>BROG01000196.1:27500-230000 GCA_030159075.1 Atrina japonica | reverse complement strand
CAAATTATCCACATCAAGGTACCATAAAGCATTTGCAATGTTGAGTATAAACAGTGAAACTCGCTATTCAGATCAGATTATTATTATTATCATTTAAAGCACTAAAATGACTAACGACATGGACAAAAATGAAAGTCAAATTTTCGGCACGACCTGTTCCCCTCATCAGGACAAAACGATTAGAATAACATAAAAAACGTACACATACGCACTCCCATGCAAACACTACCTCACACACACACAACCGGAGAATGGAAGAAATGCTACAAATAACTATTATAGTGTTGTAAAGTAATAAATAAATAAATGAAAATTGAGATTAAACAAAAGGATCAATGAAAAACTAACTCAAACTACCAACGGAATGTGGATCGAACTCGATTTAAGCGAAATTAAAAAACTGCAAAACTACAAAATAAATTTGATTTAGAAACAAAGTCAAAACCCGAAAGTCAACCTGAAAAACTGCACTCAATCAGGCGGATTCGATGCATAAATGCTTTGATCCATCATTCAAAAACAATTTACAAATTACAGTAATGGGTGGAATTACCGGAATTAGTATATAAAATATATTATATATTATAAAATCATTCACAGAAGTACTTAGATGAATAAAACACCACAGCGCCGAAGTATACTAATCCGGTTTCATTATTATCATCAAGGAGTGTCTTGTATATATATATATATATATATATATATATATATATATATATATATATATATATATATATATATATATATATATCACAGATACCAAAGTTTAAATCTTTAGGATGTAATTTATGTAATTTTTACTGTATATTTGCGGAACTGAAGCATTTAAATCATCTAAACTCTCTCTCTCTCTCTCTCTCTCTCTCTCTCTCTCTCTCTCTCTCTCTCTCTCTCTCTCTCTCTCTCTCTGTATCATCCGGACTCGCTGTTGATTAAAGAGCATGGTAAGATTGAAATTATAGTTGCGATTTTATCCAACATCAATGAATTATTATCTTAGGGATTGGGCTATTATAATCAATGACTGCCTCATAAGTTATCCGTAACTGACACATAACTTCTTATTGGATTATTTCTAGATAACTTATCGGACATTTAACGACAAAAAGAAAAATAAAGTTTAAAACAGAAATCAAACATAACGTGTGGCAAGAAACATAAAAATGAAATTCAATAAGCATATATGATTTATTTCAGGTGTTAGATCAATGAAAATCGATACACAATTTATATTATCATATTTTGACAAATGTCGAGATAATTTTTAGGTTGAAGATAAAAGTCATTCAATATAAAAACCTCAGATACCAAAGTGTAAATCAATTGAATGTCCAGAACATAGATACAAATCCGATAAAAAATGGACAAACACGGACCTCTGGAAACCAAGAGGTGGGATCAGGTGCCATGGAGGAGTAAGCATCCCCTGTCGACCGGTCACACCCGCCGTGAGTCCACAGTCAAGTCCAGTGAAACACGTGAGGAGTGTATCCTCGCCACAATTGGTACAGACGTCTCAACAACCGCCAACGAAAAGGCAACTCAACATTTTCACTTAGTGAAACAGAGTAGCCGCAAATAAGACTATTATACCGACCGTAAAACTTGCGGAACGTTGACATTAAACGCGGTTTTCGATATCCCTGTGTCAATAATTTGTCAGTGAGTAGTTTACCTCTGTATATGAAATCTTTGTATGTTGCTCACGCCCTGGTATATCGGATCATTTGTGAAATATAAACTCCATATGCAGGTGACTGAAGTATATTACTACTTAAATGTGGAAAATTTACGATAGGAAAGCCGAAATCGTCGCGTTTATCGTATAGCTTAGTTGCTAATTTCCCGTCTGTGTTTATGTTAAGTAAAATGTCTAAGTATGAAGCGTGTGTGCTTGATTCTGTTGTATCTTTAATTTCTAGTTCGCTGGGATATATCGCATTGACATATGTATGAAAATTGTCATTATTAATTGACAAAACGTCGTCGATATATCTAAATGTCAAATTAAAAGACACCGCTAGCTTTTTCTTCTTTTGATTCAGCAGTTTCTGAATGAAGTCTGCTTCGTATGAATAAAGGAACAGGTCGGCCAATAAAGGAGCACAATTGGTTCCCATGGGAATGCCGACAGTTTGTTGAAAGACCACGTCTCCGAACATTACAAATATATTGTCTATTAGAAATTCCAGCATGTTTTTTATATATCAACTTCAGTATATTTATGTGTAGAATTAGAGTGGTGTTTGACAAAATAAGTATCCTGATAGCCAATCACTAGATATTTAAATTTTCGGATACCACCTTTAGTGAAAAAGCAGTTGTCTATGATGCTGAAAAGTCTTTCTTTTAATTTTTCATGTGGAATAGTAGTGTAAAGAGTAGAGAAGTCATAAGTTTGG
This sequence comes from Atrina japonica, assembly GCA_030159075.1. NCBI lineage: Eukaryota > Metazoa > Mollusca > Bivalvia > Pterioida > Pinnidae > Atrina > Atrina japonica. Next base: position 227,598 of record BROG01000196.1, on the reverse strand, counting down.
ATGCTGTGAATTCGAGAAAAATTGTGTGCCTTCAAATTTTCTAAAAGCTGTTTAGAATTTTTAAGTATCCACATCTGATTTATACCGCTTCTGGAATAAGCAACTGTACAGTATTGTTGAAGTTTCTCCTTAACGGCTGTCAATATCTTGGTAAGGAGTAAAGATAAAGGTTTGCTGGATCCTGCTATGTATCTTTGCTTATATCTACCACAAGATCGAAAACAGGAACAACTAATTCCTCCATAGTATTTTATATTTTGGTACCTCTTAGACGGAGTTGGCCAAACATTCGGGTTTAGTTTTTGATCTTGTATGATATCAATCTCTTTTCTTTCGAAATTATTCATCTATTTCAAATTCGAACTCATTTATTGACGGAACCGATCGTCTTTAGCATTTGTTATTACATATACATTACAAATGTTATAACTATGGTATGGTTATATAATATATTATATATCTCATTATATCACATGTTTGTGTGTGTGTTACAATCGGGGATACTCATTTACGAATTTTTCGTCATTGTTATAAGTGTTTATCTATGAACGCAATGTAAAACAGCATTGAAACTACACGCATTAATAGATATAGTTACGTTGTAAACTATTCTTTAGCATTTTCAATTTTGAGTAGTGTTTTACGCCACACTTAAAGTTTGTTCAGCTATATGGTGGAGGCCAGTTTTTTTTAATTATGGAGGGGGATAACTCGGTTTCAATGTACCCGGGAAGATACCGCCAGTCTTCAGCAAGTGAATTGGCAAACTTTCTCACAAAACATCAGTTCAGGTTCCAGCGGGACTAGAACCTGCGCTGACCGGAAGTGAGAGACGTCATGGTTCAAAGCGCGATGATCCAAACACTCGGCAAAGAAGGTCTATATTCTTCAGCAGATGTTGACTGAAAATAATATTAATTCGAGTAATCATTTAAATAGAATGATGAGGAAATATAAGGAACAAACAACGATCATTTGATATCAAAGCCAATCCCGAATTAGGTTTCATACACTATAGTTAATGTGTTTTATTAATGGTATGGTTATATTTGGTTATATTTTTTTCCAGACATTCGATGACGCTGTTTAATCACGTGGTTCATATCTTGGCATTCTTGTCAGTATGTGTGCATCCTCAGGAATCAAATGGTAAGTCAACGATATTCGGAGTATGGTATTTTTCTGTTTGATTTCCTATAAGATACTGGCTTATCTTCAGATTTAAAACCATTGATTCTTGCAACATACATTATTATTGGGTGTTTTCATATTGGCCCTGTAATTTGTCCGAGGTTTGTAATAATAGCCTGATGATGGCTGCCGAGGGCCAATACGGCCATCCAAGGGCCAATATTACAATCCAAGAACAGATTACAGGGCAAATATAAAAACACATTTCTTAACATTTTATTAACCAAACCAACAATATTTGATTATAGTAATTATTTTTATTTTCCAATTTGAAGTCATGTTTTTCCTTAGCCGCAAAATTGGGTGTGTGAGTTAGCCACGCCCTCCGCCTAAATAATTTTCTGACAATCATTTTTACGTCATTACATTGTCACTATACTGACGTAATAGTGAATATATGACAATTTGTAAACAATGTATACAAAGTAGACATTTCATTTTAGATGATCCAGATCATAAGATGTCCATAATTCCCTTAACTTTAAGACAGGTTATCAATATCTAATCGCTCCACCACAGAATTAAATTTCAATTAAACTTTTTAAATTAAACTTTTAAATTCATGCAAAACCCCCAAAGAAAACTTGAAGCAGACGTCTCATGAAATGATCGCCATTCTTAATATTCCATAGGCCTAATGTCTTGGTTTTTTTTCATGGCATGTTTTTTCTGTAATGCACCAGTTTTGCGTTTATAATAAATGTTCCGTTTTATACATAATACACTGAACTGGTTGATGAGGAATGGTTATAATGTCTACATAAATCATGCAATGGTATGGTCCGATTTACATGACTTGGTGGGGCGGCGTATTGTTTTAATTATCATACGGTCAATTTGTTTTCAGCTGATATTTATCAAATGCAAAGTCAAAGAAAAAGGCAAAAATATATTTAGCGTTTTAAATGGCTAGCCGCTATCTGTATATGTATCTGTAATGTTTTAATTTAAGTGTTTAGCATTCCCTTTATAAAGAGAAATAAACTAATAAACATATAGCACATTTGTCTATTATAAGCAAGATTAAATTTTTGACTAACGAATAAATGAACAAAAATATTTGTAATTGACGTTTTGATGAAGGAAACTGTGTGTTTTTTTTTCAAAAACATTCCCATTTTTTTACTACTAAGATTGATAAACCCAGGTTTGGCACTTTTTCAATTGCAATTTATTAACTCAACCTTACTATTGGTATATAATTACCACACTGGACCTGACCTTATTTTCACAAACTTTTAGGAATATAAAACTTTTTATGCCTGTGTACAACTCTTGTTTGTTATTGTACAGCAAGAAAAAATAGTAAAAGTAGAAAAAATCAATATATTTTTTGGTAAACACAGCTAATGTCCCTTTAAGCTTTTCATTATAGTCAAAGTTCAAAGACTTGTTAATTATTTTATCACTTTCCTATTCTTATTGTATGTAGACCTATGTGATATTGATATTTTCATCATATATATCCTCTTATGTTATTATGAGAATATACATGGACTTATACGTAATCTGTCGACGTCATCTTCAATGTCCTGCCCTCGGAAATATATTGTCTATTCATCTCACCGACTTATTCCATTATTTATACAAAGCCAGTTCTAGAACAATGCCGTTGCGTCACACGACAATAAGTATGAAAGAAGACTAGCACGACAGAGGAGTTTTTATTGCTATTTTAGAAAATGAATTAAGAAATCCTCTGGTTCAATATTTCCTGGGTTTTAGAGTAAGTTCAGACGTTATAATCTTTACCGATCACATGGTAGTAGTCTTAACAGAGTCAGAAAAAGTTTTTGACGTCGCTAGATTCGAGTGAATAACGCTAAGTTTCAAGTATTTCTTTTTTGTCTTTAAAGATAAATCACGTGTGATTCGTTGTATCACTGTACGTAAAAATACTTACTTACTTCCAGTTTTTCTGTTTCCCCTCATCTACCCTAGTCCAAAACCTATGACAGGTATATTCGTTTTTTTTTTCACTCGTTTACCCTAGTTTGGAACCTCTGACCACTTAAGCCATTTTCACTTGTTTACTCTCGTTCGGAACATCTGATCAGTATATCCGTTTTTTTCACTCGTTTAACCTACTTCGGAATGTCTGACCAGTATATCCATTTTTCATTTATTTACCCTAATTCAAAATATCTGACCAGTACCTCTTTTAGGGGTTTTCAACGTCGTCTCTCGTCAAGACATCTGATTTCTCCTCCATACCTGTCAAATATTCCATTATGAGTGTCGTTTTGTTCTAACTATAAACACTTTACAAATATTTTTTTCCGAGGGAATCTCAAATCATTGTCGTCCGTGTGAGCATTTTCACCGCCATAATCGATAACTCAGAAAGATTCATCATTTATTGTAGTCAATAGGAATGTTTTATACAATCATGTCATAATAAGCTATAACTTGTCCGTAGTTTGGACATGGAAAAGGTTTTACGAGAGAGTTAAGAGTATTGTATTCTGGTAAAAGACTTAAATAATCCCTACAAACAAATCAATTTCCAATTTTCAGTACGTCTGGAGAAGTTAAACGCAGACGTCATTTCTGTCAATAACATATATACAGCCTTTAGCTAACAAACAAATGAAGACTTTCCGTATAATAGTGTTATACGACAGACTTCCGACAGAAGACGGACTATTTGGATTCCGAAAACAAGGAGCAAAATAAATTATTGACCTCAAGAAAGATTCCACATTTCTAAGTGGGTGGTGCTAGTGTGCAATGTCCAAATTACTAGAACTAAACAATAGTTGTCTATCAAATAAACGGAAATACTCAAGTCTCCATAAATATCCGTTTCCTATGCTACAAACAGTGTTCTAATATTTTTTAGTATTTTAATTCAAAAAAGGCCAATTCAGATTGTATAGCCTCTAACATAGAAGCATTTAGTTTGATCATCAAAGCATGCCTATACGACAGACTTTTTTCTTTAGGAAATATACATTTACATTTATATTAAATTCGAGTTCAACTGATGAAGTCATATTGACAAAAATGATCGTCCTGAGCATTTGGTTTTAAAACTGATTTAATATTGATGTATATTTCCGATATTTGTAATAAGTAAAATTGAAGAAGTACCAATCGATATTCAGAACTCAAGTCCATTATAACACGACGAATTAGATGTGTAAATTGTCTCAACATGAAGAACAATTGTGAATCCCAAACGGGATAAGGTCAGGTGTCCGGAAGGAGTCAGCGTCTTCTGCTGGAATGCTACACCCGTCGCAAACGTTCCATGGAAACATTTCTTGTCAAATTCGGTGAAAAGGTCAAGTTTGGTGATAAGGTCAAGTTCGGTGAAAAGCACGATTTGTGAAAGGGAGTAACTGTTTGTGGCCGTGCTCCAGAATACTATCTAATATTTCTGACCGGAGGACTTCATAATGTTTAACAAGATCCCTGTATCGACCTTAAACTTCTTAAACGACGGCACCAAGCGTTCAACAACAACGTAACCTTGTGTAAGTAGATTATTGGCTAGTCGTTTTGCTCTCAGAATAAAACATTCATAAGAAGAGCACGAACTGGCATAACGTATAAGTTGCGAATAATTCAGTCGTTCCTAGATACCACACTGTATTTATAAAAAATCAGTCGTTCCTATTACCACACAATATTTGTAGTAATCCAGTCGTTCCTAGTAATCACATCGTATTTATAATAATTCAGTCATTTCCAGTACCACACTTTATTTATAATAATTCAATTGTTCGCAGTAACCACACAATATTTGTAATAGCTCAGTCGTTCCTAGTAACCACACAATATTTGTAATAAGTTAGTCGTTCCAAATAACCACACCGTATTTATAATAATTCAGTCGTTCATAGAATACACATCGTATTTATAATAATTCAGTCGATCCTAGTAACCACACAATATTTGTAATAATTCAGTCGATCCTAGTAACCACACAATATTTGTAATAATTCAGTCATTCCTAGTAACCACACAATATTTGTAATGATTCAGTCATTCCTAGTAACCACACAATATTTGTAATGATTCAGTCATTCCTAGTAACCACACAATATTTGTAAAGATTCAGTCATTCCTAGTAACCACACAATATTTGTAATGATTCAGTCATTCCTAGTAACCACACAATATTTGTAATAATTCAGTCATTCCTAGTCACTACACAATAAATATGATAATTCACTCGATCCGTGTAACAACTTCGTGTTTGTATTCAGTCGTTTCTAGTAACCACACCGTATTTGTGAAAAGTTTGCCATTCCGGAAATATTATGACGTACATTCATGGATTAATATGAACGTTTTCGAACTGAAACAACATAGACTTTTTTCGAATGCTGTTTTATTGTCAAAACGTTATGCAGATAAAAAGGACGACACCACAGAAGACCGGCAATGAAATAATAAAATCTTAATATTGCGATTGCATACTAAAAACTTTAACGTTTATTAATTTTACAGCGATTAACAAACAAGTTACGCCAGCTAATATTAATGTCTCTCGTTGGCTCTGATGTTGGCGTGCGGGTCCTTGTTGTGAATCGAAGTATCCGGAAAAAAACTCACGTGTCCGACTTGGCGACGGTCAAACCATCTCACATACTCACCTGGCCAATCTAAGGTTCGAACCCGGGTGGTATTGGTGAGAAGCAAGTGCGCTTATCACTGCGCTACCCGTACACATATTTGGAAATGACCGCATACTAGGTCTGCAAAAGCTGCTGAAAATAATTAACTCTTTGACCCCCGTAGCCAAATTTGAATTCATCCATTTCAAAGAATGGTTAAGTCCAATGTCAGAATTTGGGAATGCGATATCAACTTGCTCACTCCTGAATTATGCCAATAGAACAAGCTGTCTGTTGATCTGGAAGAGTCTAAATGATGGTCTCAGGTGTTGATGAGTTATAAAAATTCATATTTTGCATTCTTAAAAAAAATCAATTCGCCTTTTATTACTTTAAGATTAAAATAATCAAATCGACGCATTAAAAATATCAGCCTACACTACCCCCAAAATGAAAATAAAATAAAACAATAAAATGCCGAGTGAAAATTGACCTATCGCCAAATGCCCGACATAGTACCTTTCGCAAACTTTTCCATTATGACGTCACAATTAAATGGTCCGTCCATCACTTGTATGTTTATGACATCACAATCAAATGGCGTCAAAAAGCATATGGACAGCCATGTGTCAGACACTTGGCGAGAGGTCAATTCTAACAAAACAGTAGTAGGCACCCCAATTTTTTTTCTCTGTTTAGCATCCGCGGACGGATTTGTTCTTAGATCGTAAAACAGACTAAAAAAAATTCAAACATTTTTTTTTTCATCAATGCAAAAAATATTATTTCATACGTATGCATAATATATATATATATATATATATATATATATATATATATATATATATATATATATATATATATATATATATATATATATATATATATATACGTTTGAAAATTTTAATTTTGTTTTTCTCTTGGAAACACATCAGTAAAACACTATTAATATATTTACATTGAAATTACATTTGTTCTCCTAAAATGTTTATATCTCGTCTTGGGTTTTTTCCTGAAAGATAGGTTTTGGATTTTAGGATGGACTTCAAACATAACAAAAAGCTTACAATGGCCTTACTGCATCAAGCAATCTACTAATTCGTTCAATATTTGTCATATTATCTGTAAATCATTTAGTATCACCGCCTTTTATATTTGATTTTTGATGTCCAACATTGGGGTATTGATTTTCAGTTTAGACAAACCGTTTTACTACCAGTCGAGATTCATCAAGAAAATTGCCAAAAGATGATAGAATTATTGTTCAATTAATGTTATTATTTGCACATACAAAATGTCAGAATGTATGAAGCTTCATAGATTGATCAACAAGAAGATAATTCTATAACTAGTCTGTTTGACTGATTGAATCCAGATGTCTGTAGTACCTGATAATCACATGCATAGCCGTCGCCATAAAATGAGAGAGAGAGAGAGAGAGAGAGAGAGAGAGAGAGAGAGAGAGAGAGAGAGAGAGAGAGAGAGAGAGAGAGAGAGAGAGAGAGAGAGAGAGAGAGAGAGCATTGACAACATCAAACGACAGTATCATTGCAAACAGAGAATAACTGAATAGACAAATATTGAAAATAAAAATATGGAGAAGTGAATGTTCATATAAGTCGAGGCTTACTGACAGGGCGTAAAATGGTATCAGAACAAACAAGACATTCTATATGAACTCGTTTGTAACTGTTAATTAAGGGGTGAAGAAAGTTTTATAAATGGTCGATGAAATTCCGTATGTGATATCTAATTGGTTTTTTTTTCTCTTGTCATTAACAATTTACCGTCATCTTGAAAATAAACAATTTTGAAAAGTTTTACATTGAATAAAATAAAAAAAAACAAACAACAAATGGGAATACATCAAGAAGAGAAGTCTATCAGCAGAAAAGTATTCCATAAGCAGCACGTATTTATACCAAACACTTCTTTTTGTGAACATGTGACCACTAACATGACTAAACAAGCTTAAGTGATTTATATATTTTTGTCGACTTAAACCTAAAACAATTTTCTTTATGTTCTTACAGGTTCACCACTAACAAACTCTATTGACGAAAACACAAGTATTCGTAACTACTTTGATGGAGGCGAATTAAGCAGTATTCCATTGTACCAAAATCAGGAAAAGGGGCCATTCGGACCGGTATTCGGAAATAGATTTTTATTGAAGAAATTTGGAAAGGAAAAGTCAAACGAAGGCGAAAATGATAAGGAGGCAAACGATGTTTCAATCCGACCCTTCATTTTGAATAGATTGTTTGAAAAGTTGCTCAAACGGTTTCCAAATTCTGGTTTACAGTTAAACAGCCCTTATAATTTTGGAGGGAAATCTGATAACAACGCCATCGACGACATCAATACCACTCATAATGCCGGTGGATTGATGGTAAAACGCCCTTTCGTGCTTGGAGGATATGGTTTTCAAAAGAAGCCATTCACATTCGGAAATTCTGTCCAGTTTGGTAAGCGTACATTAGAGGACAGTTTTGAAAGTTTCGGAAAAACACCAGCTATTGAAAATGAATATAGTTTCGACAAAAGACCTTTCACAAGTGGAGGATCATTTCAATTCGGAAAGAGAGACGACAATATCGGTGGTGATGGAAAGCAAGCGTTCTTTTTGCCAAGTTTATATACTATAGGTAAAAGGCCATTTACATCCGGGGGAACATTCCAGTTCGGTAAGCGAGTACCGGGAGACCATTCGGATGATGTTCGAAAAAGACCTTTTGTATCATCAAATGGTTTTAATATAGGCAAAAGACCTTTTGTATCATCAAGCGGATTTGATATAGGCAAAAGACCTTTTACATCGAGTGGATCCTTCCAGTTTGGTAAACGAGAGTTCGATACCGGTATGCTTAACATTCAAACAAGACCTCTGGTATTCTCAAATGGATATAACCTTGATAAAAGACCCTTCACATCTGGTGGATCCTTTCAGTTTGGCAAGAGATTGGCAGGGTACGATGCAGATAATATTGCTAAGCGACCATTAGTTTTCTCAAACGGTTATAAATTCGGCAAAAGACCCTTTACATCTGGAAGTTCTTATCAATTTGGGAAAAGATCTCTAGGAGACAATCTCGATGATCTCATGAAGCGATCTTTTGTTTTGTCGAATGGCTATAACTTTGTAAAAAGACCATTTACATCAGGTGGGTCTTTCCAGTTTGGCAAACGACTTTCAGAAGATGGTCTGGAAGAGATTGTTAAACGGCCTTTGGTTTTTTCCAATGGTTATAAGTTCGGCAAACGGCCATTTACGGCAGGTAATTCTTTCAAGTTTGGAAAAAGGACACCAGAGAATAAAGATGACGGAGTTTTTAATGTACCGATTAATTTTCTGGATGGAACAAGTATGCAGAAGAGATCCTTTGCATTTAGTGAAAATTACAAAAGAATGCATAACCTTGATGAACCAGATATGCAAAAACGACCTTTCGTCCTAAGTGGTGGTTATAATTTTGGGAAAAGAGCTTTTACTTATAAAGATGAACGAGATGCTTTGATTGAAAAGAGACCCTTTGTAAGCAATGGTGGTTTTGATGTTAGGAAGCGCCCTTTTGTGTTAGGTACGTATCAGTTTGGAAAAAGGAGTTACTTACCCTGGATGGTGACGGAAAAAGAAACAAGAAACATGATCGCCAAACGACCATTTGTACTTGGGGGAACATATGGTTTTGGAAAGCGACCATTTGTACTTGGTAATCGATACAATTTCGGGAAAAGATCCGAGCTATCCATAAATAAGGCTGACATGGCAAGAGCGGTACTTGGTCTAACAAAACAAATACCAGAGGATATGGATTATGACAATCTAAGGATGGAAAATTAAAGAATCACTAACTGATCTAAATCTGTATAGAATAAATCAAGGTTTATAATAATGGAAAAGTTGTATTCCATACAACTGACAGATACTCATCGATGACTTTTAAGCTTCATGAATCTATTTTCTATTTATATTTTTACAAAGATTTACTCTAAATTTCTGCAAGTTTTATCGTACAAAGAGAAAATCTGAAATTATTTTAGTTCTCCTGAAAATTATAAAGCAGAATACATGATTCTGTACTGAATATATTTCTCAATAAACAAAACTCTATAAATTATGGTTTTATCGTTATTTTTGCATGTTAAATGTGATAAGATACGATAGATAGACTCTTAAAGGTACTCTTTGACATATTCCTACACGATCAAAATTTTCACATAAACTTTAAAAAGTGAAAATAAAACCTAAGGTTTTAGTTCGATTTCTGTTTCATAGGATTTGATAGGCAAAGAGTCTACTGTGGTGAAGCTGATTTTCGTCCTCATGTATCTTCATTGTGAGCAGTTTTTCGTCCCCTTTTGTCTACATTTTAAAGTCATTATCCATATGTATGTTGTTCGCATGACTTAATCTTGTTTTCCCCTCATTTTTCTGTGTTGCGCACGACTTAATACTTGTCACCCTTTTTATATCGTGCGCACGAGATAGTATGTCGTGCACACGTGATAATTATGTCGTGCGCACAAGATAGTTATGTCGTATGCATGTGATAATTATGTCGTGCGCACGAGATAATTTAGTCGACAGAAACGAATGGCTTGGTGGCCATTTTATTCTGTCAGTCGATATTTAGCTTAAGGAAATGTCATGTTCTGTTCTCAATATATACAAAATTTCTTTATATCTCAGGCCCATTGAAAAATACAGTGTTATCAACTCAACACAGCATCCCGCATCAATTTTTATTCTTGTGTCTGGGATATTGTTTGCTATTGGCTAATTAAGTAGTACGCATGACATAACTCTCACGTGTGCAGGACATAAATGTCATGTGCACAAGACATAACTATCTCGTACGCACGACTTAATATGTCGTGCGCACGACATAAAAATGGGGGGATATTAAGTCGTGCACACGACATAAAAATGAGATATATATTTTTGAGTAAAAAAATTAACGAGATAAAATATTTTTTTCCACATGTCCCTTACATACTTCCGTAGGAACCAATCCAAAATACACTGAACGACAATATGACGAAACTACAACAAGGTAATGACATTTTTGTAGTAAATACAACAAATAGTGCAATTCGAGCAATTAGGAGGTATTCCTGACATTAGTACTATCCTGTACGGCGACCTCGATAAAAGTTATAATTCTAACATTAATGAAAATTATTTCAAGCAGTCCACATATTTCTGGCAACTAGCAAGCGTTTCAGTTAAACCAGAATATCTCTCTCTCTCTCTCTCTCTCTCTCTCTCTCTCTCTCTCTCTCTCTCTCTCTCTCTCTCTCTCTCTCTCTCTCTCTCTCTCTCTCTCTCTCTCAATAAGTGAAATGTATAATTATATGTACACGAATGCCAAAATGTATTTGATTTATTGTTTCAGAGAGAAGTTCTACTAAGTTGGAAAACCTTTTACTAATCCTATGCATAAATATATGACAATAAAATCTGTTTAAACTAAACTACAAACAGTGCAGTCTTACATCTAGAGTTAAGATATCCCTGCCCACTGGCGAATCTGACCCATGGGGTATTATCTTTATCTATCCATTTGAATAACTTGATTAATTTTATCAAGTCATTTATATACTAAATTTATGATCTTAATTTCATCATTTGAATTGATTAATTTAATTAAGTCATTTTACTAGATTTATTATTTCAATGGGATTAATTTATACACCACGTTATACCCGATAATGTTTGTGCGGGACTATTGTTTGTATTAGTGATGGATTGACGCTAGCAGACGATATCGCGCGGTAACGTCATTTCAGCGGGAGTTACGTTCCATCACCATTGAAGATACTAGTACCGCTCAAACGTTATCGGTTATCACGCGGTACATGAATTAGCTCCATTTGAACGATGTTGGCGGTCGGTTAAATTCCTTGATTGCGATTATTTGTTTTATCAAGTCATTTATTTATGTGAAAATTCAAGTTGTATCTGTTTATCCAATAATGCCTGATGGCGCTGGCTAAATGTTGCAATAGCCATGTTGCGCATTAGCTGTTCCAGATTTCTATATAAAGTTTATTATGTTAATTTTGACCTACTGGTCTCGGGGTTTAATATGTGACATAACATTTGATTTAAATATCAAGTTCAATTGATCAAGGATTGTTTTTCATTTTTTGGACATCATCGTGGTATAAAAGCAATTGCTCATGGAAAAGATTCTGTGCAGCACGAAGTGCATTTTTCAGTGAAACTGTAATCCACTGGATTCTAAATTCATTCCAGAATACTGACTTTGCGGGGGGTGTTTTCATATGACGTAATAGCTCAACAGCTGTTTTGACATGAGAAGTAGTTCTCTTTTCTGATCGCAAAAACTAAATGGAATTAAGGTTAGTAGTAATAGGCAGCTCCCTGGCACGCATTTGAAATTTGGCCGCTAGGAGGCGCCACCAGTGCTGCTGATGATGACGTCATCAGAATGCTGGCTTCTGATTGGTCAATTCAAATGCGTGTCAGGGAGCCGCCTGTGAAGTCATAAACGGAAGTGCGTCATACTCCAATTAGGAGACAGAGGCAATCGTTGAGCTCGGAGGTGTGTCTATGACCGGAAGTAAAAGTCTGTGGGAGCGGCCATCTTGGATAACGAGCCAATGAGAGCCTTCGTTACCAGATTGGTCACGAGAGGTCACGTGAGTACACGAGAAGTCAACGGCTAATACTAGAAGTTGGGTTTTTCCCGTTTTGTGTTAAGACTGAATCTATTTTCAGAACCGAAACTTTGGGTTTTTGCAGGTTTGAGTGAAATCAGTAGCGAGAGTTAACTATCCCGTATCAATTGCGCAAGCGCGAGAAGCAGTAGGCCAAGCTCGCAATCGCGAGTCAAGCTTGAACATGTTATCCTTGTACTAACTAGAGTATATGAGTTTGAACAAATGGAGATCGCTCTGTATAGACTATATAGGTGGGACAAAGGGGAGACCACTCTGTATAGTCTGTATGGGTGGGACAAAAGGGAGATCACTCTATATAGACTGTATAGATAGGACAAATGGGAGATCACTCTGTATAGCCTGTATGAGTAGGACAAAAGGGAGATTACTCTGTATAGATTGTATGGGTGGGAGAAATGGGCAGATCACTCTGTAAAGACTCTAGGGCTGAATCAAAGGGAGATTACTCTGTATAGGCTGCAGGAGTGGAACAAATGGGAGATTACTCTATATGAACTGTATACACTAAACCAGAGAAGGAGGGTGGGTAGTGAAACCGGAAGTATAGGAAGGGTAGCCATCTTGAGAGATACATAGAACATGAAAGTGTGTAACGTACTCAAAGTTTGCAAAGTAATCAAGTGTGTACAGTTCTCAAAGTTTGCAAAGTGATCAAGTGTGTACCGTTCTCAAAGTTTGCAAAGTGATCAAGTGTGTAACGTTCTCATATTTCAAAGTTACAATGTGTGCGACGTTCTAAGTTATGAAGTCTCAAAGTGACAAAGTACAAAAGTGACAAAGTTGTAAAGCATAAAGTTGTTCACTTACGTCGTTTCAAGTATCAAAGTTCAGACAGTGAAAAAAGTATCTGTATTATTTTATATCGTTTTTGTACTTCTGTATATAAAATTAAAAAATTAAACTCTCACCCAGAGGATTTTTTCTGACGATTTTGACTCTCCGGATGCCAAATTAACTTTAAGATGTATAACGGAACTTGTTCTCTAGTTTTTTAAAGTTACTATTTTTACTAGTTTGAATTTCTATCTAATAAATTTTATCGATCAAGTAAAAGAGCTACTACTACTACTCCGAACGTTTTTGTCTTATGCCTTAGATGATTTATACATACACTACTCAAGTGACCATGGATATAATACATACACTACTAAAGTGACCATGTATATAATACTACATCTCTCAGTTTAATTTCTAGTATTACAATGGCTTACTATCAGTCCATATCTCCCGATATGATACATGAATTTACCATGGTTGTGGCAGGGCCTACCAAATCGGGTAAAACTGAATTTGTAAAACAATTGATAGAATGGAAGGATCAATGGATTCATTCCCCTCCCGGCTTATGAAATCTTACAACGGGAACATCATGTTCACTTTATTCAAAATATGCCCGAGGATGACGAAGTCTTAGTTTCTGATCCAACTCGTCGTCACCTACTTGTCTTTGATGATATGATGGGTAGTAAAGCTCTCGATTCTATAGTAAAATGGTTTACACGTAAAGCACATCATCGGAAAACGAGTGTGATCTACATCACTCAAATCTTCTTTGATCGTGCTAAATAATATCGTACCATAAGTCTGAATGCTCATTATCTCGTCCTGTTTAAGAATCCTAGAGATAAATCTCAAGTGACCAGCTTATCATGTCAGTTAGACTTACCAGGATTAAACCATGCTTATCAAGATGCTACAAATCGCCCTCTTCTCTTGATTGATCTCACATCGTCTACCCCTGATAGTCTAAGATTAAGATCAGATCTGTTTCATCCTTGGTATACGGGAGGGATAGTGTTGTATGCACCTTATAAGTAGACAGTAACTTTCACAAGGCCGTCATTTCTCGTTTTCCTGTTAACGTAGAACCATGAATCCTTTACCTAAAGCTACCAGTAAACTGGTGACTACTTTAAGAAAATTGCAGTTGGAGAAAGATCCCGTAAGACGTCAAGAACTGTTAGAATTAGGCAGAGACGCTTTATTGAAATGGTTTGGTATGGGGGCTAAAAATCTTCTGTCTTGTATTATTCCAGTGCCTAAACCTACAGCAACGTTAATACAGAGAAATGCTGATCATTTAAAAATCATTGCTGACCCAACAGTTGCGTTTGCTGAAGAAGCAATGGAAACTGCTATCTTAAAACGGGGAGTGGCAGGGTTCTTAGGTGGGGTAATCATTCGATCCCTATTACAGTGGGTTAGTCGTCTCATGAAGAACACTGCACCTAAAAAGTAAAAAACGCCCCCAAGTCCTAACCAGAAAAAGAAGAGCCCTAAGAAGAAGAAGAACTCGCCATTGATTCTAAAACTGAATCTGAAACAGATTCGTGAAGCTCACATATTGAATCAGGCTTCTCCTACACGAATACAGTCTCCACCTGTAACCAACATCCCTGTAGCAGGAACTTCTGCTACTGCAACATCTATCTTTGGACAATCTATACGTCTTCCTGGTAGACCTAATATCAAAATTACACAACGGAAACAACCTCCTATTACTAAGACTACAGCAGTCCTACAGAAACTGAATGTACCTAAGAAGTCTACTCCTTCTTCTACTCCAAAGCAGTCCTTGTTTTTTCCCTTATTACCAAAACCTTTAACTGCGAAAGATGTGTCATCTCAGCTAAACAAACGTGTTATGTCTACTTCAAAGTCTATTCGTTTACCTTCGTTTGTTTCTACCTTTGGATCTCCCATCACCGGTCAGCCTAAGACAAAGTCTACTTCATATATGAACTACAAATGTGTATGGCTCTTTTTAATACGAGTAAAGAACTTCAAGATCATAAACGACTTCAGCATCCTATGTTGATATAGGTTTATAAAACTACCTCAGATCATGTGTTGAGTCATTTGTATAGAATACTTAGTTGTAGTTACATCATGGCACCAAGAAAAAGTAAGAATGGGCTTGTATCTCATGCCGCTTTGATTAAAGTCTTAGGACAAAAACAGTATCCGCTTTGATTAAAGTCTTAGGACAAAAACAGTATCCTATTGAGTTTAAAAAGATGATCTTACGGTATGCCCCTGATGACACAATCATGAAAATTTGTGAAGTAGTGTATAACATCATAAAGGAGTGATTCCTTTACCAAAACGTCAGAAACAGCACTTGGGTTCACAGAAACGGGTCTTAAGAAAACTAGTTTATCCTCAATTGATTGTCCCTCAACGACGTCGTATTCTAATGAATCAACAGGGTGATGTTTTACCTATCTTACCCTTGTTAGAGGCATTAGTAGGAGCCATAGCTTTTCCTGTCTTAAAGAATATTCTACAACCATGAGCACACGAAAATTGATCTTAGTTTCCGAGAGGACCAGGGAGGAACTCAAACAATGGAGAGAAAGAAGTTTACACCCTTTGCCTCATACACCTGAAGTAGCATCTTCGGTACGTTTAGGTAATGAATTAGATGCGATTGTAGATCTTCAAGAACTTCAACTATACCGTACGTATCTACAACAGGCTCGTCATCCTGAAGAACAGAGACCTTGGTCTCATAAAACAGAAAAAGTAAAACAAGTCAAAGATGATGTTAAAGCAGAAATGTCTCCTGAAGATCAAGATCTTATGACAGCTATTACATTCAGTGTCAAAGCTCCATTAAAACCAAAAGTCCCTTTGTTATTTAAACATTTCAAGAAACATTCTGATATACTAACGTGGTAAAAAGACGGTCAAATACAAAACAAAGGGAAGACCGTACCTGGGACAAATATGGTCGATCTCGTAACTGGTACCTTACGGCCACAACCTAGGAAAGGGTATCAACTCTCGGGACTTGATAGTTTTATAAAAGGATGAGTGGAATCGAATGTTCCTCGTGATTGGATACGTAACCCTAATTATATCAAAATTATTAATCAACCTACGGTAAAACCAAAGGCTATGAGTACCCCTAAACCTCTTGGCAAAGATTGACTCCTACAGCCTGGTCTGCCATTAAAAAATCACAAAAGAGTTCTCGTCTTCCAGAATATATCAAAACTCAAAATCTACGCAAAATGCTAAATTAGAATCAATCTATTATGATCCCTCTAATCGGGGTGGGTATGCAGGTATACAACCTCTCTATCGAGAAGTGAAACGTCGAAACAATCCCATTTCTCTAAATGAGGTCAAACAGTGGTTGAAAGAACAAGACACGTATACGCTTCATAAATATATTAAGAGAAAGTTTCCACGCAACCAAACGATAGTTACCGATATGGATGAACAATGACAATTAGATTTAGCGGATGTATCCAACATCAAGACACACAATGATGGGTATACGTTTCTCTTATGCGTCATTGATGTTCTATCTAAATATGCTTGGGTCATCCCTCTGAAAAATAAATCCGCCAAAGAAATGGTACGAGGGTTTCAAGCAGTATTAAAATAAGCTAAAGGACGACGTCCATCCCATTCGTATACAATCCGATAAAGGAAAAGAGTTTTTGAATCGTGAATTTCGTCAAACGTTTCATGATATTCATTTCTTTACAACAGACAATACAGAAACAAATGCTAGTATTGTCGAACGATTTCAACAGACACTGAAAGCTCGCATGTGGAGATATTTTACTCATATTCGTTCACGTCGTTATGTTGACGTTCTACCTCAGATTGTTCAAGCCTATAATCAATCGTATCATCGTAGTATCGGTAGAAGTCCCATAGAAGTCAATCCTTCCAATGTGTTAGAAGTCTGAGGAATCTTATATGGTACCCCTTCTAAAAGCCGTCCATTGCCCAAGTTTCATACAGATGATCGCGTACGTATCAGTAAAGTAAAACGTGCATTTGATAAGGTATACTTACCTAACTGGACCACGGAACTGATCATCTGTATTGACAATAAATGAATGTTTGTCATAAGGTAGATATTCGGGTAAAACGTCTCTTGGGTATACTCCGCCGAACGAGGGTCCTACATAAGGGTCTCGTGAAACAATACCATTGAGTTGATGAGCATTCAAGCCTTGAATACTTTAGACAATGGATGATCTACTGTTCTCTATTACACAGAAGAATCAAACATCAGATACGATTTTATGTGGATTGTGTATCATATGTTTGAAGATGAGATTTTTACGAGAGAACGCTTATGTCTATTAGAAACCTTTACAGAAGATGTAAGTGCATTACGTCAAGATCCTACCGATTGGGAAATCAACGGTATAGCTCGTGACTTGGTCGAGAGACATTCGTTTACAATCTACTAAAATTACCCACTATAGATGGGATAAGAATGTCACGTGATTCACTTCACAAGTTTTGCTTGTGGACCACTGCACAAGTTATTTTTGTCAACATCAACTACAACATGGAGCAGAGCTACAGTCCCTCCATTGATAGTCAATGGCACATGGTGTACGAAGAAGCCGTATTAAACAAGCTGTACGAAGTATCCAACACTCACTGTTACGGCTGTGAGATTACTCATCCGAGTCAAAAACAACATTCCTGCCTTATGATGTATGATGACGGCACAATGATGTTTCACTACGTTGGCGAGGCTCTAGACACGGTGAACAAAACGAACATCTTACAAAACTTTGAAGAAAATTTAGAGCAATCTATCATTCCTAAAGCATTTAGAGATGTCTACAAACAGAAATTCTGCTGCCCAGATTGGAGAGCTACTTAATGGACCAAAGAAACAGACCGAAACCGACTTTGGGATAGGGTGTATCGCTTGATGCAGCTGGCTCCCGTCTCCATAATGAAGTGATAGTTTAAGATTTTTTTTTTTCATTCAATTATTTTACATTTTCCAGAGGGACATTCCCCTAATCCTCTGCGAAGATACATTTTGATTTCTTTTCAACGGGGAAAATTAAAGCATTACAAAATTAATCTTTTCGTCTTTTAATAGAAATATGAGCTTAAGAAACTGATCTGATGTTCATGTATATTATCTTGGTATAAGGTGTACACCTAGAGTTTACGCATAGTACTAGTACACGGTAGACACAAAGGTACAGAGTTATATGATGTAAAACACCATTGAGAAACTATGAGGAGTATTAGTATCACAAACTCTATGAGACGTACGAGATATAGGGATTCTTAGTAAGAGAAAATAAGGATACAAAGCGTAATAGTGTGTGTAACACAACTCTATGAGACGTACGAGCTATAGAGATTCTAAGTAAAAAAAAAAATAAGGATACAAAGCGTAATAGTGTGTAACACAACTCTATGAGCCATACAGAGTCTAAGTAAGAGATTCAGAGAGAGAATAAGGGCACTGGTGAAATAATAGTGACAGTAAAACAGGTGGCCAGATGACAGGTGGCCAGATGTAAAAAAAAAACAGGTGGTCAGGTGCCAAGTGTCAAGATGTCAAAACAGGTGGTCAGATGCCAAGTGTCAAGATGTCAAAAACAGGTGGTCAGATGCCAAGTGTCAAGATGTCAAAAACAGGTGGTCAGATGACAGGTGGCCAGATGTCAAAAACAGTCTAGACGGGGAGAATGAAACTCGTTCTAAAATCAATGCGTCATGCCCACGTCATAAACTCTATATAAGCTAGTACTGTCTGAGTCTCGGTATTAGTTCATCATGGATAACTCATCCGACATCGATATGCAACCTGAAGAGAGAAACATGAGAATCATTCTTACACGGAGGACAAGGTATTGTAGTAAGGCCACACAGACCGATAAATTCTGGTAGGACCACTGCGACACCTACTACACAACACCAGGGACCGCCTAGACCTGACCCTTCACTTCCAGTACCTATACGTACTAGCTCAGGAAGCATTAGCCAATCTTTGACAACATTAGACAGAGACAAATTGACTGATGATAGAGAAAGAAAGAGAAGTTCGTCGTTGGCAACGTCTACTCAACATATATTAGAGTCTCTCTTATTCAACTTTTCGGGGCAATCAACGGACCTATAAGGGCCACCCAGCTTATTCAAAAAGAAACCTTAACTAAAAGTATGCAGGTTTTGTATTTGTTGTGTTATTCTGTAGCGGCAAGTTTAAAATATTGTAGTGAATAAACACTACTTATCAGTGTATATTCGCTCAACATTAAACGTTTTATTTCATTTGTGTTTTTGTTATGACTCAAGTATTCACTTCATTAGATTAAAGTCTAATATAGCAAGTCATGTGACTAGAGAGAGGTTCAGTTCAGCCTGTGAAAACTCATTTGAGATCCGAAGCTCGAGGTGTTATCATCATAAGAACACCACTATGAGCATGGATGAGTGTTTCATGTTTTTTTAGAAAAGGCTAGATTATTTTCCATGCATTAAAATGAAAAACATAAGTCAAGATTTAATTTTCAATGACACTAATTCCAACCTGTCCCCATCTAAGAAAATTTCAAAAAGAAATCTCTCTCTCTCTCTCTCTCTCTCTCTCTCTCTCTCTCTCTCTCTCTCTCTCTCTCTCTCTCTCTCTCTCTCCTCTTTTCCCCCTCTCTCTCTCTCCTCTTTCCCCCCTCTCTCTCTCTCTCTCTCTCTCTCTCTCTCTCTCTTCTCTCTCTCTCTCTCTCTCTCTCTCTCTCTCTCTCTCTCTCTCTCTCTCTCTCTCTCTCTCTCTCTCTCTCTCTCTCTATTTGTACTTAACAATTAAGAAGGATAATTATTTTCATTGAATTTAGCTGTTATGTTTAATGGAATATTGAAAGGAAGGATAAGTAAAGATAGGAAAATAATGTTGGAAACCAACTTTTGAATTTTTGTAAATGCAATGGATTCAAAAATGAAATCTCTCTCTCTCTCTTTCTCTCTCTCTCTCTCTCTCTCTCTCTCTCTCTCTCTCTCTCTCTCTCTGCACTTAACAATTAAGAAGGATAATTATTTTCAATGAATTTAGCTGTTATGTTTAATGGAATATTGAAAGAAAGGATAAGTAAAGATAGGAAAATAATTTTGGAAACCAACTTTTGAGTTTTTGTAAATTTAATGGGTTACTTATTTGTGATGGAAGGGTTGGTAGTGACAAAAATATTGGTAATTTTACATGTAAAAATACAAGTGTAGTAGACTATGCTATATGTTCATCAAATCTATTTAAATATGTTGATAATTTTGAAGTTATAAAATGTAATCATTTATACTCCTATGTTCATTGTCAAATTTCATTGTCTTTAAGATGTCATATAATAGAATCTGTCCAACATGTTAAGAATGATTATGTAAAAAAAAGCAAAAAAAAAAAAAAAAAAATGAAAAAGTGGGATGCCGAAAATCTCAATCATTTAAAAATAATATTGATAGCAATATAGTAAATGAATTGTTGAATAATTTTAATGAAAATAAAAAAGCGATAACTTAGATATTGATAAAATAGTTGATGACATAAGTAATATAATAATTAGTGTAACATCCTCAACGTTTTGTAATGTAGTTTATGACCATAAAAAGCAAAACAAAACAAAAACATCAAAAGTTCATAAACCTTGGTTCTATTATAAATGAAAACGATCTAGAAAAATATATAGAATAGCAAAAGGTAAGTATAGAAAACATCGTAATGAAAACTTCTATAATGAATAAATAAATGTATAGAATAGCAAAAGGTTAAGATAAAAGACATCGTCATGAAAACTTCTATAATGAATATAAAAATGTGTAGAATAGCAAAAGGTAAATATAGAAGACATCGTAATGAAAACTTCTATAATGAATATAAAAATGTATAGAATAGCAAAAGGTAAATATAGAAGACATCGCAATGAAAACTTCTATAATGAATATAAAAATGTATAGAATAGCAAAAGGTAAATATAGAAGACATCGCAATGAAAACTTCTATAATGAATATAAAAATGTATAGAATAGCAAAAGGTAAATATAGAAAAGATCGCAATGAAAACTTCTATAATGAATATAAAAATGTGTAGAATAGCAAAAGGTAAATATAGAAGACATCGTAATGAAAACTTCTATAATGAATATAAAAATGTGTAGAATAGCAAAAGGTAAATATAGAAGACATCGTAATGAAAACTTCTATAATGAATAAATAAATGTATAGAATAGCAAAAGGTAAATATAGAAATCATTGTAATGAAAACTTCTATTAATTAATTAATTAATATAAAAATTATAAAAGTACAATGCATGAAAGTATGAACAGATATAGAATATCTTTAAAAAATAAATTAAAATCGCTTCGCAATAAAAACCCAAGAGATGTCTGAAAACCTTTTTATTCAAGTAAAAAGAAAAACAGTAATTCAGAAATCACAACTGATAAGCTCTATACTTTTTGCAGTGAAAAATGATAAAATTATATACCAAACTTTTCAATGCTATTTTTAATTGCGCAAAATTACAAGATGTATTGGTATCAGGGATAATTTTACCTCGTATATAAAAATACAGGATCATCGGCAAACCCTGAACTTTACAGTCTATCTCCATAGTAAGTTGCTTTGCAAAGTTTTTTACTAGTATTTTAAACGAAAAATTACAGACTTACTCGGAAAAAAATAATTTAGTACATGAAAACCAAGCTGGCTCAAGGAAGGGTTATTGTACAATCGGTCATATTTACGTTCTCCATTCATTGTCAAATATTATAATAAGAAAATGCACTGTACATTTGTTGACCTCGAAAAGGCATTTGATAATGTTTTGGAGATATGGTTTATATATAAAATACTACACAATGTCATAAATGGAAATATTTACACTATTATTTTTATTATTTGTATCAAAGTATTAAATTCAGATTTTCTTTTAATGGTGAAATTCCAACAGTATCCTTTGAAATAACGGCCTAAGACAAGGTGAGAATTTGTCTCCATTTTATTCAGTCTATATCTTAATGATTTAGAAGTGTTTTCGTGTCAAAATAATGACAAAGGTCTTAGTCATATTAGTAAGGAATTAACTAATAATTTTGGTATTTATATTACTTTCTGGTTGTTCTAAGGACTTAAAACTACAGCTTGAAGTATTCAGAATTCAGTGCAGACAAGTCAAGTTAAAGGTTAATATATATAAAACAAAATCATGGCTTTCATAAAGGGACGTAACTCTCATAACTGCGTGTTTTCATTTGACGGCGAAGTGATCGAAAATGTAAATCATTTTACTATTTAAGCATTATTTTCACTTAAAACAGGTTCATTGAATGAAACGAAGAAACATAGTATTAAAAAAGGAACAATAACCGTGTACGGTATTTTAAAAAAAGGTAGAATATATAATCCGTCCATTAGTTGTATTGATGATCTTTTTAATTTAATGTGGTTCCAATTCTATTGTATATATGTGAAGTATAAAAACCTCAGATACCAAAGCATAAATCAATAGAATGTCCAGGACATAGATACAAATCCGATAAAAATGGATAAACACGGACATCTGGAAACCAAGAGGTGGGATCAGGTGCCATGGAGAAGTAAGCATCCCCTGTCGACCGGTCACAACCGCTGTCAGTCCATAGTCAGGTCCAATGAAACACATGAGGAGTGTATACTCGTCACAATTGGTACAGACGTCTCAACAACCGCCAACGAAAAGGCAACTCAACATTTCACTTCGTGAAACAGAGTAGTCTCAAACAAGACTTTTATACCGACCGTAAAACTTGCGGAACGTTGACATTAAACGTGGTTTTCGATATCCCTGTATCAATAATTTGTCAGTGAGTAATTTACCTCTGTATATGAAATCTTCATATGTTGTGCACGATTGGCATATCGGATCATTTGTGAATTATAAACTCCATATGCGGGTGACTGAGTGATATTACTACTTAAATGTGGAACATTTACGATGGGAAAGCCGAAATCGTCGCGTTTATCGTATAGCTTCATTGCTAATTTCCCGTCTGTGTTTATATTAAGTAAAATGTCTAAGTATGAAGCGTGTGCGCTTGATTCTGTTGTATCTTTAATTTCTAGTTCGCTGGGATATATCGCATAGACATATGTATGAAAATTGTCATGATTAATTGACTAAACATCGTCGATATATCTAAATGTCAAATTAAAGGACACCGCTAACTTTTTCTTCTTTTGATTCAGCAGTTTCTGAATGAAGTCTGCTTCGTATGAATAAAGGAACAGTATTTAACTAATGTAGAGCGCCTACATTTAAAATTTTGTAAGATGCTCCTTATTTTAAACCAAATCATATGATATATTTTGAATAAGGAATAACGACTCTGTTTAACTTAATAAAGTCCAGGATGATAAATTACTGAGCCCGAATTGTAAATAATGTAGAAGATAAATTAAATCATATAATATATAAAATGTTACTACATAATTAATTAGGAGTTAGACCAGCATTACAGTGGATACATTTTATTAAGAATATTTTGGATGACTGTGGTATGAGTCATATATGGGTAAGCTAATCTTTTCAAAATTTAAATGCTAAGTGGCTTGATTATTATACAAAATTTGAAAGAACAGGCCCAGCAATTATTACCTCTAAAATGAATGATTCCTCAAAAGCCGCTTGTTATGAAATTGTACAAGAAAAGTTACAAATTTGACGAATACTTATATCTTTTAAACGATAAAGACAGAATTATTTTTTTGTAAATATAGGAGTACAAGTAAACGTGAAGGAGTACCAATCAATAATCAAAACTCAAGTCCATTATAACACGACGAATTAGATGTGCAAATGTTCTCAAAATGAAGAACAATTACGAATCCAAAACGGGATAAGACCAGGTGTCCGGACATCATAAATTAATTACTTACAGGTAGATGGAGTGGTGTCGTGTCAGTAGAGAAGATAGAATGTGTAGTTTTAGTAATCATAGTTAAATAGGGGATGAATATTACCATTCACTAGAATGCCAATTTTTCAATGACGACTGACAATTATATTCAGAAAATAAATATCATAGTTAAGTTTTCTAAAGCTAAGATAGTTAATAGTTAAGTTTTCTAAAGCTAAGATAGTTAACTTTTACAGTTTTACAGTTTTATAGTTTTTACAAAGTTTACCCATTTAGGGCTCAAACATTGTAATGCACTGGCGTCAATCCATAGCACAGGCCATTTGTAGCACTTTACCTAAAGTTGGTGAAATCTCCACATAAGTGATAAATTCTCTCAATTATATCTTTATATATAAATAAAAAGGCAGTACGGCGAGTTGAAAATTAAAAAAATTAATGTACATCACAACTTTGGCAATTGTGCCAATACACATTAATTAAGAATATGTGACTGTATTTTGTATCTGCCTTTAATTCCTGTTCATCCTTTCTACAGACCCATACATTGACGCTTCGAATGTAACTTGATTACGATTTTTCGGGAAAAGCTGGGTTATTATAATTCCCAAAACAGACTGGTCAGAACGGTGACAAAATCCCAAGCTTGTTTCACTTTCTCCGTCACAATTCAAAGTTTGATTCAGACCGGGATACATACATTTTGGAGACAATGCACAAAGAACCCAAGGGCGTACAATTTTGTCAATAGTGAACTCTGACCTGCTGTATACGCCCCATCCTCCTTGTACTTCCGGGATGCCTATGAACGCGCTGTGATTTACTCTAAGAAACGTCATCGTATCTGACACCGTTCTAGCAGCTATGCTCCCGCACCCGTTCAACAATTGGATCCCCATTAATCTAGCTTTTCGAAAAAGGTCCTCAGAAGGAAGACGAATATCAAAGCGTACAGATGTGTCAGTCCACATAACGAAGTCAAACTCCTTCAGCATTAATGCGATAATGATCGGTTTCCATGTGAACGTTTTCAATCTTTTGACATGTGGTGGAAACTTAGAAAAAGGGAATTCTCTAAAGTCACATTTGCAATTGACTTTCAAATCACGATGTTCGTCTGGTTTTAATCCAATATCAAAGTAAATAAGTGTGATATTCGTAAACTTGGGTCGCAAGTGTTCGTTTATATTTTGAATGAATAACAACGACTCTCTATAATGATTTGAAGATGCAGCTGTCACAATTACCGGTACATCATTCCAAACTTTGCTTTTGAAAATGGGTCCCATGAAAACAGAAAATCTTGTTTGGATGTAAAACGCCATGGTTGTGATAATGACGATACAACATAGAAGTGCTATTCTGTGCTGTAGCTTTATAGTTCGAAATTCATACTGGAAGATAAAGAATATAAAAATTATCAAAGAATATCGAATTTCAAACAATATATTTTCTTTATGTATGTATAGCTAAACAATAATTCAGTAAGGAATATTTGGCACTGTTAACACCATTTAAATTCGAAAATTTTCTAAAGATAAGATAGTCTTTTTTTTTTTACAGTGGTTACTCTTAGACGGATTTCGGCTATACGTTTAGATATATTATTTGGCCCTGTATGACACCACTTTATCTTTAGAAAAAACACATACTTTTCAAATTGGAACTCAACTGATGAAGTCTAATTGACAGAAACGATATCGGCTTGAGCATTATAACTTTGGTATTATGTTTATAATATTTATATTTGTTGACAATTTGAAAATCTCAAATGGTAAATGTAACCTATCTTTAATTTTTTCTCCATTTATTTTGAATCAAAAGTAAAGGATTAAATATGGAAAAATATTCATATTTGATACATGAAGACGGAAATGTTTTACATAACAAATATTTTCAATATATTTAAATATTACTCATTTCAAAGGAAAAGATTACTGTTAGTTTAAGTTTAATCTTGGCAATCTTGGCGAATGTGTGTGGCTCCATAATGTGTTTTTGTTATTATGGTTTTGCGGTTCCTTGTTTTCCTCGAATACGTCTCTCTCTCTCTCTCTCTCTCTCTCTCTCTCTCTCTCTCTCTCTCTCTCTCTCTCTCTCTCTCTCTCTCTCTCTCTCTCTCTCTCTCTCTCTCTCTCTCTCTGTATTCGCTCAATCAAACATATGAAATCCTCGTACTCCCTAGGAGTTGTAGGGGTTAATGCAAATATTTGCAGGGGTTGATGTAAAAATTTGGCCTTGATAAAATATTTTAAAAAGACATGGCAACGACCACACCTAGAAAATAGTAAACCTCAATATATTGCCAAAACCCGTTATACCGCCAAAATTACGAAAAACAAAAGGTGGCAGTATACCGGGGATATTGTATACAGTTTAAATAATATAAACATACTACCAAAGTTGTAATGCTCAAGACGATATCGTTTCTGTTAATTAGACTTCATCAGTTGAGCTCCAATTTACTATGTGTATTTTCCAAAGAGATAGTGGTACCATACAATGCCAAAAAATAGCTCTTAAAGTATATCCGAAAACCGTCTAAGAGTAAACACTGTAAAAAATGCTTATCTTAGCTTTTGAAATTTAACCTGTATCAGACGGTCATTTGAGGAAAATAATGAAAGTGGCCTCTTAATTGAGTCTAAAAATTGTTATGTATTAATGTTTGAAAACATGTTTATTAAACTTTATATGATCATACATCGTTTGTAATAGATTGATATATGCCAAAGTATTATAAAAAATACAGAATAACAACGATATTAATACCATCATTAGTTATGGGGACAGTTTTATCCCGTTTTGTCCAAGGGTTACCGGTGCCTTGAAATTTGAATGGTCGTTAAATTGGGTCAACTTTGTAACTTGTATATGCCAGATATTAATGAGACATTGCATATCGGATCTAAAGGTCAACCATGACGGTCACTCTTACTAAAATTAGATATAAATGGCTCACTCAATATACCGCCACCTTTTGTTTTTCTTAATTTTGGCGGTATAACGGGTTTGGCAATATATCGATGTTTACTATTTTTATGTGTGGTCGTTTTCATGACTGTTATGCCTGCT
Organism: Atrina japonica; assembly: GCA_030159075.1. Classification (NCBI taxonomy): domain Eukaryota; kingdom Metazoa; phylum Mollusca; class Bivalvia; order Pterioida; family Pinnidae; genus Atrina; species Atrina japonica. The sequence goes on along the minus strand of BROG01000196.1, from coordinate 200,385 downwards.
ATATATCATATCCTATTTAAAACTTGCTACCGTAAACTGGGATGTTTGGGTCATGTTTAAGTCTGGACAATTTGGACATCATCTTAAAATATGTACATGTTCAACGGCCGGAAAATCTAGATCAGTTTCTGGCATTAATCCGGAAACATTTCTAATGTAAGTTTTCACTTTGACAGTCCGGTAAAACAAAGAATACGGGCCAATCTGTCCCAAAATCCAGTTTGTTATACTTTTGGTCAATTTGTCCCAATTTCAATTACCCCAAAATCCAATTTGTCCAATTTTTTTTTTTGAAATTGTAAATGTATATTTTTATAATAAAAATGAGAAACACATATTTTATAAACAATCTATAGAGAGTGATTGCTGATTTCTGATCATTGCAATGTATCTTTAACATCAATATAATACATTTCGTAATGATTTTAAAAAGCCATGGTCTTGTTTGTTTGCAACATAAATTGTCTCTTTAAAATCTAACCCATATCTATATACAAATAATTATGCAGTGTGTGTGTGTGTGTGTGTGTGTGTGTGTGAAAGTTTAAGGGCGAGTATTTATAGATTATACGAGGTTTAAAGCAGCCATGTCTTGCGTCTGATTTAAGTGTTTCCATTATATAAATTTAACATTCCTGAGAGGGTGGTAGTGGATATTGTTGACTCGAGGAAATACATTGTCAACCGAGTCGAAGCCGATGTTGACAATGATTTTCAAGGGTTGACAATTTCCACTACCACCCGATCAGGAATGTTATATTTATTATATTATACCGGTCCACTGTATTGAAGCATATATTATCCATTGAATTACTGTACTGTACTAAAGGTAATTAAGTCCACCACGTTTGTACCACAGTGTGGTCTGCATCGAAAAATTGTTCGTTTCATCACTCATATTAACGGGACCATAATGACCACATAGCTCATTCTAGAGGTTACACCTAATTACCACATAGCCTACAAAAAATATTGACCGTACGCGCATCAATTTCTGCGCTGATATTTATTGTATGTCACTCTGCTAAATATTGCCCAGGAATGACCGAGAGAGTTGAAAATACTTAACGCTTATTTCCCAGTGAAATCGCTAAAATCTATGAAGAGGTATGATATATAGAATTTGATGTACAGTATATTTTATATAATTGTTATTTACTGTTGTTCGTTTTAAGTTACTAAAGTTTAAATAAAAAATGTAAAAGTTTTTAGTTAAATATGTTAATTTTAGTGATTAATTATTTAATAAATTTAAACTTACAAAAACTCACAATGATAAAATTACAGGAGAACTAAATGAAAAAGAAGTTTTAAAAGCTCTTAAAAAATGAAAAATGATAAGTCTCCCGGATCAGATGGAATAACTTCCGAAATATTTTCTTGTTAGATCTCTCAATGATGGATATAATAAAGGGGAATTATCAATTACCCAAAAAGAAGGAATTATTACCTGTTTACCAAAGGGAAATAAAGCCAGACACTATATTAAAAATTGGCGTCCCATTACTCTTTTAAATGTTACTTATAAATTAGCATCAGCCTGTATAGCTAATAGAGTTAAATCCGTCTTAGACTTTCTGATATCAGATACACAAACAGGCTTTTTAAGTGGACGATATATTGGTGAAAATACACGCTTAATATATGATATAATGAATTTTACTGAAAACAATAATATTCCTGGACTTCTAATTTTAATAGATTTTTAAAAAGCCTTTGATTCAGTTGCATGGACTTTTTCTATACAAAGTTCTAGATTTATTTAATTTTAATACATCAATAATTAGATGGGTGAAACCTTTTAATAATAATATAAAATCTGCAATAATTCAAAATGGCTTTTTATCCAAATTGTTTACAGTACATAGAGGATGTAGGCAAGGAGACCCTATTTCACCTTACTTATTCATACTCTGTGCATAAGTTCTTGCTATATTAGTAAAGAATAACAAGAATATTAAAGGAATACATGTTGGATCTTTGGAACAAAAAATACACAGTATGCTGATGACACAACCTTTATATTAGATGGTTCAAAACAATCACTGTTCCAACTAATAGATACATAAGAATATTTTACAAAGTTATCTAGATTAATGATAAATAATGATAAAACAAAAACTGTGTGGATTGGAAGTAAAAAATTTAGTAAAGATGTATACCATCACAGATGGAAACTAACTTGGGGTGAAACAAATTTCAACCTCCTAGGTATAGATTTTTCGGTTAATTTAAATTAAAATGGTTTACATGAATTATACAAAGCAATTGAAAAAGATAGATACATTAATATCACAATGGTCCAAGAGAATTTTGACACCTATTGGCAGAATAACAATTATAAAAACACTAATTATACCAAAACTTAACCACCTTTTCCTCTCGTTGCCTAACCCTAGTGTAGAAACCATAAATATTTTAAACACTAAATCATATAGATTCGTATGGCAAAATACTGTAGATAAAATTAAAAGAGAAACTCTTGCATGTGAATATGACAAAGGGGGTCTTAAAATGATCGACATTAACAAATTTATGAAAGCTTTAAAAGTAACCTGAGGAGATTAGTAACATCTACCAATCATACATGGACTGAAATTTTTTAAAAAACAATATTTTGATTTACAAGTTTATATCCGATTTTGGACCAGAGTTTTTGTTTAAAGATAAAACCAAACTAAATGTTAATCCATTTTGGCATGATGTCTTTCAATGTTGGTATGAAACAACAGATAATTTCAAAATTAATACACATAATGCATTCCTGTCCACGCCTATTTGGTTTAATAATAAAATGAAAATAAATAATAAACATATTTTTATAAAAAGTTGGTATGAAAAAGGCATAAAAACAATTTCAGATTTAACTGATGAAAATGGCAATATGCTTAGTTTTACTGATTTTAAGAAAAAATTCAATATAGTCTCTAATAATTTTTTGTTATATTCCAGTATATGGCACTAAAAAAATCACTTTCAAAATCAGTCAATTTTAAACAATTTCCAACAGAAGTCTTTGAAAGACCAATAATACCAACATTTGTAAAAATTTTAATTAATGATAAAAAAGGATGCAAAAATATTTACTATATTTTAATGACATATAATAATAACATAAAACCTAAATCAGAATATAAGTGGGAAAAGGAACAAAATTTTCTTAATATGAAATGGCAACAACACTATTTAATTCCTTTTAAAACAACAAAAGATGTAACCCTACAATGGTTCCAATTTAGACTATAAAACTACTACTTAAACTATTATCTAAAAAAATTGGAATCACAAATAATGATAAATGTAAAATATGTGGAACCACAGAGGAAACAATAAAACATTTATTCTGCCAATGTGATGATATAAGAAGGTTGTGGAGTGATCTTTCAGACTTAATTTTAAATAAGGTGAATTTAAATATAATTTTTAATGAACTAGATATCCTTTTGGGGAAAATAGATACTGTTTCACCAAACAATCCTATAAATCCAATTATAATCCAGACAAAATATTTCATATATTATTCCACTAGAAAAAATAATACTATAAACATCATCCCACTACAAAAATATATGAAGCAATGCTTTATTGCAGAAAAATTTGTCGCAGAAAAAACATGTAATTTACAACACTTTGAAAAAAAGTGGGATCAGTGGAAAAATCTTTTTCAATGAGCTACACTGTAGCATGCATGTGTGATATATTAACAATGTATATGTGTACATGATGTGCACATACTGGTGCGTGTATATGTATATTTATATCATAATGTATATGTATGCAGGTATGTACGTGTATAAGTTTACGAGATTTTTTTTTAATGTAATTATAATACTAAATTATACTCAGTTATAAGGTAACATTATGGACACTATGGTGTCAAATATGAAAAAAATTATTTTTCAAAAATTCGCAAAAATTAAAAGTCACTGTATATCTACTTGCAGGTGGGGCAGGACTAATATGGAAAAAGAATAAATAAGTAAAATATAATATAACTTAAAGTTACAAATATACTTGAATTATAAAAGTTGCCTATACAATTGTATTAATTCAGTCAATATATACTTTCTAAAATGAATACATGTGTTCATCTGCAGGTAATGACAACATGGTTTTAAATTGTAGAGGTGGATGCATGTATGTTGAGTGTATGTTTCTACACATTACTTTGCATGTATATGCACAAGTAAAGATTTATAGCAAACATTAAACGAATTTGTAATGTATAGTGCATATATGATATGCATGTATTTGCTTTTGGAAGTGGAGGCATGTTGTCAATATTATATTAAGTAAATGATGATTTATTATATATTTACAAATGTACTTGTAGTTTGACATAGCTGTTATAAAAACGTTGATAATACTTAAGATATATAAAGAGTATCAATTGACATTCATATTAAAAGAATATTACTAGTGAAAAAATTAACATGAAAAATACAAGTAATTTAGAAAGTTAAAATAATATTATTTATATATATTTTAATTGTGGGTATAGTTTAGAATATGTATGGGCCAGTGGCAGTGTTTATCTTTTTTTATAGACTGAACTTTTTATTATAAATATTATAATATCAAAAATAATAAATGAGTTACAGTGATATGTGGTGTGTGTATGTATACATATGTATGTATATGTATGTTTATGCATGTTTATTTATGTGTGTATACATGTAGGTACTGGTATGTGTTTGCACGTACAAAAATATGAAATTGATGTATAAATATTTAGATAAATGCATGCATGTCTTTGAATATAAATGAAGAGGGGGGTATATGTATATATGTATATATGTATATATATATATATATATATATATGTGTATGTATGTGTATATATATGTATGTGTGTGTGTGTATATATATGTGTATATGTATATATATATATATATATATATATATATATATATATATATGCATATATGTATATATATGTGTGTGTGTATGTGTGTATGTATATATATATATATATATATATATTATATATATATATAATATATATATATATATGTGTGTGTGTGTGTGTGTGTATGTATATGCACTTAAAAACAAGTTCAAAGTATTATTTGTATCAGGTATGTATGTACTTTGTGTTTATTGTGTTTGTGTGATGTTTCACAGGTAGCCTGGACCTGTCTTTGGGACCATAAGTGTAAACAGGCATGTCTTGTGTTTTTGTCAATAAAATGTTAAAAAAATAATAAATAATAATAAATTTAAAAGTATAGCCGAATTCCATCTAAGAGTAAACACTGTAAAAAGTTGAATATCTTAGCTTTAGGAAACTTTCGAATTTAAATGGTGTTATCAGTGCCAAATATTACTTTAGTATAAGATACTGATCAAATGAATAATGCAGAAAAAAATATTAGCAATCTAACAAAATGTGTCGGCAAATAATATTTTGGTTTTATTGATTTTATGGCGCCAAGAGTGGAAACACACTTTTAAACCGCTCCGGCATTTTTGGTCAAAAACAGGATTATTAGTGATTTTTGGAATACAGTACTTGACTAAATATCTTAACGGAAACATAGACAGCAACTTGTTGGTAAAAAACTTTAAGGTTATAGCGAATACAAGTGGATATTCGATGTTGTTGGAATTATTATTTACACGAGTGATATCTGTTCAATATGGCGTCAAAAACAAAATCAAAATACTTCGCCAACAAGGATACAAAGAAAAATAGTCAAAATGGTCAAACACAACCCAGTAAAAGGACGCACAGTGAAGTATCGAATACCAGTGCAGACGAGATGAGTATAATTTTGTCAGATTTAAGTGAAATAAAATCAGAATTGAAGAACACTGTAAAATTGGGTGACTTAAAAGAAGTAGTGACATCGATTGTATCGGAAATGTTGAAAGATCATAGGGCAAATTTTGAGAACAGAATAGCGGATATAGAGAGAAAAAGCAGCGAGATAGAAGGTACTTTTAAAGATAAAATAGATGGATTAGAACTAGAAAACCACGGGTTACGAGAAATCATTGCAGAAAAAGACAAAAAAATTAGAGAATTAACAACGGAATTCAAAGAAACGGAAAAGATTGCTAAGAATGCGGAGTGTAGGTCCAACTACAATGAGCAATATTAAAGAAAAAAACAACATAAAAATACACGGCATAGCAGAAAAACCACAAGAGAATACTTTAGCAATTACACAAGCGATGCTTCAAACGGTAGCTGGGGTGGAGTTAAAAGATCACGAAGTCATGGCAATCCACCGCATTCCAGGACGCACAGGTGTACCGCGACCAATATTACTGAAAGTTCAAAACTCGGATATTAAGGCAAGAATAATGAGAAAAAGAACAATGATTAAAAACAATGGAAAAGGAGTCAAATTAACAGATGATGTGACAAAATTGAACTCAATGTTAATACAGAGACTATTAGAATCAGAAAATATAGAGCAAGCATGGTACTTTAATGGTAGTGTCTATGGGCAGCTGCAACGGAACGAAGGTAAAGTTTGACATTCATGATAACATTTCAATGAAAACGAAAAAAACGAGATAAATAAATAAATAATTGCCGTACTATTACAGGCATTCAAATTCGTGTGAAGGTAACAGACACTTAAACCTTTGTAAACGTTTGATAATCGACATATTATATAAAGAAAAAAGAAACCAGGTGAATAACTACTGAAGTGTAACAGACATTTAAATCCCTGCGTTCCAAATATTTCCGGAACAAACTTTCCCTTACGTTATAGGTTCTCTTGTTGAACGTTTTACCAATATTTGACTATATCTTATTCAGAGGTACAAACGATGAATGAACTTGATAATATGGGATATCTATGTATATATACAAGATAACCACTCATAGTGAGTATATAAATTGGAGATGTATTATTTTATATCCTGCGTGACCAACCACCATAAAAGGAAAGAAGAAAGGCTTCATTACAGGTACAAGAAAGTTTTGTTTACTCTATGTCACAATGTTTATGCCCGAGGTATCTCGAGCTATGTCTCATTGTTTGTATTGTCTTTTACATGTGTACTACCTATTACCTCATTGTTTGCTAAAAATGCAGAATACAACTCTCAGGATACTATCCTACTTAGACACAGTGTTATATTTACTTAGAAAACCTTGCCTTTTTTTATTATTTTTTTTTTATTTTTTATTTTTTTTTTTTTTTTTTTTTTTTATTATTACATTCTTTTCAGAATGATTGAAAAATTATGTTGGCATTGTCTTTCACTTGTGAGCTATTCATCATGTCACTGTTTGCTAAATTTCTACAAATATTGCGAATATATTTTTTAAATTGTTATAATATATCTTACCAATATTTAGCCAATGTGTGAATTAAAGGTCACATCCCTAAATTGTAGAGGATTAGGAGATATTAGTAAAAGAAGAGATGTTCTTAATTATTTAAAAGGAAAACAGTATTCAATTGTTTGTCTGCAGGATACACACCTGACAGAAAAAGATAAAAGCATGGTCAGATCATGTTGGGGCTACGAGATTTTTCTCAGCCCAGGTAAAACTAATGCCCAGAGGAGTAGCAATACTTTTCAATAACAACTTTGAGTTTGAGCTTATTAAAAACCACACCGACACGGATGGAAATCTGCAAATTCTGGAATTAAAAATACTTTCTAAATACTACTTAACTCTTATTAATTTATATGGTCCTAATAAAGATAACCCAGGTTTTTATACTAGAATTGATTCCTTTCTAGCAGAAAATAATTATGATTTCATAATTATCACTGGAGATTTTAATCTAGTGCAAAATTTAGAAGAAGATTATTTTAATCACATATCTATAACAAACTCCAAATCTCGTAGAAAAGTCTTGGACATTAAGGACAAATACAAACTTGTTGACCCATGGAGGATTCTTCATGCTGATATTAAACAGTATACTTGGTTTAGTAAAAATCCCATAAAAAAATCAAGATTGGATTTCTTCCTAATATCTGAAGAATTGATGAACAATGTAGAAAGTACCTCAATCAAACCTGGGTATCGTTCCGATCATTCCATGATCTATTTACACTTAAAGTTTTCCAAGATAGAGAAAGGTAAAGGCTTTTGGAAATTCAATACCTCTTTATTAAAAGATCCAAATTACATAGATATCATTAAAAAAGCAATTCTAGAACTAAAAACTCAATATGCAGTATACCCATACAATATGAATAACATTTCTAATATAGATAATAGTACATTGTCGTTCAGAATCAATGATCAACAATTTTTCAAACAACTCCTTGTAACAATAAGAGGTTATACCATTTCCTATGCAACATATAAAAAGAACATAACTGATAATAAGATTTTAAAATTAGAAAAAGAAATTGAGAAACAACATGAAAACCCTGAAAAAGTCAGAACTTGAAGAATGTAAGCTTAGGTTACAAAATCTTAGACAGGAAAAGATGAAAGGGATTTTACTTAGATCTAGAATTAGATGGATTGAATGTGGGGAAAAACCAACAAAATATTTCTGTGCTCTCGAAAAAAGAAATTATGTAAATAAAACTATAAACATCATAGAAAATGATAAAGGTAATCTTATTCAAGACCAAAAAGCTATTCTAAATGAAATCCATAACTTTTACTTTAATCTCTATAAATCTCGAGATGATACACTTGATGATGTTAATTTAGAAAATATTTTAAAATTTGATGAAATACCAAAACTCAAAAAAACAACAGCTCAAAGCTTAGAGGGTTTAATAACAATATCTGAGGCAGCAAAGATTTTAAGGAACATGCAAAATAATAAGAGCCCAGGATCAGATGGATTCCCTTGTGAGTTCTACAATTTTTTTTGGAAAGATATTGGAGCATTTTTAGTAAGATCTCTAAATTTCGGTTTTTACATAGAACAATTATCAATAACACAGAGACAAGGGATTATAACAATACTACCCAAGCCCAATAAACCCCGCACTAATCTAAAGAACTGGAGGCCTATTTTCTCTTTTGAACGTATCATATAAGATTCTTTCTGGATGTATAGGAAATAGATTAAAATATATATTGCAAAACTCATACATGAGGATCAAAAAGGATTTCTAGTGGGTAGATTCATAGGGGAGAACACTCGTCTTACTTATGATTTACTACATACTGCAAAAGAAAATAATATCCCAGGAATGCTTTTAGTTATTGATTTTGAAAAAGCTTTTGATTCCATTTCCTGGAAATATATTATGAAGGTTTTAAAATTTTTTAATTTTGGACATGATTTTATGAAATGGATTCACATAATGAATAATAATATTTCATTATGCGTAATTCAAAATGGAAATTTCTCAAAATTCTTTCAAATTGGGAGGGGCTGTAGGCAAGGCGATCCTATTTCGCCATATATATTTAACCTCTGTGTGGAGATTCTAGGACTATTGATCCGTCAGGATAAAAATATTAAAGGTATAAATGTTAAAAAAACTGAATACTGTTTATTGCAATATGCTGATGACATCTATTTTCTTAGATGGGACAGAAAAAAAGCCTTAAAAGTACCTTAGATCTATTATACCAATTTGCCAAATTCTCTGGATTAAAGCCCCAATATTGAAAAAAACGAAAGCAGTATGGATTGGTGCTAAAAGGGAGAATTACAAGTTTTATGTCCAGAATATAATTTAAATTGGACAACAGAAAAATTTAATATTCTCGGTATTAACTTTAAAGCCAATGTTGAAAATATTTTGAATGATAAACTACTCTAGTAAAATTAAAAATATTGAACAAGAAATATTATCTTGGTCAAAAAGGGACATAATCCTATTGGGAAAAATTACTGTTGTTAAAAGTATACTCCTACCTAAACTCACTCACTTATTCACTTCACTTCCAAGTCCTGACAAAAACATTGTAAACCAAATTCAAAATACTCTATTTAAATTTGTGTGGGATAATAAAAGAGACAGAATCAAACGAAAACAACTAATTCAGGATTACATGGATGGGGGATGCAAAATGACCCACATAGAAACTTTCATAAAAGGTCTAAAACTATCTTGGTTTAGAAAAATTTTTAATGACATACAATCAAAAAAATGGGTTAGGCTCTTTTTGGATGCTACAAATATTGAAATAGATAAATTATTAAAAATTGGTGGAACTTATGAACAAAAGATAATCAAAAATATAAAAAATCCATTTTGGAAGGAAACACTTAGCTATTTATCAAAATTAAAAAAGATCCGTCAGAAGTTCTGAATACACCAATATGGTGTAACCCCCATATAAAAATTGGAAGATCTGAAGTCTTTTATAAGTCTTGGTATGAGAAAGGAATTATTAATATTGGGGACCTTTTAAATCAAGACCGAGAATTTTATTCTTTCGAACAATTTAAAATAACCTATAACCTGCAATGTCCTTTCACAACATTTGTTGGCATTAAACAAGCAATACAAGCTGAATGGCCAGCAATTTTTCAATACCCCTATCCAAGAAAAACTCTGGGCCCAGAAAGACCCAATCATATTAAAATTTTGTGTAAAAATAAAAAAGGCACCAAAGCTATTTACAACTTCTTTATTCACAATTACATATACACTGAAAATAACAACTGTCAATCAAAGTGGGAGAACATATTACAACAAAATATAGAGTGGAAAAAAAAAAATTTAAATATTTTTAAAATAACAATAGATTCCAAATTAATATGGTTTCAATACAGAGTGGTACAGCGCATTATTGCTACTAATAAACTTTTATTTCATATGAATATTAGAGAAGATGCACTATGTTCTTTTTGTAAAATATATCAAGAAACCATTACACATCTATTTTTTGAATGTGATAAGATCAGAAACTTGTGGAGAAAGTTAGAATTCTGGATATGTGAGAATAACACCTATAGCTTTAATTTCAATCTTTTAAATATACTCTTTCTGTTTGATGGATATAAGCACAAAGCAATTAATATTTGTATTATTTTAATCAAAAGATATATCTATAAATGTAGAATCTCAAAAACAGTAGTTGTTTTTGATGATTGTAAAAAATATATTCAGGACTATTATGTCACGGAAAGACTAAGGTACAGTATTAAGGGTGTATGACAAATTTACTGAAACATGGCAAGTTATGCATAACAAACTATCTGTTTAAAAAATATGACAAGGTTATTATTATTATATTGTATATCTGTAAAACTTCAAAGTATTTAATATCATAACAGAAGAATGTAGGTGAAATTAATAAATTATAATACAAAGGTTCGATGACGTGAGGTAGTTAGGTATTTTGTCTATTTGAGTATAATCGGTATACATGTATATGGGAGTGTATGTAAATGTATGTATATGTATAGTAAATTCTTATCTATGTAAGTATGCAAGTATGATTGTACAGGAGTATGAATACATTGTATATGTTAAGGTACACACATTGCACAGTTTAAATAATATGTTATCTTAGAATAATATTTATGTGTGTGTGTAATATGCCTGTGCTTGTGCATATGTGTATGTGCATTCATCTCCAGGTAATTGGTATACATGTTTATGGATGTGTATATAAATGTATGTATATGTATCTAGGTGAGAATACTTATATATTTATGTAAGTATAGAATTATGATTAAACAGGAGTATGAATGCATAGCATATGTTTTATACAGGTTTCACAGTTTTAGTAAAATGTTGTCATAAAATAATATTTTGGTGTATACAATATACCTGTGCATATACAGGTGTGTATACACAAGATTTATTCTTAGGAATGAAACTTGTCTATATCACAGATAATTAGTATTACCTGGAAATAGTACAAATATTCGATATATATTACTAATCAATAATGTACATTTATGTGTAAAATCTGAAATAAAACTAAAATAAATTCATAAATTTTATACATACATAAAAATCTTTAAAGATAGGGAACTGAAAATTACAATGTTATGTACATGTATAAATAAAATCCTTGAGGGATAAGCTGAGAGCAAAATCTGTTTACGTTTGAATATGTACGTATCATATTGTGAAAAAAATGTGAACATTTAAGTTGGACACAGTGTATTCATACATTGTATGTGTTTAGTGTATATGTATGTTCTTGTCTTTTTGGACCTTGCAGGGAGCCTGGACCTGTGAGGGTATATGTAACAGGCTCGTTAATAAACATTAAAAAAAAAAAAAAAAAAAAAAAAAAAATTTTTTGGTTTTATAAAAAGAAACATCTACTAGAAGTAAATATCAGATTCTAGATCTATATCTTTTTGATAAAACGCAAATTTTCCCCATTTTATTAGCTTAGAATTGTCATCTCAACGTTTAAATTTAACAATTTAATTAACTAAAAAAATAATAATAACATAGTTTTTAAACATCCCTACTGTTTTACTTCCATTGGTAGACATATTTGTTCAGTTTTCGGAATAGAACAAGCCCCCACAACCGATGTAAAAGGCGACTTTTCTAAATCAGTCGTCATTGTCTAACTACAGTCGCATAGAACAAACGTGTGAAGTAATGAAGTTTGAGTATAACTCACCTGCCTGTCTACAATAAATATTGATATCAACAAAGTTCATTTACTCTGTCTGGACACTTTGCCGGCTAATATACAAATCACAAGATTGTAATTATTCAGTAAAACCATTAGAATATCGACATAATTCCAAATTCTCCATGAGAGAATTGTAAAATTATAAACAAACGGAAGCTGTAACCTTCTGTTATGATGTGAATGTCCTTACTTCCGAAATAACGAATCAAGGACAAGTCAGACCAAGGTCAACGCGGACATATATATTCGAACACCCGGCAGTGGCTGGTGGACCATTTGAGTCCCGAAGGTGTACATAAACCTAGTACCTGGTATCTCGGTACCAGCTGATACTCTTATACTAAAGTAATATTTGGCACTGATAACACCATTTAAATTATAAAGTTTTCAAATGGTAAGATAGTCATCTTTTTACAGTGGTTACTCTTAGACGGATTTGGCTATGCATTTAGATTTATTTTTTGGCCTTGTCATATACCACTTTTACTTTCTTTCGAAAACTTTTTTTTGTATAATTGGAGCTCAATTGATAAGTCTAATTGACAGAAACGATCGTCTTGAGCATTATAACTTGGGTATTATGTTTATTATAGATATAGCACTGTTTCACAGCTATGTCCCTGATGTTATCTTTGGCTTTGGACAAGTGTTGCACGACCCGACAGCTAACATTATCGAGCTGTGTACCAAAATGTGTGATGTATTGAAATCCTTGATATAAAAATTAATGCGGAATATTCATGATTTGAGTACAGTGTATGTTTTGATTACATGTCACCTGTCCTTTATTTCGATTTGGGAATACAGGTGTGAAATAACTGTCGCTCTGCGGACTCGCCTTTTATAACGGAACTGCGAGCCGATTTCTATTGATAATATTAAAATCGGGGGTGTTTCAAAATTATTTTAATTTCTTTTTCGAATGCAAAAGAAGCTTTATACATATTTCTTTCGAATTTAAAACTTGTTTAAAAGTTACGATGACAGCTTTAACAAATAAAAAGATCTTTTAAACTGAACATTAAAAGATATAATGTTTAACATATCCGATCTATCAGGATCATGTTGTAATCCGACAGCAATAGTGTGCGAAAATATATGACATAACATTTTTATTTGAACATCAAGGGTATTGGCTTTATCTGTTCTGATAAAAGCGATGGCATATGGAATTTGCAGATAACACCGATAAAAGACACACTCGTTCACTGCTTATCACTTCCTGAATAAGCATGTAGTCTTTGTATAGGTCGGCCAAGGTAAAGTGGCACATCCTGGTTCAGTCGAACAATATGTCAACAGGCTGGTTCAGTTGACTAATTTTCAGAATAGCCTACTTACCATTCAGTGGAATAGGCCAGTTAGACCGGCCTATACACCAATGGTAACGTGTCCGACCGTTGCCGCAATGGCACCTGCTTTGAGTTTGGCTCCTTCCCATGATTCAACAGTATTATTGTTACAGTCACTGCCTAAAACTGAATTTACGATTTTGATTTTCTCAAAAAACAACATTTTCATATGTTGGGTCAAAAATTGACCAGAAACAAAAAAGTAAGGAATTTTCTGGATAAAAAATGAATATTTTATTAATGGTGAAAATATTTTGCAACTTGTCAGTCACGTTTATGTTCGACTTCTGTACCATTGACAAAACGTGGTTAGTATTGGCCAGGTCATTGTGAGTGGTAAGCGCCCTTACATTACTGAATCGCTAATACTTTTGTGATTACAAGTAGCTTGTCACACCTAGTTATGATTTGATTTAGACTCGTTGTGTTTGTAAACATGTGCTAATTTTCCTACGTAGATCTGTAGGTGCAATAAACAATTTTTGATTATTTAGTTCTCTCTACCTGGAAAAGATTTCCTATCAAACCACTACACAAATATTTACAAAATTATAATAAATATTTTCTTTAAATTGATGAACATATATTTTAATATGAATCTTTTTGAATATATTTTATAAAAATTTTTGGAAAACTCAAAATTACACTTGTCTTACACATATCCTTTAAAAAAAACATTTGAGTGGGGTGCAAAAGGAAGTATTTCTGGAAAATATTAACTCAGCACATGCTATTCTATAATTCTATGCTTACTGTGAAATTTCACCGATACAGTAAGTCTACAATGGCAGGTGGCTTTGTTAAATCATTTCTCAACATAAAGGAAGAATAGACAATTCCCCTAGAGGGTTCTTTGTATGGTTCACCAAATATCTTTAACGAAATTGAGATGGAATACTTAAATCTTATGATTGATTTAATTATATTTTTTGACAGGGGAATTTAATTCAAGGGTGTTTTACAAGAAAGATTATTTTTGAAAAAAAAGTAATTACAAGTATCTGAAATATATTGAAATGACTTGTGATACTGAATGTGATCAGTTATCGGATGTTTATAAATTAAATTTATATAATATAAACGTGAATTGAATTAATAGTGACAAAAGTATTAATAATTATGGAAATCTAGTATCGAATTTTTACGAGTAATTTATATATAATGAATGGTCGTATTGGCGATGATGTAAATTTACAACTATCTGGACCCAGTTGTTCATATACTGGTTAAATTTTAACCCTCGGTTAAATATCATACCTAAGGATTAAAATTTAAACTAAATTTAAATTCATTTGCTCAGATTTTGTTAAATCATCGCTTAGATATAGAAAATGTCGCCATATTTTGAGACATGGTTACATATTTTAACCAATAAATGTTTATTCTACCAATTAATATGTATAAATGTTGTAAAACTAGAATATACTACAATAACAATTAATTTTTCTGAATATTTTACCTGTCAAAATGGGGTACGTCAGGGTATAATTTTGTCTCCTTTATCATTTGAAAGATATGTATTAGGATTAAATTATTAACTTATTAAACTAAAGAAATTGAAAATGACACTAATTTTCATCTAAAACTCAAAGCAATTCTGTATGCTGAAGATAATGCTTTGATGTGTGAGACTAGAGACGATCTTCAACACCAATTGAACAGTCTGCTTTAAAATTACTGTGATGATTGAATATGACAGATAAAATTGAAAAAGCTAAAGTTTTGACTTTTGGAAAGGGGAGACAACCTGAAAATCTGTCTTTTTTGTAAAACAGCAAAAGAAATTTTGAAGAGTTTTAAATATTTGGGAATAATGTTTTCTACCGATGGTTCCTTTTCAGCTACAAGAAAATATGTCGCTCGAAGAGCAACAAGGGTTGTTTATGAAATAATAAGGAAATCAAGAAGATTCAACTTATTTATTGATACTCAAATTGATATGTTTGATAGAATGGGCACTCCAATTATTTTGTATGACTGCGAATCAAAGGGTTTTGAAAGATTTAGTATGTTATTGAGAAAGTTCATTTATCATTTTTGATTTACACTTTGGTATCTGATGTTTTTATATTTTCAAACTCATTCTCGATTTAAAAAAACATCTACTTCAAACTTTATGATATATGTAGAATTAGAAAGGTTTCCTTTATGTGTAATTGTAAAATTTAGAATAATACAATATTGGTTCAAACATCTAATGGCAAAGAAACCAAATATTCTCATATATTATCTAGAGTTGCATATCCAATATCAAGAAAAAAAAAACGAAGATATTAACCTTAAGTGGTTTTAAATTTATCCCGAATATTTTACAAAATTATTTTACAATATTTGACTCAAACAAGTTGTAGAAAATGAATTCTGGTTATTAAATACTTTGAATCAAATTTTACAAGATTAGTTCAAACAAAAAAGAATAGCTGATTGCAATGCTTCCAGTAATAAGACATGTTATAAATTATTTACAAATATTTTTTTTCATATAAGAAATATTTAGATATTAATATCCTGTTATGGGTCAAAATTCCACAGTAAAGTAAATCTATAAGATTTATTAACAATAACAAAATAAAAACTTAATCTAAATGATGGTTTACAATAATAAGAGTCAAAACTGAAAATATCAATGTCCGTTGTTGCTCAGTTTCTGTAGCCAGAGGTCCACTCGAATATTTACATAAATTCCAATCAGAATGTAATATTAAAATATATCCACTGGAATACATAATGGATTCCAACAAGTATGTAATATTGATGTGCACCACTTTCTCATAACTTAAGATAAGATGTGGTCTGCTCTCGTATTACTTGGTGTTATAAAATAGTTTCAGGTAGTCTCCCTTGTTCTTAGCTGTTTTAAACTTGATCTGCCTAGAAATCTGACCGTCTACCTGTATATATACCCTAGTACAGTTCCAGAAAACACTAGATCAGGAATGATCAAGAATGACCTTTCTAGTACATTCATGTGTTCAATAGAAACTCCCTATGGCTAAATATAGTAACATGGTGACATGATTAGAAAGACTTTGAAATAAAACAATAACAACTAATATTCCAGAAAGGTCCAGATGTACTAAGATGTATTACGTTCAAAAAGTACTAATAATAAATAAACAAGCTCCAACAAACCCTCATAACAATATCTAGAAATAATATTGTAAAAATGGTTAGATATGGAACTTGCAATCATAAATTACCAATTGAGACGGGCAGGTGGGCAAATATTCCATTGGATCAAAAATCATTAACAAAATACCAAAATTATAATGCTCAAGACTATCGCTTCTGTTAACCAGACCTCATCAGCCGAGCTCCAGTTTCAAACAGATTTTCTAAAGAGAAAGTGGTAGCAGACAAGGCCAAGTAATAACTGTAAACGTATAGCCAAAATCAAAGATATTGTAACCTGTGTCGGCAAGGTATCGAGGATGAATATCACTACATTATGGTTTGTAAATACTTAAATGAAAGTAGAAATGTGTAGTTATCAATGATGTATATATCTCATCCTAACATTTTATAATTTATTTTCATGCATAAAAATTTCTGTTGTTAATAATTTATCAAAATACATAAAGATAGTAAATAAGAGAGTTATCCCCCTTGGTTAAAAAGTTGAACGTTTGTGTATATTTATGAATATTTTCTATGTTATGTATGTAATATTTGTTGTAAAGTACAATGTGAGAATAAAATAAATTGATATTAAAATTGAATATTTAAATAGATTCAGACAATTTAATAGTTTAATGGATTTCACTTAAATTTTTTGGGAAATGATTTAATATTAGATATATTAAGAGAATTCAGATAGTTGAAAAACGAAAAAAATACATCAGCTCATATCTGAAATGAAATCATTTGGCACACACTTTTTGGCACTGTTTAAACAACAAATACTTTCTATTGATAAAAAAAACAAAAAATGGATTATCTTGGATTTTAGTTAATATGGCAAGGTATAGACCTTATTGTACTTGTCAAGGTCAAGATCAGTTGGAATTTCCCAAACATCAATCATTACTTAAAGTATTAAATTGCCATCTTCGTTGATCAAATGCAAATATTGTTAACATTGTACATTACAATCACTCCAAGGGGATTGGTTTATTATTATTATTTTATTGTTTTATTTTTGGTCAATTCTGCCATTAAGGGTACAGAACTCTGATGAAAGAAACATATGTAACAATGCATTGTTCAGAGTGAATTTTTGGAAGAACACGCACACGAGAAATATAAGACAACATATCAATTTCTTGGATTTTATTTCTTAAATTTATTGTGGAACACATGTCTCATTAATCCATTATTGTTTGACACACAGCAAAAGTTTTCTTCCATTTTTATACACTTTAAACCACCCTTTTTTGTACAGCAAACAAAATTAATCTTCCTTTCTTAGACATCCTGTTAAAAGATAAAATACATGACATTAAATAAACTCTAAAGATTGTCAATGACATTACATCTAGGAAAAATATTAAAATATTAATATTCCTAATTTTTAATCCACAAATATGCTATCCCTTAAAGTTTAAATATAATGACACCGTTTAAAATTATGTACTGATTTATTTCAAATTGAAAAACAAAACAAATACAAAAAGTGTATTTCAATGACAATTTTAAGTAAAGTTAATTTATTTAAATTTGAATTACTGGTTTCTACTCATTTATATATCATCTCATTTATTCTTCATTCTCATTAAACTAAATCAATTAAACTAATTTAAATTTTTAAATTTAGATTATAAATACACACCTTAGAAATACAAATTTGTATATACACTTTATAAATTCTTATTGTTTAGAGTGCAATGTAATTAAAAAAGAAAAAAAGAAAAGAAACAGTTTTAACTGTTTCCAATTAACCCTTCGTTAAATCTCGCCATTCAGAATACACAAATTTGAAAATATATAAAATAAAAAAAACTATTATGGATAGAATAATAAATGTGTACGGCAAAATTTTAATGCCTAAACTTAAAAAAATTATAAAACAAAATACAATTAATACAGTAAGTTTTACACCAGAAACTTGTGAAAAAAAAATTTCAGAGTAATTTAGAAAACCAGAAGTGACAATTTTGGTCACTGAAAGCGCATTCCATTCAAAATGGCCGTTGAAAATATTTATATTTGAAAATTCGAAAAATAAAGAAAAAATCATATAGAAAATATAATAATGTGCTTTTAAATTTCTACTTCACAAATGACAAAACGTAATTTGATTAATTGTGCAGAATTAAAAAGTTTTTAGTCCAACATTTTGACAACTATTATTTAAATATAACATTATGGAAAACTCTGCCATTCTATCGTTCTCACAGTCCTATTTCAATGTTTAATTAATCCCTTAAAATACTGCAAACTTCAGTTAATTGTCAATTTGTAAACAAACAAAACAAACGAATAAATCGCAATTATTATTACTTTGATTAGATTAAATGTTAATTAAGTAAAATTTGTATTCCATTTTTGCACATTTTTGACATTTTTAACGGAAGCATACAAAAAAACGGGAATATTTTGCCTAAATTTTAAAACACAAATCATCCAATTTTCAGGTTTACATTAGGTCACTTCATAAAAGTTCTTACAATTATATAATTAGTGTCTCGTCAGATGTGAAAAAAATACTTTAAATGTTTTAGTATTTAGTTACCATTAGTAAGATTTTTGGGTGTTTACTTGTATAAGGCTTCATAACAAGCTCCCATTTCTTCGATAAACCTGATTCACTTTTGGTTTATACAAGTAAAATAGGTAAAAAAAAAGGTGGGACAATCGGAACAATTAAGACAAATAAATGTTGTGGGTCAATCAAGACTTTCAAATGTGGGACAATCTGGACGTGTTTAGATTGTAAAACATTAACTGCGTCCTGTATAAACAAATTACGTGTCATTAACAGATTAAGTGTAATGCTTTGGTAAGAATGTTTCAGAAAAATAAAATCAGGAAAACATGATTTACTTTTTGGTGAAAAAATATATCACAGTTATTATGATAATTCACATTTACGGTATACAACACACATTTAAAAGCACTAATTATAGGTAAACACAAAATGTTTTTCTAACTTAAAGATGGCACATGATCCTGCCTCTGGATTTCAAGAGGTCCGTGTTTGTCCATTTTTTACTAGATATGTACCTATATCCTGGACATCCTAGTGATTTATACCTTGGTATCTGAGACGTTTTATATTTAATTTAACACAGAATTAAAAACCTCTAGATTCACATTTATAAACATTACAGAGATGATTGGTTCTATTTACAAATACAAAATTGTGCTGGAAAAACTGATGATGTTCAAACTTGATAAAAGTGTGGCTTATTAGCACAAGAATCAAGAAAGTTCCTAATTTGGAAGTTTAAGAATCAGAGCTTGTGTGTATACGTAATTGCTACATTAATTAACAATACTGGTATTGTATGTCTATCAAAAGGTTGCGATATATCAAATGATATATATTATCAAAATAAAAATGGACCTAATTAAGAGATGGGTCTAATCAATGAGTGCCAAAAAAAAAACATGAAAAATAAGATAGATAAATAAATATGCTTACAAACGCATTAATAAAACAAAATATAAACAAATAAATAAACAAATTAAACAAAATAATAATACAATTTGCTTATTTAAACTTCAAAGGCCTCCAGCCCACAATACATTTAACAAATTCTAAATTATGTTTTGAATTAATTTCAATAAATGGTTTCTGTTTCAGAGAGTCAATGTCAAAGGTTAATTTGCATACAAATTTAGTCAGTGCGCTCATAATCTTATTAAAGTTTTACAGTAGGATATCTATAGAAAAAAATCATTAAATATATCACAAAATTCTTTTATGATTTTCATAAATTTTCATAAGAGTTACAATATCCTCCTTATTTCATTTTGTAGATTAGTTTTAGTTTGTACAAAAATTGTCTATCAGAACAATGATAAAAAGGTATTATCCTTAGAAAAAT
Source organism: Atrina japonica (assembly GCA_030159075.1). Taxonomy (NCBI): domain Eukaryota; kingdom Metazoa; phylum Mollusca; class Bivalvia; order Pterioida; family Pinnidae; genus Atrina; species Atrina japonica. Next base: position 179,533 of record BROG01000196.1, on the reverse strand, counting down.
TAAATTTCACCTGAATCTAATTCTAAATTTAATTCTAAATATGTTTCTTGTTTATTAGTCTGCATATTGATCCCTCATATTTTCTTACCTATTTACTTAAATAAACAGACAAACCAACTACAGTGGAACCTCACAATTAAGACCACCTCACTGACTGACACAGAGTGGTCTAATTAATGAGGTAGTCTCTTAAATGAGGTTCTGTAATGATCAAATATTAAGGAAGAGACTGGAAATTTATGGTCTTAATTGTGAGGTGGTCTCCTAAGCGAGGTGGTCTTTAGGTGAGGGTCCACTGTACTTTATTTCGTTCTGATTGTCCCACTTTTTCACATTCAGTTCTTGTGTTAACGATCAAAGTAACCTCTGATTATTGTGGGACAATCTGGACAAGATATGTCGGACAATCAGGATAATTGAATTTCAAAAAGTGGGACAATCAGGACTAAAACCCTAGACATATATAATTCATCACAGTAACATCTACTCACCTGATCTTATTGATAATAGTTAAAATCAGATGTTTTCTTTGTGATGTTTGTCGAAGCGTAATTTCAAAATGGCGTATGGTAGGCGGCTTCCATCTGCGCTCTTTCTTTGTAAAAATTATCAAGCCACCGATCCTTGTTAGGCTTTATTTATCGCTGATTAAACGTCGAAATTTGGACACTTTTAATACAATCAAAATAGTATGCCTTTATAATAAAATGAATTTAAATAAAAATAATATGCCCAAGCCAATGGCATTTCTGAAGGGAATATACATTTAGTTTCAAGAATGACTTGCTATTGGAATATGAATTTTCAACATTTTTTTATCCTTTCAAATTATATTCAAAATTCTAAACTAATGCAATAAATAATACATTTTATAACAAAAAAAAGTATAAATGTTGCTCACCATGGTCAATTTCCCGACAATGCCTTAAATGCAGATCTTTTCAACCACACGCTAGAGTCTAGATTATCGAACATGTTATGTAATAAATTTTAATACAGATATTTATGGAACGCCAGAACTGCCCTAAGGAAAATGTCTATGAAATGAGTCGTTATATATACACATTATGGGGTTACCAAACTCTGTTAGGTTCTAACGTAAGACGTAAACGAAGCCACGGACATCGTTCTTACAACCGACCCTACATACATGATGTCACTTTTTCATCTCTTTTACCTTACGTTAACCAAAAATTGGGTCTTCATCACATTCGCAGCAAACTTTATTCTGTTCCTTTTACTAATCTCAATAAACTTTTTGAAGAAGCAAGAATGAACCCCTACACGGATTCTTCAACCCCAGAATACATACTGAACTCCATTATAATGGACATAGCTTATCACAGACTGTTTAAGCCTGCACGTGTTAGAAACGATGACTGTTCTGAACAAAAACGTCTTTTCCTTAAACTTAAATTTACAAATAAAGGCATAGACGCTTTAAACATTGGCAATGTTCTAAATCACAAAAAAGTTCAGTCCTGTATTCCACCATATTTTAAACTGAAGACCACGCCTTGCATTTCATAGAGCTATACACCTAGCATCGCATCCAAGCTATTCAATTACAAACAGGTTTTGCAGTGCCTAGACATCAACCATCTTCTACACAACACTGTCACATGTTCATGTGCTTCATCTCCTTTCAAATACAATACTATCGGGCATGTCATTACCGGCGACGTTTCTATTGTTGAAAATGAAAGCCTCAAAAATCTTATTTTAAGGGGCCCTAAATACCGGGAAGCCCGTTTCTTTAATTGGCGTCAGAATTTCAGTTTAGTTATGGATTCTGTCGAAGATTATACCAGACGATGGGCCAAATATGAAGACGTAGAACCAGACACTTTGTCTGAATGGCTGAAAACCAAACGATGGTTGATAAAATCTCGTATTCGAAAACTCAAAGGGACTATGAAAACACGTTATCCCTCTGTATTTGATCCAGAAGTAGTAACTGAACTGGATAGGTTACATGACCAATATGTACTGGTACCAGCAGACAAAGCCTCAAATAATATAGTTTTTATTTGTAAGGCACATTACTATAATTGTTTCTTAGAAGAACTTGGGTTTAATACGAATTCTGGTAATCCTACATACACACGTAGCTCTCTTTCAAAGGACGAGATCCTTCAAAATCACGTGTCCGTATTATGCTCATTTGATATACCTACAACGGATACCGATTTCGAGCTACCACATTTATATTGGATACCTAAACTTCATAAAACCCCATATAAGCAAAGATACATAGCAGGATCCAGCAAATGTTCTACCAAACCTTTATCTTTACTCCTTACCAAGATATTGACAGCCGTTAAGGAGAAACTTCAACAATACGGTACAGTTGCTTATTCCAGAAGCGGTGTAAATCAGATGTGGATACTTTAAAAATTCTAAACAGCTTTTAGAAAATTTGAAGGCACACAATTTTTCTCGAATTCACAGTATCAAAACTTATGACTTCTCTACTCTTTACACTACTATTCCACATACAAAAATTAAAAGAAAGACTTTTCAGCATCATAGACAACTGCTTTTTCACTAAAGGTGGTACCCGAAAATTTAAATATCTAGTGATTGGCTATCAGGATACTTATTTCGTCAAACACCACTCTGATTCTACACATAAATATACTGAAGTTGATATTAAAAACATGCTGGAATTTCTAATAGACAATATATTTGTAATGTTCGGAGACGTGGTCTTTCAACAAACTGGCGGCATTCCTATGGGAACCAATTGTGCTCCTTTATTGGCCGACATGTTCCTTTATTCATACGAAGCAGACTTCATTAAGAAACTGCTTAATCAAAAGAAGAAAAAGTTAGCGGTGTCCTTTAATTTGACATTTAGATATATCGACGATGTTTTGTCGATTAATAATGACAATTTTCATACTTATGTGAATGCGATATATCCCAGCGAACTAGAAATTAAAGATACAACAGAATCAAGCACACACGCATCATACTTAGACATTTTACTTAATATAAACACAGACGGGAAATTAGCAACGAAGCTATACGATAAACGCGACGATTTCGGCTTTCCCATCGTAAATTTTCCACATTTAAGTAGTAATATCTCTCAGTCACCCGCATATGGAGTTTATATTTCACAAATGATCCGATATGCCAGGGCGTGCACAACATATGAAGATTTCATATACAGAGGTAAACTACTCACTGACAAATTATTGACACAGGGATATCGGAAACCGCGTTTAATGTCAACGTTCCGGAAGTTTTACGGTCGGTATGATAGTCTTGTTTGCGACTACTCTGTTTCACTAAGTGAAATGTTGAGTTGCCTTTTCGTTGGCGGTGGTTGAGACGTCTGTACCAATTGTGACGAGGATGCACTCCTCACGTGTTTCATTGGACTTGACTGTGGACTCACGGCGGGTGTGACCGGTCGACAGGGGATGCTTACTCCTCCATGGCACCTGATCCCACCTTGGTTTCCAGAGGTCCGTGTTTGTCCATTTTTACCGGATTTGTATCTATGTCCTGGACATTCTATTGATTTATGCTTTGGTATCTGAGGTTTTTATATCATACCATAATATGTTATGCGTATTCTGCATTAGGTCGTTAACTGAACTTGTAGGTTGTTATCAAGGCATGCTATGCTATGTTTTATATTCTGTTGTTGTATAGGTCTAAATGTACTATGTTATGATCACATCAATATTTGTTTTGCCTCGCCTCGGACTGAAATGTCGCCATATCATTGGATATAGAATCACGTGACTACCGTCCATGGTTCTATGGAGAGTCAGTAGCAAGAAATATATATGTAGACGGAAATGGCGGATAATGCGATACATTACTCTATGCACAATGGCAATTGAAGATATTTCCTACATGAAAATATAACAAAATAAAACAGTTACTAGGTTTATTACTGACAAGAATGCCTCGTGTTTATCAAGTCCATACTCGCCTCGCCTTCCGTGGACTTGATCAACTCGACATAATCCTGTGGACGGTCAGTAGCAAAGCTAATAACTAATATTGTAATGCGTGTTTTACATCATACTGATGCATTGGTATATCATGTTTATATTATATTGATGAATTGTTATATCATGATGCGATCATACCATGATATAACTCGAATGTCCATGTAATTCTGAGAATAAATATAAAATTATAAAAACTGATTAATTCTGGATATAAAACTGAATTTTCTCAATTAAAAAAAACGATATGCAAAACCTAGTGATTTCACCTTTATTTTCAAAAAACTTTGGTAACTGTTGCGATATACAAACTTTAAAATCGTTTCCTATGACGTTTAAGACAGTCCTGGTTTTCCATAGATATTTCTAGACATAACTATCTTATTTAAACTTTAGGAGTTCAGATATTTTTAGTTTTTTGTGACGTTGTATCGCAGGTGATAAAAACCAATGGAAGGTTGCCATATCTTTAGTCCAGTATCTTTACACAGGCTCTTACCTCCCAATACCTGTTGACAATAAGTAGATGGAATAAAAACATAGGAATCATCTCCTAACACGGACTATGGTTGAATGAATACCTGCAAGCTTGTATCCGGGTAATTATTGATTTAAAAGTATTCTTACACTTTTTTCCTTTCTATTTGGAAAAACTGTTTAAAATTGGAGTTCAGCTGATGAAGTCTAATTGACAGAAACGATATCGTCTTGAGCATTATAACTTTGGTATTATTTTTATAATATTTATAACCACTAGGTCGTTGCAACTGCCTGCTGATGGAGCCGTTTGAGTCCCCGAGGTTATACATAAACCTAGTACGTGGTATTTCAGTACCAGTTGATAATCGTATAATATAGTAATATTTCGCATTGATAGCACCATTTAAAATTCTAAATTCGTCTAAAGCTGAGATAACCATTTTGACGAGTTGATGGAACATGTTATGCCAAGATGTTTATCTGGAACAATTCAAAGCATATTTTTCAATATCGGCTTAATAACATATTATATTGACAATAAATTACACATCTATGTGTATTTCAGCACAATAACCTCAACATCATGACTGAAATTTTCCAAATCACATTTTTATTCGTTTATATTTGTTTTTTGAAATGACGAAAATATAGGTCTACAAGACTTGTTGAAATATATGCCATTAAAGGTCAGTTTGGTGTCCTTTATGAATTTTAAGATATTATAAATTTGCTTTAGAATGTTACTTTTTAATTATTTTTGCCATAATACTTTTGTGATAGAACTGACATTAAAAGCGATTGACTGGACGTTAACAATTCTTGCGCACGATTAATATATAAAATTCTCAAATACCAAAGCATAAATCAATAGGATGTCCAGGACATAGATACAAATCCGGTAAAAATGGACAAACACGGACCTCTGGAAACCAAGAGGTGGGATCAGGCGCCATGGAGGAGTAAGCATCCCCTGTCGACCGATTCTGGCCAAGCTTCCCTAACTGTGTATTGGCAAGATCTGCCTGTGAAGTTGGACATTCACGTGATCTTAACTGATAAGAAAATTGCAGCAGTCTTTGACGTTGAGAAAACGTTTTACATGCACACGTATTGTCCTAGAGATTTAAGGCTACTAATAGGAAGTATAGCGTAAGGGTGCAATAATGCCCTGTCGCATAAAAATTTAATATTGATGAAACGATGTTTATAAGCACAAGATTTTATAATCATGTCGCTGATCTATGTAGTTTGTTGCATAAAAAATAAGCCGTCAGTACTCACTTCAGGCCAAATGTCTGCGCCGATTTCAAGTTACTTTTTTGTAAAACCTAAATTTACCGAACTAAAAAGTGATTTAGAATTCGACCTATAAGCTACTCATTTGTGATATAAATGAAAAAAAAATATGAAAAAAAAATGTGACGTTTTCATTTTAAGTATTGTTCTTATCTGAGATAAAATTGGGTGATTCTCGCAAGTTTTTGCTATTATGGAAACTCTGGAAATAACCCGTATTTTCTCAGTAAAAAAGGTTGATGTTTTATTGTGACAGTAAATTCAAAATTTACAACATGACAATGATACACTTTATTGAAATTAACCTGCAATATATTTCAAGCACGTGTACACAATATATATATATTTTTTCAGTTCTCTGAGTGTATTACACCTCATCAACACTTACGATTACCATCAACTCGTATCAGTACTTTTGGATTTTTAAAATTTTTACAGTGGTTACTCTTACACGGATTTTGGCTATACCTTTAGATTCATTATTTGACCTTGTCCGATACCACTTTCTCTTTAGAAAATCTGTTTATAATTGGAGCTTCCAAACGACCGTATTTAGCATTACAACTTTGGAATGATGTTTTTAATATTTGATAGTTAAATACAGTGTACTCTAAAGTATCTCCTATCAATAACTACAGCATGTATATATATCAGGTGCAAAATTTGTTGATTCAGGAATACGTTCGCGATTTGTAACTTAACTACTTTGGTATTTTCAAGTACGAGTATTACATAACAGACTGATAACAGCGATAATTTAAGAGATAAACTGACAAGTACAGGCCCTGCTACACGTACGCATCATTCAGTATCTTCTTTATATAGCGATCACAAAAGCGAAAAATATCCCGAATACAGTATTACGAAGAACACCTGATCATGAAACAAATGATAACCAATATAAAAACATTCCATTTGTGATAACACATAATCCAAGGAATCATAACATAGTTACCACTGCAAAAAGATATCTTCCGATTCTCCATTAGTCCACTAAAATGAGTGAACTATTTCAAGAAACACAGCTAATTAACAGTAGAAGACAAGCTCCTAACTTGAAAAAAAAACTGTTAAAAAGAGCCAAATTTACATCGGACATCGACATCCACAGGGTGACAAAATGCGGAGATCCTCGGTGCAGAACACGTGCCTATATTGTTGAAGGCGAGAAAATATCTTTCAAGAACGGGCAGACATTCACAATTAATGCCAATATGAACTGCAAAACATCTAACAATATACTGTGCAACATGCCCCGAGTGTAAAGAAAACTATATAGGACAAACCGGAACCAAACTGTCCGACCGAGTAAGGGTTCATAGGCAGCAGATAAGGGACCCTTCAACGAGGAACTCCCCGTGTTTTCGAGATGTGTGGATAAGGAAACTTCGAAATGTTTCCTTTCTTTTAATTTTGGTCAGAGGACGGCTGGTACCGAAATACCAGGTACTAGGTTTATGTATACCCTCGGGGACTCAAACGGTCCACCAGCAGTGACAACAACCTAGTGGTTATAAAGAATATCAACATAATGCCATAGTTATAATATATATATCAGGTGTAACTGATATATATATATCAGGTGTAAAACTTCTTGATTCAGGCATACGCTCAGGATTTATAACAAGAAAACGTAAATATTTTCAAGTACAAGTGTTACATGACAGACTGATAACAGCCAAACATCAATATCAACTATATATAACAATATACAACAATTGTACTCTGACAAGAACAGGCCCTGCTACACGTACGCATCATACCGTAATCGCTAAAACAGTTCTCAGAGGTTGTAATTCTTTTTGGAGATTGTCTGACTGTAGCTAATAAATTACGTTTAATTGTACCGCAGCGATAACACGTAGATTAACACTTGCAGTACTTTATCGACATTTTGACAGCAACCAGCAATACGGTGACACATTATGTAAACTTAATGCTGTTATAGATCTGCATATGTCCGTTGTCGTTTTGAAAACTATTTGGTACTTCAGTAGAATACAACAATGATAATAAAGTCTATGATGAATAATATTTCACTCTGTTTGGACAGACACCACAAAATATTTTCCCATATGCCTCAGTTAACAGCGATAAATTAAACGATAAACTGACAAGTACAAATATTTGGACAGACATCACCATATATTTTCCCATATGCCTCAGTTCTAATTTACAAAACTTCAGGTCAATGTCACTCCCGTGTTTATTAAATCTGGATCAAATCAGTACCCTGTGATGAAAGATCAATATTTTTGATAACAAAATGTGCAATCAAAAGTATAGGTTGCCGTTGCATTTCTACTTCGAATTTTCACTTGTTTACAACTCGTAGTATTCCGCACCAAAGGAAAATTTCTATTCTCAACTGACCCGTCCCTTTAAATTCTCAACCGTTAACCCTATAATTTGCAAAGTACCTCTAATATTCATGTATCTTTTTTATCACCTCAATTTCGCTTATCAATGGCAAGACTAATTTTTCGTTCAATGACAAATCGGAATGCCGGGCTCATTTTACCCTTCGCACAACTCAGTGTGCCCAAAATATTTGCGCCCATGTTGTAAACAAAGCAGGTGTTTTTTTTTCATTTAACTTTCTCTTTTTTCGAAATTTTGAGGCACAACAAAAAATGTTAACATTTTCGGTCTGGGCGGAAAATTTATCTGGCCGGACCGATTCTTATAAAGGGGAAAGAAAATCATAGAGGCCGGAAGCATTTTGAGGCCGGACCGATTATAACGAGACCGTGTGGGCTTTTGAGTCTGTACACTTTAGTTTCATGTTGCGTACTACGGTATAGTATATAGAATAAAATGAAACACACAAATAAAATGTCCACACTTTCTTTGTGTGGTTTTAATATGTCGACAGGTGAACAGCTCAACTTGGGCGTTCTTCTCAAGTTCAGGACAGAGAATCCTAATTTAAACTATACATACCAAATATGTAAAAGGTAGAAAGAGACAGAAAAAGTGATAATGGCTATATAAAGTTGAGTAATTAAGATGAAATTTTTATAATCGTAATACAAAGGATCGTCAAGATCTTTTTTCAAGATTTTATCTTCTTTTTCCCAGATAAATCAAATTAAAAAAAATAACACACACACACACACGATCGTTTCTGTCAATTAGACTTCATCAATCAAGCTCCAATTTAAAATATATATGTATTTTTCTAAAGAGAAAGTGGCATCATACAAGGACAAATGATAAATCTAAAAGTATAGCCAAAATCCGTCTAAGAATAACCACTGTAAAAAGTTGACTACCTTAGCTTTAGAAAACGTTTGGAATTTAAATGTTGTTATCAGTGACATATATTAATATAGTATTATTATTATCAGCTATAATACCGAAATACCAGATACTAAGTTTATGTATAATTATTATTGCATATGTAAATATATAGAAATCATAATATATGAATAGATATTATAAATCAGCGTATTGAATGATAATGAATAAACTATATCTATGTTTCTAATGAGAACCAATCATATTTACAATTATTCTAATAAAATTGCAGTTTTCTCATTTCCGTAACATTACAATTTTGAATAATAGACTTAAACTTTAAATAACTGATTTGTTTACAATAATGTTTACCAAATGTAGGCTTTCTTTCATCTAGTTATGATGAACATTCTGAAATATAATGAAATTCGTCTCCAATTTTATTTTAGTCACATAATATAAACAATCTTTCAGATATATTTATACCATGCCACCTCCCAGTTTCTATCAGCATTTTATGATTACTTGATCTAAATTTACAAAGTTTTATTCTATTTCTATCGTTTAAGAGGACTTAATATTTTCCAAACCTATATATTTATACAAGCTGTAACACAACCCTTTAGGTGAATGTCCTGCGGATGAGACAGCAAAAACCGAGGTCCCGTGTCACAGTAGGTGTCAGCACGTAAAAGAACTCTCACTGCTCAATGGCCGTAAGTGCCGAGCATGGGCCAAAGTTTGAAGCCCTTCACTGGCATTTGGTGACGTCTCCATATGAGTAAATATTTTTTGAGTAGGACGTTAAACAACAACAAACAAACAAAACAATATAAAATTCAAACCACACAATATCAAAATGTATCTTACCTTATCTAACCACGGACTAATTGCTTGGTTGATCAATGTTTTTGTTTTAATATATGGTATATAATACTTCCAATTTTGTTTTCTTTAGAAGTTACCATTATATTCTTTATTCATCAAAAGCAATGCAGCTTATAGATGTGCAATGTACATGTATCACAAATACAAATAATACTATTATAACGTGTGATATGTCAGTTAAATCATAGCAAATACAAATGAATTATACTAAATACAAATAATACTTTTATAACGTGTGATATATAAGTTAAATCATAGCAAATACAAATAAATTATACTAAATACAAATAATACTTTTATAACGTGTGATATATAAGTTAAATCAAAGTAACTAAAATAAATTATAGTAAATACAAATAATACTTTTATAACGTGTGATATATAAGTTATATCATAGCAAATACAAATAAATTATAGTAAATACAAAGAAATTATAGTAAATACAATTAATACTTTTTATAACGTGTGATATATAAGTTAAATCATAGTAAATACAAATTATTTTACAACGTCGTAACTACACGAATAATGTGTAAGACAAATTAAATAAATACAAATATTAATACTTTTATAACGTAGTCAAGATACCAGTAATATAAAGTCAGTTTATAGTAAATATAAATAATTTTACAACGTGGTAAAGACTCAAATAATGTAATGTAAATTGCACTATTTGTTTCCAGAGGTCCGTGTTTGACCATTTTTACCGGATTTGTATCTATGTCCTGGACATTCTATTGATTTATACTTTGGTATCTGAGATTTTTTTTATATACTATTCAGTTGTAAAATGCTTTTTTCTGACATTAAATGATTGCTTAAATCCGTAAATTTTACTGTCTTGTTTGCGACTACTCTGTTTCACAAGTGAAATGTTGAGTTGCCTTTTAGTTGGCGGTTGTTGAGACGTCTATACCAATTGTGTCGAGGATACACTCCTCACGTGTTTTATTGGACTTGACTGTGGACTCACGGCGGGTGTGACCGGTCGACAGGGGATGCTTACTCCTCCATGGCACCTTATCCGACCTCTTGGTTTCCAGAGGTCCGTGTTTGTCCATTTTTACCGGATTTGTATCTATGTCCTGGACATTCTATTGATTTATACTTTGGTATCTGGAATTTTTATATGCTTAATGTATTTTCCCATATTACATAATTCTTTGACGTTCATTATGGAGAGTAAATGTATTTAAAATTTATAGACATAGGGTCTTTAGTAATGATAAGGTTTCAAATGTTTTTTCTTGAGGTCATAGAATGCTGAACATTTCAATATAAAAATGGAATTTGTCCTCAATTTGAGACCTACACGCTGGACAAATTCGTTTTTCTGAAGATATTTTTTTTTCTTAAAACGACCAGCGTCCACTGTCAAACAATGAGATGAAAGTTGTAAACGGCTATAATATAATCAATTTCTTATACTGTTTACATATCGATTTACACAAATATGATTGTAAAATCGACATATCAGTAAGTCTTCTATATACATGTATAGAACATTTAGGGGAGGAGTTTATCTCAGAGACAACTTTTCATTGGTAAATATCTGTAAGGCGTTGTTTAACTAATAATAGTGAACGTTTTTCATCTTGATAATTGCTTTTCAGCCATATATCATTTCGAGGGTATACACAAACCTAGTATCTGGTATTTCGGTACCAGCTATTCATCTTATATAAAGTAATATTTGGCACTGTTAACACCATTTAAATTCGAAAAAAATTTAAAGCTAAGATAGTCATTTTTGTTTTACAGTGGTTACTCTTAGACGGATTTCGGCTATACTTTAAGAGATATTATTTGGCCTTGTATGATACCACTTTATCTTTAGAAAATACACATATTTTTCAAATTGGAGCTCAACTGATGAAGTCTAATTGACACAAACGATATCGGCTTGAGCATTATAACTTTGGTATTATGTTTATAATATTTATAACCACTAGGTCGTTGCCACTGCTGGTGGACCGTTTGAGTACCCGAGGGTATACACAAACCTAGTATCTGGTATTTCGGTACCAGCTATTCATCTTATATAAAGTAATATTTGGCACTGTTAACACCATTTAAATTCGAAATATTTTTAAAGCTAAGATAGTCATTTTTTTTTTACAGTGGTTACTCTTAGACGGATTTCGGCTATACTTTTAGAGATATTATTTGGCCTTGTATGATACCACTTTATCTTTAGAAAATACACATACTTTTCAAATTGGAGCTCAACTGATGAAGTCTAAATGACAGAAACGATATCGTCTTGAGCATTATAACTTTGGTATTATTTTTACAATATTTAAGCCAATCTCGGCCAAAATTTTACGGATACAACTGATCCAGTTTTTACAATTTGGCTTCTTATCAATTTCACCATAGTAAAACTTTTACACATTATTTTAAAATACAGTTACCTGAATGTATATTTTTCAACCAGTATTAAATTAACCTATATTTTCTCGTACACATAAGTGACAATCTACCTAATTCTGCATAAAACATGGCGTTTAGAGTTAATCATTTAACTCCTAAAATATCTCTATAAAAGTCTGTCTGCACTCTTTCTAAACCTGTGTTCTCGTGTGAACCCCAGACTTCATAAGTTAAATTAAGTGGTAGCTTTCGAAAAAAAATCATAGCTCTGTTCTGACTTATGTTTACTTTCAACTTCCATGTGTTATAATAATCTGCAAATGCAGTTAACTGTAATTCTAAATCAGTAGGTGAATTGGAACAAAAAGAATTGTATCGTCAGCATCAACAATAAGAAAATCTTAAAGTACATGTCTAAATTATTTACAGCATCATTATTTACACATTTCAAATCCTCAATATTGTTCTGAAGTAAGGAATTTTCTAAATCATTTAAATTTGAATTTAAATTTAAATCATTTAAATTTGAATTTAAATTTAAATCATTTTAAATTTGTCTTCATTTCATGAAATCATGTATAAAATAATTTATGTTTGAAAATGTAATTTTACAATGTTATTTCCAAATGAAATGTTACTATTACTGTCACAAGATACACAATATATATACTCTCAATATATTGTTGTAGTCCGTGTAATCATGATATAACTGTATGGTATACGTACATCATGTGCATTATTTGTCAAACATTTTCATTTAAATTTACACTTTTTGGAATAATTTTTAAGTTGTGTTGTGCATAAAAGCAGTAATTTTGATGACGTCACATTTGCAGGTGTGACCCTCAAGCGAAAAGCAATGCCTTTTAATTATCTATACCATAAACGTAAAATTATCAATTGATAAATCTAAATATAAACAAATACTGAATATATTTGAGTAAAATCAATATATTTACATACGTGTCTCCGAAGCGATAAAATTATATGATTTAACACATGAAACAATATGAAAGATGTGCATTATGCTGATGCACGATTGATTACTAAATTCATAAATGTGCATTGTGCTAACGCACATAAATTCATGTAACTGAATATAGATGTGCATTATGCTGATGTTCTGGTGAATACAACTAAATATAGATGTACATTATGCTGATCCACTGGTGAATACAACTAAATATAGATGTACATTATGCTGATGTACTGATGAATACAACTAAATATAGATGTACATTATGCTGATCCACTGGTGAATACAACTAAATATAGATGTGCATTATGCTGATGTACTGGTGAATACAACTAAATATAGATGTACATTATGCTAATCCCCTGGTGAATACAACTAAATATAGATGTGCATTATGCTGATCCACTGGTGAATACAACTAAATATAGATGTGCATTCTGCGAAGCCAAGCACTTAAATTCATATAACTAAATATAGATGTGCATTATGCTGATGTACTAGAGAATACAACTAAATATAGATGTGCATTGTGCTGTTGTATTGGTGAATACAACTAAATATAGATGTACATTATGCTGATCCACTGGTGAATACAACTAAATATAGATGTGCATTATGCTGATGTACTGGTAAATACAACTAAATATAGATGTACATTATGCTGATCCACTAGTGAATACAACTAAATATAGATGTACGTTATGCTAATCCACTGGTGAATACAACTAAATATAGATGTATATTGTGCTGATCCACTGGTGAATACAACTAAATATAGATGTGCATTGTGCTGTTGTACTAGAGAATACAACTAAATATAGATGTGCATTATGCTGATGTACTGGTGAATACAACTAAATATAGATGTACATTATGCTAATCCCCTGGTGAATACAACTAAATATAGATGTGCATTATGCTGATCCACTGGTGAATACAACTAAATATAGATGTGCATTGTGCGCACTTAAATTCATATAACTAAATATAGATGTGCATTATGCTGATGTACTAGAGAATACAACTAAATATAGATGTGCATTGTGCTGTTGTATTGGTGAATACAACTAAATATAGATGTACATTATGCTGATCCACTGGTGAATACAACTAAATATAGATGTGCATTATGCTGATGTACTGGTAAATACAACTAAATATAGATGTACATTATGCTGATCCACTAGTGAATACAACTAAATATAGATGTACGTTATGCTAATCCACTGGTGAATACAACTAAATATAGATGTACGTTATGCTGATCCACTGGTGAATACAACTAAATATAGATGTAAATTGTGCTGATCCACTGGTGAATACAACTAAATATAGATGTGCATTGTGCTGTTGTACTAGAGAATACAACTAAATATAGATGTGCATTATGCTGATGTACTGGTGAATACAACTAAATATAGATGTACATTATGCTAATCCACTGGTGAATACAACTAAATATAGAGGTGCATTATGCTGATCCACTGGTGAATACAACTAAATATAGATGTGCATTGTGCGCACTTAAATTCATATAACTAAATATAGATGTGCATTATGCTGATGTACTAGAGAATACAACTAAATATAGATGTGCATTGTGCTGTTGTACTGGTGAATACAACTATAATATAGATATGCATTGTGCTGTTGCACAGTGGAATTCATACAGCTAAATACAAGTGAGTGAAATGTTATTTTGGAATTTAGAAATTGTCAGCATAAAGCTGAGTCAGACCAAATATGCCACAAAATGGACAAATTAAGAAAGATGACCAGTTTTCGACAAGACTCCTATGACCCCCAATTGCCCACAATGTCGTGTCCTCTCTTGATTATGTCTTCAAAGTCTATAATACAATATCCTTTTCTATCAAACCATTTGCTTTTCTAGTAATGCCCATGTTTCCTCTCTTTTTATCACGCCAAGCTAGAATGTTCCACTTATACTGTATATATTGCTTACTCGTGGTCGAAATGCAGTCTGATAGAAATATATAGGATATATATAGAATAATATTGTGACTGTAGACTGGTTTGTGGAAGTAACTTACGAAATATTTACTACTGTTTGACGACCCTAGACGGTTTCTAGAGTGGAGTAGTGTTACATGACCCTAAACGATTTCAGGTGACTGTCACCTCCGATGTCACTGAGTACTCTCCATGTGTGAAGATTAGTGCGGGTACCGTAAATCTATTGCGAAATTAGGTCAAAATGACGGTAGACCGCCTTTAACTAAATGACCTTGTTGTAAGTAGTGACACTTCCGACGTTCCAAACCTCTGGGAAGCATAATCATGGGAAGCACCTTCGTACAATCAGTTCGTACCCACGCCCACAAACACATACACCTTAACAAAGAAATCACTACTAAGTTAAAGCTGCCCTCAAATGTACATTTGATAAACGAGTTTAAAAACCTTTTTCCTACTTTATCTCCCGTACCTCATATTGTTACAGCTGCCCTCAAATGTGCATTTGATAAACGAGTTTAAAAACCTTTTCCTACTCTCACATTTGTTTCAACTGAAAAATACATGTCTACAGACAAGAGATTGTGTCTGTCATTCATTTTTTTTAAATGTCTTAATGTAGGCTAATTTCAATTATTTGACTTTATATTGATCATATAATCTATTTCTGGGACACATTTTTTTATTTCTAATACATGTGCACATTGTAACATAAAGTGTCTGTTTATAAATAATTTTAGTCGTTTCAAAAAATAAAAAAGATAGTTGCATGGAATATAGATGTAGTGAAATAAGAAGTTTTTAAAAAAAAATTAACAAAATAAATGTTGAAGAAATGAAAAGTTGTATGAAAAAGTTTAAGAAAAAAAAGTCAAGAAAAATCCGTTTTAGAAAAAAGTAAAGGAAAAAATGAAAAAAAAAAAATGAAAATGTAATGAAATGAAAATATTGAAAAAATCAAAAGTTGGATAACATTAAATGAAAGATAATAAATAAAAAGTTTGAAGAAAAAAAATAATAAAAAAATTGAAAAATGAATAAAAAAATTATCTAAATAAATAAATTATTGAATGAAGTAAAAAGATGAATGAAACAAAAATGTTATGAAATAAAAATTTTACAAAATAAAATATTGAATAAAATAAAAAGTTACATGAAATACAAAGTTCCACTGAGAAATTAAATTTTGTATGAAATATAAACTTTAGAAAAAAAAGTTTAATTTAATGCTATTTATATAACGAGAATACTTAACGAGAAACATTCTATATTATGTATATTTTTAATTGTGGATAGAAGTTAATATTATATATATCTCATTGATTTGAATTGTGTATAAAAAACCAAAATAAAAATCCCTAGAATTTACAGGATACAGATACAAATATGATAAAAATGGACAAACACGGACGTCTGGAAACCAAGAGGTGGGATCAGGTGTCATGGAGGAGTAAGCATCCCCTGTCGACCGGTCACATCCGTCATGATTCCAGTCAAATCCAAATGAAATACGAATACGAATCCTCGTCACAATTGGTACAGACGTCTCAACAACCGCCAACGAAAAGGCAACTCAACACTTTATTCAGTGAATTAGAGTAATCGCAAACAAAATTATTATCACGACCGTAAAATTTGCGGAACGTATGACATAAAAGAAATACAGAGGGATATCGTGTTTTTATTGTTCTTCAAGTTTTCGAATACGACATCGGCGTATATATATACTGTCAAACTCTGATATATTGAAATCGATCGAAGGGGAATTAATTTTTATTTCCAATAAACAGAGGTATATATATATATATATATATATATATATATATATATATATATATATATAATATATATATATATATATATATATATATATATATATACATAGACGTCGGAAACAAATTGAAAGTGGGGGGGGGCTAAACAAACTTAAAACACACACACGCCAGAAACGTCCGGGGGCTTAGCCCAAATTTTCAACACCTATGTCTATCTTTACAAAAAATGGGGGGCTAAGCCCCCACCCCCGGCTCCGACGCCTATGACGAGATTTTATCAACCATTTATAGCTTTTAGCCATTAAAATAAAGTCTATTTCCACGTCTCCATGTTTGTCCCATCGTCTGGCATAATCATCGACAGAATTCATAACTAATCTGAAATTAAAGGAATGGACTCGTGGTATTTAGGACCTCTCAAAGGCACATGACCGCTTAAAGCAAACTACATGAAATATCGTAAAAAGTTCTCTGATTCAGGCATTATACAATTTAAAGACGTATTAATTAAATAATCAAAACTAATGCACACATATATTGCAATTAGTCAGAAAATGGTAAAAACAACGTGATACAAACACTCCTAATTAGCAATCGCACGTGTACCGGTCACTGCTGTTACATCGATAACGGAAAGCATGTCAAACATGAATATAACATCAAATTATGGGAAGTGTTTCATCGAAAACTGCAATTATTTAATTTTCTAAATAAAAACATTGTTTTTATATACATATACTTTTACCACTTCGAGTTAAATAAATAAAAACAAAAGAAAGTACTGGTATTTTCCGATCAGTTTGGGTCTCCACGATTGAACAGAAGTATTATAAATAGCCTTGACAGATTGAGATTTCTTCAGGGGAAATTCAAAGAAGGGTGGCAAATTATTAATTTTGTTTAAGCTTCAGTAACTTCCTTAAAAACATTTCAACGCTCTATTTGTGTTCCTAAACGCACAGCATATTTTTTTTATCGATTCTATCTTCCTTCTTTTTATGTCCTTTGTGTTTTGTTTATTTGCTACCTGTATGGCAACGTGTTTACTTCTTTGTGGAATGTTGGTAAACTCGGACCCATCTCAATTCGTGCCCATGTCAAGTCGTATCCTCTTTGGCTAAGTCATGTCTACGGTTGAAGGTTTTTTCCCATAAAAATTGTCATAACAGAAAATTGAGTAGAGATTAATCCGCGTGTCACGTTTTGTGAATTGGATTATACCTCTGTCAGCGAAGTACTTCTGAAGCCAATTAATCTCCACAGATAGTTGTATGTTATTTCAATACCAAACGGCATTATGGTAATTACTTTGTTGGTAAATATATGTATACTTTTATAAATAATTCTACAATCAAACAGGCGATGGGCACGAATGAGTTAATCGATGGGCATGAGTCAGCTAAAACATCGGTACATCAATTAATTCCCTTAGGTACGAGCTGTGATGGATACGAGATGACAATAACCCATATGTTGAACTTATTCATCTGAGGTAGCCTTGAATATTACGCAACTCCGTTTGTATTTATTTTCGTTACGAGTAAAAATCTTTTTTTTATCTTCAAACTCAGATTGCTAGAAAACAGTGAATCACTTAGAAGCGTAATTAAAGGGAAGATAACAACTCTATATAAGCATTTTGCAAAGCACATTATCATTTAAAACACAATTAACAAACTTGCTGAGCGTAAACCGCCGGTCATGGGCCTTTAACTATATTGTGCGCAAAGTTTAACTACATGTTTATCTGAATATTTAAGAAGAGGCCCAACGAACAACTTTATAATACGTATATGTTTGGATACAAAATGTCTATGGTAAAATCCATATAACCTGGCGGCTGGAGTCTAGTAAAACATCAATTTCATTTAAAAAATTGTTACTATGGACTTGACATTGATGTATACCAAATGAGAGAAACCTAATCATCCATTCGGTTTATGAGAAGATTGCCAGGTTTTGACCCCTTTTTTGCCCATTTGGAGCCATATGGATCCTATGCCCTTGGCATTTTCAAAAGCTATGTGGCTTCATACCAGGTTAGTTTCTAGCAAGATTGGTTAAAATCGGTCCGTTGTTTTTGATTTGTTTGTTTGTTTATTGTTGTTTAACGTCCCACTCAAGAATCTCTCACTCGTATGGAGACGTCACCAAATTCCGTTGAAGGGCTTCAAATTTTGGTTTATGTTCGACACTTACGTCCATTGAGCAGAGAGGGTCCTTAAACGTGCCAACGTATACTGTGACATGGGACCTCGGTTCATACTGTCTCATCCGAAAGACAGGAAACCAACCTGCCGCCGGCTGGACTCGAATTCACGGCCTCACAATCAAGAGTCGAGCGCGCTACCGACTGAGCCAGGCCAGCTCCCATTGTTTTAGAGAAGAAGTAAAACAAAGTTGACGAAAAGCGTATTTTCTGTTTACCTAGGTGCCTGTGACCTTGACTCTTGACCTTATGACATTGAAACATTGCCACAACGATTATTTAGATAATCCCTAACAATTTCCGTGTATCTTTGTCGACAAACGGTCAGTCAGTTTTGGGACAATAAGTCATTTGTATAAAACCATACCATGGGTCATTTGCTTGCCATACAATTGTTTATGATCAGATTTCAATTTATGATTTAATCAACTTTCAGACATTTACAAATTAAAAAAAATATGGTTCAGCAATGGTTGGCTTCCTGATCATGGGTAGTCTCGAACGATAAACTCCAAACTGCCTTGCTAAATTGCTTTGAGACATCCCAGTTTCAAGCATTTCAATACCACGCAAATGATCATTTTCAAAATACCAATGTTTTTCCTTTAAGAATACGATCAAAGAATATGTTTTATGTTTTTATTTAAAGTGCACCCCAAACGCTATATACAACTTTTCGAAAATTGTTAGTTTATGATGCATAAATGCATTTGTCCAAAATTTGAAGTCAATCTGATGTCTCGTTCCCGAGATATTTAGCGAAAAGTAACTGAATCCCGTTTGCACACCTTTAAAATTCTCGTGAACGGCTTTAAGTATACTACGTTATCAAAGGTAGAGGTCAGGCACTAAAGGGTGTGAAATCCATTAGCCTAGAGTATTACAAGTATAGCGAGACAACATATCGGCGGATTATTTAAAACAGTCTTGGTTAATCGGTACATTGTAGCGAGGTACGGAAATACTTCTAAACTGCAGATCCTGCTGTTCACAAATTTCCAAAAGATAAAAAGATACATGTAACTCAAAGACAGTTGAGGACTAGATTAAAAAAATTATTACGTGCCGATTTTCAAATCTGTCCGGTTTCAGATGTAGCTTATGAAGGGACATGTTGAAACACCTTACAGTGGATTATTGCATTTCCTAACACATAATTTTTTTTAAAATGTACCAAAATAAAGTAAATAAATAAATAGATAAAAAAATAAATAGAAAAATAAAAAAAATTATAAATAAATAAATTAATTTAAAAATTAATAAATCAATTTATAAAACACCAAACAGTATTTTTTCTTCCTGAATTTCCTAATTTTCGGTTCAAAATGTATTTCGTTTAGTTTACTATTACATTTCTATCCTGTTATTTAAAACATATATTTTATACAATTCAAAAAATTAAAAGATTAAACCCTCTCTCTGCATTTTTTTAATTCACTCGTAAATGACATTTACATCTATATTTTTAACAATTGATATATAATTGTTTATGCTGATGAGAGAGAGAGAGAGAGAGAGAGAGAGAGAGAGAGAGAGAGAGAGAGAGAGAGAGAGAGAGAGAGAGAGAGAGAGAGAGAGAGAGAGAGAGAGAGATTAATAACCATGTAGGTTTTGACATATGGTTGATTTATTGCAGATTTCACTGACCATTGATATGGCAATGGATGGTTTGAATTTTAGGTGACATTTTTTTTAATATTTGTAGTTTTCAATATCATGAATTAATCTTCAATACACTTTTGTAAAAATAGCGATACCTTTGTCAAATGCATGCAAAAGAATTGTCACATATTTATTTTATCCTACGCCTGTTCGGAAGTCCTATACCCGCCAATGGCTATTGTAAAGGGTGTTCCCTCAATGACGTCACGGCCATTAGAAGTTTTCAGATTTTTTTCTTGATTGGATTTCCCACAGATAAAAAAAATACTTTGTCGGCTTATAACTCCGTAACAAGACGTTGGATTGACTTCAAATTTTCAACAAATGCATTTTTGCATCATAAACTAACAATTTTTGAAAAGTTGTATATAGTGTTTGGGGTGCACTTCAAATTTAAGTATACAGTTTCTTTTTTCCGCTAGTATATATATATATATATATATATATATAAACCAGATGTTATAGGCACAGATAGATCTTTAAATCAACAAACCACGTGATTGCATTTAGATACATTAATATAATAAGAAATTACTCTAAATACCAGTAAACAAGAGTAATTTGTAGGTATATCAATAAACCTTGTAAAATATATAGATACATCAATAAACTGAATGTAATATGTAAATAAAAATCAGTTCACTAATCAACCTCTGAAGTCAGATTTGGACCTGCCCATTTCAAAAAATGGTTAAGTCCATTGTCAGAATTGAGGGGAGTATGAATTAGAATGAAAAATGCAATAATAATTTGACATGTGATATGAACTTGTTCACACCTGAATTTAGAGAGTAGACCATACTATCTATTACTGATCTGGGCGAGTCTAAATGTGACCGCAGGGGTTGACGAGTTATTCAATGCAGCTTCTTCCAAACAGGAAACTTTCAAAATAGCACGGATTACTGTTTTCATCCTACATTTATCCGCGCCTTTCCAATTTTGTTCCTCTTATGTACTTCCGGTTTTCACATTTACCTTCACAATGTATGCAGTGACATGTAATATCCTTATGTTTTAGTTCATTAACGTTATTTTGTTTAAAGAAATTCAAGAGACTCTGAAAACATAGGCTATTACAGTGGGTTATTTAGTTGAACACCCAAAATACTGAAATGTAGCAGGCAGGAAAAAAATTTGCGGACAGACCAGGAATCGAACCCAGGACCTTCTGAACATTAGCAGGGTGCTCTTACCAACTGCACTATCAGGGCTATCTGTATATTATCAAAACTGGAAATAACGTTGAGGAAAATTTCTCAAGAATCATGTGATTGGCGATAATAAAAGCAGGATTTATAACAGTAATCCAGGCTAACTTGAAAGTTCCCTATCGATTTTAACAAACGAGAGAAAGAGTGATGCAGTACAATTAATTTTATTTTTTCTATTTACAAATGATTTTTACATATGTACAATGGTCCAAATGAAATGTAACTATAAGTAGCCATGTGTCAGTGGCGGAAATAAAAGTCAATAGCAGTAGAAAACAATGCAAATCCAATAGCACCAAAAACTCCCGCTTTAAGTCCAGCTATAAATAGAAGATTATAATAATCATAAGAATTACTGTCTACCTGGACATTTTTGCCCCCCATTTATTTTATTGCAATTTTCGCCCTAGCATGAGAGGGCGAAATTTAAAATGAAAGCAAAATTTTCAAGCTAAATAATCGAAGTATGGATATATATGTACAGGCCATCTATGAGAATATGGAAATTTAAGGCAAATTTAAGACAGGGTCAATGTTTTCTGTTGTTAAAGGGCAAAAATAACCAGAGGCAAAAAATAACAAGGGGCAAAAAATAACAAGGGGCAAAAATTTGAGGTAGTCTGTACTTCAGAAAATGTGATGGAGAGATGAAAAAGAGTTGAAATGGAGGAAGAAAAGAACCAGCAAGATAAAATACAATCTTAATGAATTACTAGTTTTTATGTTAACTTAGTATTTTGATTAAACAAAAAAAACTTTGACCTTGAACATCAATACATGAGGGATCTTCAGTAGGTCTACAGACTAAAACATCTTTCAGAATCACTTTGCCTCAAGATATTCTGATGAAAACACAGATGTGGTCGGGCAGGTGTTTGCATACCTACCCAACTCTATTTTATAATAATTTTATTTCCATACATTAGATCACCTGAAAAGTTTGAAACATCGGGACTTTGACTCATGGATGGTAACTGAGAACTACACGTTTTTAGTTTCACAGGTTCTATAAGGTGTATATGACCGCTTCAAAACCATTTAAAACATGTACGGTCATTGTGATTGATAATTAGTGATAAATTTAACTAAATTTTTGTGAAATTAAAACATTGAATGTTTATGAGAAGTAGAAAAATTATTATGGGGCGATTTCAGGACTTTGTGAATAGTTCGAAACATCCAGAAATTTGACTCATTGAAGCTCGACTCATCTACGAAGTTCTACTGTATTTCAAAGGAGTGTCTGGGTACAACTTTAATAATGAAGTCAAACTGAATGTCAAAAGTATGAATACTTTGAAAAACAAAAACAAAATTATAAATAATAGAAACAACATGCATAAAAATCTGGCATGTGAATGAAGAAGAAGATGAAAGAAGATTTCCACAGGTCAAGGGTCACTCACGGCAGGTGCAGTGCATCATCTCAGGAAGCACAAGTTTTTTATGAATAAGAACTTTATATTTCATTTTGTATGAAGAGGGGGAAAAAGAAACGAGAGAGAGAGAGAGAGAGAGAGAGAGAGAGAGAGAGAGAGAGAGAGAGAGAGAGAGAGAGAGAGAGAGAGAGAGAGAGAGAGAGAGAGAGAGAGAGAGAGAGAGAGAGAGAGAGAGAGAGAGAGGGAGAGCAAGAGAGATAATCACATACATACCTCTTATTCCTAAAACACCTCCTACTATTGCTCCAGTAATTGTACCATTCCCCATTTCAGTTTTGCCTCTATACTGTAAAAAACAAACAAAAATGCTTGGCAAAGTCCTCACCTTACAAATCTTCTTATGAAAATCACAAATTCCGCTTTAGATAAGGCCCGACTGTAATATAGAATGGGACACCCATCTTGTCTGCATTTATTTTTAATATGTCCATTTCAAGTTTTGATCAAACTTGAACTTAAATTCATAAGAAGGAATAAAATCTATCTGACATCAGATCAAAAGTTTGCATCAGATTTTTATTAGTACAGTAAAACCTGTGTTTAGCGGACAGTTGCCGGACTTATAAAATTGTCCGTTATATAGGAGTCCACTGAAGGATAACCGTTCACTGCTAAGATATGCATATGTAAAACCAACACAATTGTTCTTGTAATCATCTGTTTTGAGGTAATGCAAGGAAATAGATAGAAGTCGGGACATACAGCTTAGTGAGAAATTGCCTTTGGCACTGGAAGTCAATCATATGAAGACTGTCCACTAATTCAAGGTTAAAACATCTTTATATAGAAGTTTCACTGTACATGTATGTTAATCAGGGACAATGAACTATGCATGACCGATGGTAAATGGACACCTTGATGACTTATACTGAAGAGGACCTAAAATAAAAACTCTGCAAATAGTTCATATTAACTCATCAAACCCTGAAAAACAATGAACTCTTCTGTAAATCAATGATTAAGGTCAGCCCAAATGTGTCTTTAGGGATGAGTGAGTTAAGTAATAAGTTTGTTTATTTTATTCTTCAATTACCTGACCTTATTATTGCTGCCTGGCTTTACATCGATGATTACTAGCGACCAATTAGCCACCTGATTGATCAGATCACCTATGGCAGTACACTGAGGTTACTAACACTTTGAAATGGACGTTTGTCCTAAAAGAAATAGTGCAACCTATGGTGATAATGAATTAGGTGTTATAAAGAAATTTTAAATAACATGAGTGACATTCCTGAAATATGGGGTGCTATTGTGAGAATGGCAATGAACTGAGTGGCGATAATTTGAGAATTGACCATAATTGTTTTAACTCAACTTACAGTTTCCAATACACATTCTGTTCCAGCAAACATAGCTCCAACCAGTGCAAAATTTTTGCCATAGGATTTAAAGCGTGTTTTCATTTCATTCAGTACCATGCGAGTGGAAGGCGTCTCCGTACTCATTGTGGACATGGGATCTACACTGGCTGTAAACAAGCCAAAGACTCCACCAAGAGCGTAACCTGAAAAATGAGAAGATGACTAGAATTAATAATACATGTAGATCAAGATAATAGGTCATAATAATAGGTCATGATGATAAATGTAGGTCGTGTTAATACATGTAGGTCATGATAATAGGTCATGATGATAAATGTAGGTCATGTTAATACATGTAGGTCATGATAATAAGTCATAATATTAGGTCATGATGATAAATGTAGGTCATGTTAATATATGTAGGTCATGATAATAGGTCATTATTAAATGTAGGCCACTGGTAATACATCTAGGTCATGATAATAGGTCATGATAAAACATCCAAAAAATCCAAGATGGCCACCTGTCAGCCATGTTGGATTCTGATCTCTCTGTAATGAGAGAGGGGAAACTTCATGTCATATTTATCTGAGATCCCTTCAATCCTTTCTGAGAAATACTTGTAACAAACTTCCTTTGTCAAAATCCAAGATGGCCTTTCTGAGAAATAGCGGTAACAAGAATTGTTCAAGATGGACACAACTG
This sequence comes from Atrina japonica, assembly GCA_030159075.1. Lineage (NCBI taxonomy): Eukaryota > Metazoa > Mollusca > Bivalvia > Pterioida > Pinnidae > Atrina > Atrina japonica. The sequence continues at coordinate 154,024 of BROG01000196.1, read as the reverse complement.
ACAACGGAGGGACCACGGATGCAGGGCCATATGAATAGCCAACCATCTTAATAAAAGACTTTGAGGACTTTGGTTCCATTAAGTTCTCACCGCTTAATGGGTCGAATACAGTTATGAGTTTATCTGACAGAAATGACACGATTTTATATACATGTATATTTGACTTTGTTGGCACAGTTATTCATGATTTGTTTTTTTTAACAGCTCCTCATTAAATAATAAATGAAAATTGCAAATTAAGTTATGGCATAGACCATTTCACGAAAACTGCGTTCCTACTAATTTCACCTGCGTACAAGCACTTCCGAGTTGTATCAAGAGGTTTTGTGCTCAAAACATTTCATAACCATGACAATTAGTACCCAATTAAATACTAATAGCTCCCTGTGTACTGCTTTTAAATTTCATTGGGTATGATTTGTGTTGAGTACGAAACTTCTTGTTACCACTCGGAAGTGTTAAGTGTGCAGGTGAATTTAGGAGGAACACCGTTATCATGAAACGGTCTATTAGAGTGAAAATAATATCTGTTGTGGTAGATCTACGTGGTCTTTCGCTCATGACTTATTTTCACTAAATTAAATAAGACTGAAACACACTACATATAGATACAGTTACTGAAACAGACAGAAACAAGATTGGCCTGTTTCGGTAATTGTAGTGCATTTCAGTCTTGTTTTAGAGACTTATTCGGAATACATACATAATTTGATATAAATCATCTTACAAAATACATACCGGTACATAAATATATATAAATATATATATACAGTAAAACCTGCTAAAGTGGCCACCTCTATATCAGGATTACCTGTTTATAAAGGCCAGTTTTTTCAAGTCTCTTGACTGCATATGTCAACTAAATTGAACCTGTGTATAAAGGTCACCTGCACATAAAGGTCAATATTTTCTGGTCCCTTAAGTGACTCCTATATACAGGTTTTACAGTATATATATCCTTCAACATATCCATGTACTATAACATTAGTATCACTCCAGTAATCATAGTGTTTTTTGTAACTATACATGTAGTGTGTTTCGGTCTGTTTCGGTTAATGGCCTGACCCTTTCAAATAAACAAATAAATAAATAAATGTTTTAGAATTTATGATGTATTGTTGTGTACAGTGTTTCAGGTATCATAAGCATGGAAATTTGTTTTAAAAAATATGTAAAACTAAATAATAGTATACTGAACATACTTTCTAATTATGTATTCCACCAACCATTTACATACATGCATAAATCAATTAAAGTCCATTGAGAACATCTTTGAAAACTCTTCTTTGAACTTGACAGACATTTCGTCTATACTGTGTAGGCCTACCTATGTCATCAGTTTATACATGTACTGTGTAGGCCTACCTATGTCATCAGTTTATACATGTACTGTGTAGGCCTACCTATAGCACCAGTATATACATGTACTGTGTAGGCCTACCTATAGCACCAGTATATACATGTACTGTGTAGGCCTACCTATAGCACCAGTATATACATGTACTGTGTAGGCCTACCTATGTCATCAGTTTATACATGTACTGTGTAGGCCTACCTATGTCATCAGTTTATACATGTACTGTGTAGGCCTACCTATGTCATCAGTTTATACATGTACTGTGTAGGCCTACCTATAGCACCAGTATATACATGTACTGTGTAGGCCTACCTATAGCACCAGTATATACATGTACTGTGTAGGCCTACCTATGTCACCAGTATATACATGTACTGTGTAGGCCTACCTATAGCACCAGTATATACATGTACTGTGTAGGCCTACCTATAGCACCAGTATATACATGTACTGTGTAGGCCTACCTATAGCACCAGTATATACATGTACTGTGTAGGCCTACCTATAGCACCAGTATATACATGTACTGTGTAGGCCTACCTATGTCACCAGTATATACATGTACTGTGTAGGCCTACCTATGTCACCAGTATATACATGTACTGTGTAGGCCTACCTATGTCACCAGTATATACATGTACTGTGTAGGCCTACCTATGTCATCAGTTTATACATGTACTGTGTAGGCCTACCTATGTCACCAGTTTCGGTCACCAGCTGTTTTACATTCCTGATCACAATATATATTCAGTATTTTATATGCGAGCACAGCGAGCTCTTTATTGTAGAAATGTTGCAACTTGAGTCAAGTCCAATAATGATAGCGTCCTGTCTTATGGTCAGAGTCCTCCAGTGTGTACTATGGGCTTCAAAAAGTTTCAGCCGCTACATCACAAATGAGACTCCGCATACGGGTTCCTAAAAACATGGCTGCCATAAATATATATTCTGACTGGTTGATTTATACACGTCGTTGAGTACAATGGACTTGTGGATAGCCTGATCCCATAACAGTCGAATGAGTAACAGTCTAGATATGACAACCCGATCCCAAAAGAGCCCGATAAATATAGCAATCCAAGCTCTAATTTTATTGTTTCAATAAAACAACACCAAATATGCCTTACCTATAATTTGGACAATAATATGATTTTAAGCGAGTGGAGCGAGCACTTTATGGTGAAGGGGTAGAAAATGATCTGTACATACATTGGATGCATAACACTGTCTGCATCAATATAGTAACATAGTACGTCATTTCGGTATGCATACCTGTCAACATTATAAAATTTGTCTGGGGTAAAAAGTGCTTAGAGAGGTTGAAATTAACGGATGCATCAATGTTCTCACATATACACCAGGCACGTTGGGAGCATTTAAATAACTGAATGGGGGATGGTACAGGAGGGGGTGTTCCCCTTCAGGAAAAATGAGTAAAAAAATTGTAATTTAAAACTTCAATATCTGCCATTTTATGCATCTAAAAGGGAATTATTGTCAATAATATCAATGATATAAATATCACGTTTCTTTAAATTTTCTAGTTAACTTTGTAATTTATAAGGAATAGATATAGACTATTTTTTGAATTTTTAATACATGTAGTATGTATATTTATATGCATGAATAAAATAATAAAGATTGTAATAAACAAAGCTTGGGAGAAGCTATTTTTTGTTGCCAGTTAACAGACTGAAAATTTTGATTACAAACATTTGGTGCCAACAAAAACGACTACTGATCACCAGAAAATGGACGAGAAGCGATAGAAAAATATGTAAATCGGTTGAAAATTACAAAAATCGGTAGATTGTTTCTTGGCTGTAGACAAGCAGTAGATGAATAAAAAGATTGGTAGAATACCGCTGAAATTGGTAAACTTGACAGGTATGGGTAAGTAAATAGCGTGAGGGAAAAAGCTAGGTCACCGATTCAGGACAGTCTCTCAAACAGGCCCTCACAATCACAATGTACAGTACTGAATAATTGATGTAACGTCCAACAAGGTTCCCCAATGTAATAGCAGTAGTTGTATAGAAAATGCGTGTAATCATTGATAGCTTTCATCCCAGTGCCAGTAAAAAAAAACCGTGACATTACTCTGGATGCCCCTACGAGATGTTTTTTTTTTCTTTTTTTTTTAAATGCGATCACGAAAATAAAAACCTGTGCTATTTATTTTCTATTTCTCTTGAGGATCTACACTCCGTAACACCCGCGAAACCCTTCAAATATTAAGAACTATTCCATAACAATGCATAAGTAAATTTGCAAGTGGACGTTTACCTATTACACAACTCGCAGTCGTTCGGAAGGCACAACTTTCAAAGAAAGCAGACAACAATAATTCTTCCCGTGACTTTGGTAGCTGTGGGATCCCACCTAGTGGTATGTATTCTGCTCTCCGCATCTTTTTATACCCTATCACATTATCCACGATAAAACTGAAACTCTCTACATCTTGTGGTTTTAGTTTTGGAGCATTTTCATCATTTTTCTTCAGCAAAAGATGCTCAATCGTGTTCGGCAAGGGCGCAGCCATGACACCTGAAGTCTAAGTCATGTGCGTGTTTAAATTATTTTTATAAATTTCAGAGTTGAAAACGGACATGTATGCGCGTCTTTTCCTGCCAATGACTATATACATTTACGTATCCACGGTCTATAGTCAAACAATAGCTAAGAATGAGACATATGCATAGGCGTCGGAAGCAAATTGAAAGTGGGGGGGCTAAACCAACTTAAAACACACACACGCCAGAAGTGGGGGGGGGGGGCTAAACCAACTTAAAACACACACACGCCAGAAACGTCTTGGGGGCTAAGCCCCAATTTTCAACACCTATGCCTATCTTTGCAAAAAATGTGGGGGGGGGGGGCTAAGCCCCCCCTAGCCCCCCGGCTCCGACGCCTATGATATGTATACAAATGTCGGGTCCTCTGCCTATGATCGAGTTCAATGGCGGCGTGCTAATGATAAAAAATAAAATTTATTTTCTTTCAAAATTAATATAAAATATATCGGAATTTAAGAAAGTTTATGCCTGTGTAGGCCTATATCTTTTTTTCTTTTTTTTTTTTGGTTATTGTCAGACTTGCCAACCTTGAAAAAAAAATCATGGGGGATATTTTTCAATCTCATGGGGATACTCTTTTAGTAAGAATTGATAGGAATATTTAAATTTTTCATGGGTGAGATATGCATTTTTCTTGAAGAAATTATAAAAATTTTAGGCAATATAGAAAAAAGTGCCGTTATGTATTGTAGGCTACTGTAATCTACATAAAAAATTATTAAAAAAAAGGATTAGAAAAAAGTTTAGATAGTGCCCCTTTCATATTTTTAAAGTTTTCTTCAAATAAGCAATACTTTATATCATTATATTGTATGCCACAAATGCATGAAGTGTAGGCCCAGGCCTTTAAACATGTCCAGATGCAATATAGGCTACATTTTGTGTCACAAAAAGTTAGGTCAGCTTGAGTATTGAGTAAATTTGATGACTTCTGGCTTTGGCCCCATTGCAGTGAAGTCTGATGATATTCATTACCTAACCTCATACAAGCATACCTCAAGCCTTTAGAAAACCCTTTTAAGTTTTATAGTACCGATAGTAGACCCTGGGAAAGTCAGCAGGATATGTAACAGTATGTACAGCGGACCACCTCCTACATATGGGACTATAATAGCAGTATAGACCCACATAGTGGACCTTCTACAAACTGGTTGGTCCAGATATGGGACTTGTATTATAGCAGTAGTCCCTTATAGTGGACCTTCTACAAAGTTTGGTCCTGATATGGGACTTGTATTATAGCAGTAGTCCCTTATAGTGGACCTTCTACAAAGTTTGGTAAAGATATGGGACTTGTATTATAGCAGTAGTCCCTTATAGTGGACCTTCTACAAAGTTTGGTCCAGATATGGGACTTGTATTATAGCAGTAGTCCCTTATAGTGGACCTTCTACAAAATTTGGTCCAGATATTAATCTTGTTTTATAGCAGTAGTCCCTTACAGTGGACATTCTACAAAGTTTGGTCCAGATATGGGACTTGTTTTATAGCAGAAGTCCCTTATAGTGGACATTCTACAAAATTTGGTCCAGATATGGGACTTGTTTTATAGCAGAAGTCCCTTACAGTGGACCTTCTACAAAGTTTGACCCAGATATGGGACTTGTATTATAGCAGTGGTCCCTTATAGTGGACCTTCTACAAAGTTTGGTCCAGATATGGGACTTATTTTATAGCAGTAGTCCCTTATAGTGGACCTTCTACAAAATTTTAGCAATTGACCCTAGGGACATCAGTAAGATATAAAATAATACAAGTAGTGGACCTGCTGTATAAAATATCCCAGCATTGTGACAGGGTTGACACAGATATCAATAATAATGAGAAAATCTGACATAAGATTTCAACTCATTTGATTTAAGATGCACCTCAGCTGTGTTTTACAACAAACCAATTTAAAAACAACAAACACATTTTCCTAAAAATGAAAAAACGAACATTAAAACAAGTTTTGTGTTTTTATTTCATCATTTGTAGGCATTAACAACAAAAAACAAAATAAATTGATAAATCAACACCTGCCCCTAACATTTGTTAACATACAGTTTGTAAGGACAGAATGCACATCAGCATACACTTTGATAGAAAAAAAAAACTTATCAGATTCTCTCTCTCTCTCTCTCTCTCTCTCACACACACACACACACACACACATCAGGAAAGTCCTAGATAATTGTGACTGTGGGCAACGGTTTTTCCCACTATATTTCTGATGTCGCAGGACAAAAATTTGACAGCATGCCCGAAAACCCACAAAATATCTGTAGGCCTAAATTGTTCAATTCCAACAAAACGGAAATCAACTTGGAAAAGAGTTTAAGTGTCTTAATCAAATATCACATCCAAGCACAACAAATGTTTCCTTATCAATCAGTGCATTCAACAATGGTTACTGGAATATCTAGTTCATTGTCTGTTATATTTCAAACTCCCAAGTTTGGAAATTCCAATCTGTTTTTCTCCAATTTGTCAACCATCAAAACCACTATCAAAGTCATTGTTGTCATCTTCTACAGGGTCAATATCCTGCAAATAAATAATATAAACATAATACAAAAGTTATAATGCTCAAGACGATATTGTTTCTGTCAATTAGACTTCATCAGTTGAGCTCCAGTTTGAAAAGTATGTGCATTTTCTAAAGATAAAGTGGTGTCATACAAGGCCAAATAATATCTCTAAAAATAAGACGAAATCCGTCTAAGAGTAACCACTGTAAAAAAAATGACTATCTTAGGTTTAGAAGATTTTCGAATGTAAATGGTGTTAACTGTGCCAAATAGTACTTTAGTATAAGATGAATAACTGGTACCGAAACATCAGATACTAGGTTTATGTATACCCTCGGGGACTCAAACGGTCCACAGCAGTGGCAATACGATACATTTGCAAATTTCAATAGAAAACTGTGTAGTATATCATATGAGATCAATGAAACATGGACTGAAATAAATATATCATTTGAGATCAATGAAACATGGACTGAAATAAATATATCATTTGAGATCAATGCAACATGGACTGAATTGAATATATCATCTGTGATCACTGCAAAACAGACTGAAATAAATATATCCTTTCAGATCATTGCAAAATGGACTGAATTAAAGATATCATTTGAGATCAATGAAACATGGACTGAATTGAATATATCATCTGTGATCACTGCAAAACAGACTGAAATAAATATATCCTTTCAGATTATTGCAACATGGACTGAATTAAAAGATATCATTTGAGATCACTGGACCACAGACTGAATAAAAGATATCATTTGAGATCACTGGACCACAGACTGAATAAAAGATATCATTTGAGATCACTGTTACATGGACAGAAATAAAGATATCACTCGAGACCACTGCAATATGATACATCTTATACTGTAAATGCAATTTTATTTGCAAGAAGTTTATTTACCCGTAATTTCGCAAGATCTCTCGCTCGCGAAAATAAAATTATTGCGTAATGAAGTATGATAATAGTATGATGAAAATATCATCTTTGCGAATAAATTTAGAACGTGTGTATCGCAAAAATAAAATCCTGCAAAACTTTCCATATTTATAGTAATTCTTACTATCAATTACAGACCATGATTGCAATAATCTACATTTAAAAAAGTTTATTGATAAAGGCCATAACTTACATTGGTAATATCATTGATATAAACTATAGCGACTAATGCACTGCACAAACTCAGCAGGCAGTAGAATTGAAGGCCGCAATAATTTTAGCAACTGTGCAATATATTAATCCACCGTTTAAAATACACTGAGAGTATATATAGATTCAAGTCAATTACCCTGATTTCTCTTGGTTCCAGATCTTCTCCATATTGTATTGCAGAGTCTATTTGTAACAATACATCATTTATACTTTCCTCATCGCTGATGTCAAGTGGAAGAAACTTCACCAGACTGTAGTCATCTATCTATGATCACAAAATGAAAAAGTTATCAATACCTGAATCAATGGGGCGCCGTTTTCCTCCTAAATATCATTTAGTGATATCACTTATTCCAATATGTGATATCACTCATTCAATAAGTGATATCACCTATTTGAATTGGTGATATCACCAATTGGAATACCAAATAATTGATATCACCTATTCAAATAAATGATATCACCTATTCAAATTAGTAATATCACCTATCCGAATTGGTGATATCACTTATTCGAATAAGTGATATCACTTATAAAAAAGAATAAGTGATATCACTTAATCGAACAGTTGATATCACCCATTCAAATAGGTGATATCACTTATTCGAATATATCATATCACTTTATACCTTTTTATATTACCTATTCGAATTGATGATATCACCTATTCAAATAGGTGATATCACTTATAAAACTTAATAATTGATACCACTCATTCAAATTTGCAAACAGCAAAACCTGATGCTCCCCATTTCTTCCATAAATGTAGATCCAGAGTGAATTATCACTAGGCCTATATCTATGTTTCAGCTAAGCTTGAGGACCACGAGTTTCACACAAAATTGTTTTCAAATTGCTTGAACTTAAAACACCCTATTTAATTACCAAATGTAAGGAAACATAAAAATAAATTAAAAATCATAATGCCCAAGATGGCACAACTCATATTTTTGTTAGACCCAGGAATATATTTTATTTTTCTGTAGGGAGCATTCATTGGTATTGATTCATACGTGATATCACCTACTCTAATAGGTGATATCACTTTACAAAAGGAATAGGTGATATCACTCATTCAAATAAGTGATATCACTTATTTAAATAGATGATATCACTCATTCAAATAGGTGATATCATTCATTCGAAAACGTGTTATCATTTAAGAATTTTTAAAAGTGATATCACTTAAGAATTTATAAAAGTGGTATCACCTATTTGAATAAGTGATATCACCCACTAGTATTTAAATTGGTGATATCACTTAGTTGTATGAGTGATATCACTTATTTGAAAGATTGATATCACTAAATGGTATTAAAAATAAAATGATGCCCCATATAAATCAGTGATAACTAAAAGAGTGAAGTCAGTGTTAACTAAGAGTAAAGTCAGTGTTAACTAAAACAGTGAAAAGTCAGTGTTAACTAAAACAGTGAAAAGTCAGTGTTATCAAAAACAACGAATACTCAGTATGAACTAAAAGTCACATTTAACTAAAACAGCGAAAAGTCACAGTTAACTAAAACTATAAGAAGTCAATATTAACTAAAACAGTGAAAAGTCAGTGTTAACTAAAACAGTGAAAAGTCACAGTTAACTTAAACAATGAGAAGTCAGTGTTAACTAATTAAAATCAGTCAAAAGTCACAGTTAACTAGAACTGTAAGAAATCTGCGTTAACTCAAACGGTGTTAACTGAAATGCTAAAACAGTTATTTTCTTAAACAATGTACTGAACTCATTGCTGACACAAAAATTATGGAGATAAGCTAACAGACTATAAACAGTATAAAGTAAACAAAACTTACCATGGTTGCTATTGCATTGTTTAGCTTTTCAAATTTTTTACTGAATTTACTGCCATCAAATTCCTCATGTAATAGCGTGGAAAGATCTGGTTCCAAGTATCTAATTATAGAAACAGAAGAATGAAAGCCAATCAAATCCACATACTGGTACTGTTGGGTATCACAAGATGACATCTGTTGACAACGATACATTGTTTATCTATTTTAAATACAGCAAATTCTTCTTAATTGCATAGCCAAAATGTCAGAAAATTATGCAAATAACAGGAATATGCAATTAACAGAGAAGCGTATTTAAGTGAACAATGATTATGAATATTGATATTAAATACTGGAACCATTTTTCAACATCGACATTAGCAGTTTTTTCAACTTTTCCGATCTCGAGTTATAAGGTCTTCTTTTAGTAAGATACAGAAGGGAAATCGTCCGGACTGGCACCTGATCTCGAATTAACTCCAAGTAGATTATAACTCAGTGGACTATCTAGATTATAACTAACTGGACTATATAATTGATAACCAACTGAAAGGACTATATATGATAAGGGTCCAAAACGGCCCCCAAATGGTGGATGGTCATATTTTCATAACAGGTTCTACATATCGCCTAAAGTTGAGATCTAAGTAGTTTGACTTGCTCTCTTGACCCCAAAGGTCATTTCAAGGTCATGTTAAGTCAATGGAACTCCAGTGACTTAATGAACTTTTGTGTTAAGTCTGGTGAAAAATTATTTCAACAAAATGAAGTTTATTCCACAGATAAATTTTATCTGGTGAAAAATATATGTATATGTAAAATGTATTCCTTTTAAAATATAGTATATAAAAAAAAAATACGAGAAGCAGATTCGAACCCCAGACACTTGATTTCAAAATCTGACGTGCTAACCATTACGCCACATTAACGTATATGCAAAATTGGTGTAAAATGTTAAACAGTCTGATTTAAGACCCAACAAGAGAATGCAGTCGCTAGTTGTATATCCTTACATTTTGTATTTGTATTGCTTACTTTGGAAAACTAAAAAATGTACTATAGATTACCTCATAGATATATACTCCTATTTTTAAAACAGTGATATTATTTACTTTAAAAATTCAACGTATACACTTGATAAAAGTGTCGGTGATGCTGGAGTTCAGATCATGACAGATGTAACATTCTAAAAATAGATTCTGTGCAGTTGGCCTGTATTCGGAATGCATTAGAACCAAGCAACCAGATCAGGCTAACTGTAAAACTGACCTACATGTAGTAGCCAATTCATCATATTGTATATCTACTATGGATAAAAAACACTGATCCAAGGGTACGGTACGGTAGTATACGGCCCGTATTACGGGTTACCAGTTGGTAATGCGTAACCCAAATGGCCAAAGTTAGGCACATTCGATCTCTCAGGGAAGCAAGTTTACCGTAGATTCTACTTATATTTAGTGAAAAGTTGTCGAGCAGATCTATTGACGGAGAATTCGAAGAATAAAAATAAAACAAAGCATTGTAGCCTGGCACTTTGATTACAGTACTCAGTATTTGCCAGTTAGTATTAAGAATGTGATTGCCGCAGTAATATGGGACCCCAGCGATAAAAAGAGAAGAAACTACCCATTGTAGCTATTTATAGCCTATGCAACAACAGTGGGGTTTCCTGGTTTGTCAAGTATAGTTTGTTTCTGTTATGTATGGTCCTCGACGAAAATAAATGAACGCCTTCTTTAGACCGTCAAAACAACCGGAAGTAGAATATCCTTAGCAACGACGTAATCCATGGACGTGTTGTTCATATGAAAAAGTTGTTTGTTTATATTGAACGCAGCTTTGGACAAAATTTTCCTTCGTACACAAAATAGTTAATGAACATATACAATAGAGAGTGTGGAATATCTTTCTTGTCCAAGGCTGTGCTCATATTTCATTTTACCCCCAAAGGCTCAAAAATAGAATGAAATAGATAAAAATATTGAAAATATACATATTTTAGTGTCGATTTTAAGACACTTTCCTGACAAGGAAACTTTTGTTTTCAGTGTGTATGTAAAGTGCTAATCTTAAACTTCATAATGTGTACAACCATGTACTTTACAAGAAATACTTAATTTTCATTTCATTGGTGGGTATATAGGCATCTCTATCATATATAGTCCTTTCCAGATTATATCTAACTGGACTATCTATATTATAACTAACTGGCCTGTCTAACTGATAACTAACTGGAATATCTTGATTATAACTAACTGGACTATCTGGATTATAACTAACTGGCCTGTCTAACTGATAACTAACTGGAATATCTTGATTATAACTAACTGGACTATCTGGATTATAAATAACTGGACTATAACATTTATGAGTGTTAAAAATCCAAAGCTCTATTTTATGAAAAATCAAGGACTTTTCAAGGTAAAACAGAGGAAATAAGTACTTTTCAAGACCCTATGGCAAATTTCAGGACATTTAAGGCCCAAACTGTTTTTAAAGAACTTTTCATAGACTATACGAACCATGTTATAACAACGTGAATTTACCATTATTTACTATTCTTCAATACTGATATCAATCAGAATTCCTGTTTGATGTTCAAAACAAAAATTGTTAAACCTGAATACACCCCCCTCCCACCCCCACACAAACACACACATACATATACACACCCCACGCTAACAACACAAAAAAAAGAGAATGAGAAGCGAGATGAAAAATTGATAACCTTACCTCTCTATTTCCTTCTTTGATTTCTTACTGAGCAAATCAATTTTGGTCATGACATTAACATGTGGTATTTCTAAGTTGACCATTGCAGAGAGAGCGGTCAGAATGCCGGACACAAATTTGGATGCCTCAATGATAAACTGTGCTTCCACTAAAAACGTCCCACAGATACGGAAATCCCAGCCCTGTAAGGTGTCCACTAACTGTTTCATAACGGGAATGTGTGTGTACAATTCCACCTGACCTGTGGAAATAAATTCACATTACAGTGACTACAGAAGTGTTAGCTAGAATAGTCCTTATTAGAACAACATGTTATATTAAAAAAATTGAGATATTCATGTACATATTTATTCAGGGCATTTATGATCAATAAAAATGAACAAAATGTTAACATGGTCAACACAACAATTGATTCAAAATGATTTTACAGGCCTAAAACTGGCAGCTAAAATGAATAGAAATTAAAACATAGTCCCTGCATAAACTGAACAAGTCCCCTAATAAACTGAACAGATCCCCTAATAAACTGAACAGGCCCCTCACAAACTGAACACATCTCCTCATAAACTGAACAAGTCCCCTCAAAAACTGAACAAGTCCCATCACACACTGAACAAGTTTCTTAATAAACTGAACAGGTCCCCTCATAAACTGAACAAATCCCCTCATACACTGAACACATCCTCTCACAAACTTAAATTTTGCAACAAGGGAAATGTAGTTTACTTTTATAGCATGAAACGCTCCCTAACGTATACCGGCATTTGGATGGTTACTTTCGGTGATGTAAAAAAACTGATTTTGGGTCTTGAATTTGAAATTTTTGTTGAACAAATATATATACTTTTAGATGTAATCAAATGTTTTTCATTAACCAACAACACCTGAAAAACAATGGACTCTTCTGTAAATCAATGACTTAGGCCAGTCCAACTGTGTCTTTGGGGGTGAATGAGCTGACTACCTGGATATCATGAAACTACTGGCTATGTGATAATTATTTACCTGGACAATCAAATAATATGTAGTCATCTTCTACTTCATCCAGTTGTTCTTGTAACCAATCAAAGTTCTGTGCCAAATATCTGAAAAATCAAATGTGCATATTATCTGACTACTGACAAAATGCGAAATACATAAAACTATTTGAAAACACAAGAATCTCTTCAAATTCATTGTCATTTGACTTTAATTTGGAACTTTCAACTGCAAATTGGGAAAAATTAATCATTTTTGCATTTGGAATGGGGAATAGGTAAAAAAAACTCTGTAGTAGCAGCATTGTATCTCCAATACTTAAGTAAATGTGCAACTATGAATGATTTTAAGAAGTAGGTCAAATAGCATTATCTAGGTCATGATGTCATTGCACCATTTGAAAGGGCTAATCATAATGACTGCATATATTCTGTCTAATAATAAGACCCTGCCTACGGTCTCGATTACAGCATTCATGTTGGGTTTCAAAAGGACTAAATTCAATGTTGGCCTCGATTTTTCTACCAAACTTATCAGATTGCATCTAAAGGTAACCTATTATGACACAATTTGTTTGTTTGTTTATTGTTGTTTAACGTCCCACTCAAGAATATTTCACTCATATGGAGACGTCACCAAATGCCAGTGAAGGGCTTCAAATTTTGGCCTATGCTTGGCACTTACGGCCATTGAGCAGTGAGGGTTCTTTAACGTGCCGACACCTACTGTGACACGGGACCTCATGTTTTTACTGTCTTATCCGAAAGACAGGAAACCAACCTGTCTCCGGCGAGACTAGAACTCACAACCTCACGATCCAGAGTTGAGCGCGCTACCGACTGAGCCAGGCCGGCTCCTATTATGATACAAAATTTCAAACTGTCAGAAGATATTTGGTTAAAAAACATGATTTTCGCCCGATGATAGGTACTGTGTCGGTATGCACAGAAGGACTCGAATCATTTGATTCAACAAGAATTTTTTTATTTCAAATGTTATAGTTACGAGCAGTTTCGGGATCTACAAGTTGAATTTCTGAAACTGGTTTAGGCAACACATGAAATGTATGAAATTCTGGGGCCCGTTTTACGAAAGGTCCTGAGTCTTAGACCTGGTCTTAGGACCAATCTTGCGACTTGCTACCGTTTCACAAAGAATTAGGACTTGTAACTTACGACCAAATAAGGTCGGGTCTTTATGAATACCCGGAGGCAATGCATAGACCTACGATGCAAGTTATTTTTGTTTGTATCATAACTTATCTTTGTAAATGTTGCTGGTAAAAGTACAGTTCATCCCGTATATACCGCGGCCGCAGTTTTCCTGAATTTTGGCGGTATAACAGGTTTGGCAATAAATCATGGCTTACTATATTCGAGGTGTGGCTGTTTTGATCTTTACATGTCTATAATCCCTGTTGTATATCATATCCTGTTTACAACTCACTATCGTAAATTCGGACATTTTGTCTATTGTTTAAGTTTGGGCAATTTGGCCACCCTATTAAAATGAGCCAAAATTAAGCCGTCCAAAATATGTAAGCAGTACAAGTTCGATGGCCGGAAAATCTAGATCTGTTTCTAACACTAGCCTAGAAACATTTTTAATGTTAACTTTCATCATTTTTGTTTAAAATAACTCTTTGACAGGCTGGTAATACAAAGGTTTTAAGTTTATTTATCTCATCTACACATAATTATTTCTTGACATGTGACAATTGCTATGTAAATAAACGACGTGTTGATTTTTTCCAACTCTCACGGAAGCCTGACACTCATAAGCTGGTCCCCGTCTGACTTCTACACTTTGTTCTTTAGAAGGAGGTGGTCTTTATATAGAGGTTGATTTGTACGCAAATGGTCCTATTGGCGGCAGCAAAAAAAAAAACCAAAAACATGAAAACAGTCTTATGACCAGGTTGTCATTATACACAGGTGGTCACTAAAGCAGGTTTTACTGTACAAGCTACTTGTAATTCTATTACAATGAGTATATTGCGTCAATGGCCATGGAACAACATGTTTGCATGTATGGAGATGTTACCAGGTTTAAGTGACAGATTTTGACCTGTGCTATGGACTGATGCTAATGCAGTGAGGGTTATTTTACATGCCAGGCCTTCTGTGACATGGGGCCTCAATTTTAAGTCTCATCCGAAAAAATTGTGACTTTCAATTTGTATTCCGAGCATTTGGCGAGAAAAGGTCACCTCCATTTTTTTAAAAGTCTTTGGTATAACCCAGTACTCGGAATCGAACCCAGTACCTTCCATTTGCGAGTCTAACACTCTATTACTAGACCATGGATACAACATGTACATGTACAAATGCTAATACAATTATCAATCTGTCACAACACAAGCCTGACAAGACGTAACCGACTATAATTTTGATAGTCAAAACAGACAAAAGATAATAACTTAATACATCTATCGCCTGAACAATAATGTGGACTCTTCTTAAAATCAATAACATGGACTAGCCCAAATGTGTTTTAAGGGACAAATGGGTTAATATCATTACGACTCAAGTTGAGAGGTTCTTTGTTTAGTTTCACAGAATTTAAAATGCTTAATAAGGTTTGCCTACTCCATGCAGAAAATTAATCCACCATTTGGACCAAATCTCAGTGAATCATCGTCCATAGCATCTTCGATATGAATTAATTCTCGTATATCTGGAAAAAAAATGACAAAAACCTTTCTGTTATGATTAAATATAGACATTAACTGGTGACAAGCAGAATTTTATTTACATTTGACAGTATGAAGTTATACAATGTAGGTCATAAATCATAGGTCATAAGTTATAGGTCATAAGTTATAGGTCATAAGATATTAAGTCATCAAGGGATATAATCCTATATCATCATATATCAGGATATTGGATATTTATGTGGCTTTTGGTCCAATGATTGGCTTTGCTATGCTACTGCAAAACAAACGCTCTTGCTCTAATGTACATGTATCCTTTGGATCCACCAATACAACAAAATTTCCCCACAGAAAGTACAGAAAGTTTCCAGAAAAATAATCCGTGTAAATTTGTATATACCTGAACACATACACATCATTGTACTGACACTGTGCATGTATGACAGAGGCTGTTCATGTTTTATTCATACATGTACTTACCGGCCAATACAGGATAGTCAAAATGTTCAGCAGCCGGGTCTAGGTTGACCACATGTATTGTTCTATGGATGTTTTCTCCATGTTTTACCATGTTGCTGCAGTAGGTGGACTGGAAAACAAAGGTAACAAATAAGATGCTCTGTTTTTAGTATGGGAGTAGGCAATACTTAGGTAATACTTACATATAGGGAAGTTGAAAATATTTGGGTAAAATTTTGAAGTACGGGGTAAGCAATATATGGGTGCATTTTTAAGTAGGCGATATTTAGGTAATGCTTATTAGTACCAGTAATCAGTACTTGGGTAATATTTTAATTATACATACAAGTAGGCAATATTTGGGTAATATTCCTAATAATAAAATATTTATGTAATATTTATAAGTAGGCAGTATTTTGGTTATATTCCTAATAATACAATATTTATGTAATATTTATAAGTAGGCAATATTTGGGTAATATTTATAATAAAATATTTATGTAATATTTATAAGTAGGCAGTATTTGGATAATGTTTATCAGTAGGCAATATTTGGATAATATTTATAAGTAGGCAATAATTGGGATAATAACTTGTCTAGATCTAGTATTATTGTTTTGAATGATTTAAAACTGCAAGTGGTATTCCTAACCTGATGCATTTAATGTCATGGTTAAAAAATGAGCCGCACTCGCTATTAGACAATGCCTTAGTTCATATTGTTTATTAGTTACAGCTGCAATGAAGACGGTATTTTACTAGTACAAAATGTATTTTCATATTCTCTTTCCCCTTCTTCATTGCACTCCATCCCTTCAAAGGGAGACATCTGAAATAGGGTAAATTTGACAGGCTACATATGGGAGCTATTTTCTTCAATTTAGCTCAAGCATCAATCAAAACTTAAACATTTATTTTCTGTGTTGATATTTTTTAATCCGACAAGTACATAGTTTTAAAAACCCACATTTTAAATTGTTTTTTTTTTTTTATTGTGCAACATTGATCACTACATTTTTTAAAAATTTATATATAGTCTTGTTTATTGAAAATCTGTTTACATTTTTTTAACTTTGATTATTCAAAATTTTTCTAGACTACAAACAGTGGATAGTCAGTAAAATTATTAAATTACTGTGACCATGCCAATAACTGTGACAGGATAAGGTGACTTGGTCACTGTGTTAACAACACATTGTGACAGAACAGGGCAGCTCAATGACTGTGTCGACAACAGATCGTGACAGGATAAGGCGACTCATAGACTTACTTGTACATGTATGTCAATAGCAGAAATTGGTGACCGTGTCGTTAGAAGATTGTGACAGAATAGCGTGGATTGGTGACCAAGTCGATAGCAGATTATGACAGGATAGGGCATTTTGTGACCATGTCGATAGCAGATTGTGACATGATAGGGTGGTTTGGTGACCATGTCAATAGCAGATTGTGACATGATAGGGTTATTTTGTGACTGTGTCAATAGAAGATTGTGACATGATAGGGCATTTTGATGACAGTGTTGATAGTAGATTGAAACAGGATACTGCAGTAGGCGACCATACCAATAGCATATTGTAGCAGGAGAGGGAGGTTTGGATGGGTTAGTTACAACTCAGTGACTGTGCTGATAGCAGATCGTGACATGATAGAGGGCAAAGCCCTCATATATGTAGAGAAGCTCACATTTTTATTCCTACTACATCTGGTGACCCGTATTACTAGTGGTGAAAATTCTGCTCACATCGGGAATTTGCATGAGGCATAAACAAAATGTTAGAATTGCAAACTTAAGTCATTACATAAAAGTGCATTGCAAATGACGTAATACATTACCGTACTAGCAAACGTTTTGCAGACTGAGACTAGGTAATAACGACTAGTGTTGTACATTGAACCCAATCACAAAGCACATCCATTATTCGGGTAATGTTAACGACACGAATGATGAATACACTGGGATGGAGTAAAATATATAGCATAAAAATATAATGTTGCATTTAATTCATGACCAATAAACAACCAGGGCTTTTAAAAGTAGCTGCCCATCGTCCGTGACATCTCCATGTGCCAGCTACTTTCGATGATAAAAAAATAAATAAATAAAAAGTTTTTAAACTGTTAAAGACTACTTCAGCACTAACCACGAAAGTTTTGTCTGTTCTCAATGCTACACTGTTTTTATTTTCGGAAATCCTCGTGCAAGATGTCATCTATTTTGAAGTCTATTATTACTAGCAACAATTCACTGCAGTCATGCTGTTTATTTTAAATTGGCATCCATGATTGATCCATATCAAAATGGTAAACCAATGAAATTGTAGCTTGCAATTTTGCTAATTGATCCATCCTCCAGGTCAAGTACATCGAAACGATTCAGTCTACTTGATCTATATACATATGTACATTTACTGATATAGCTCTACATAATCTAGCAGTGACAGTGTCAGCACTTGCCAAAGAATAAGAGACAGCGATGAAATGGTCTCACAAATACACATTGTTTGACTGCAGGATTAAAAAACTTAAGAAACGAGATGCTGAAAATGAGAGTGTGTTTCAAAACTGTGTATTTTTGCATTTGTGCACACCTTAGTCTAAGACGAATTTGGTCAAGCGGTCGCTATAAATAAACATTTTGAATTGATTTTAAACATTGATTGAATACTTCAAACATCATGCATCACAGTAACAATAACAAAACATTTTATTCATTGACCAATAAACTGCAGCGAGATCGAAATTAGACTCACTCCTGCGTTCAATGAGTGTTCACCAGCTTGTTTGCAATTGTGTGCATGCCTGAATATAGGTCTTTCCCCTGCTCTGTTTTTTTAATGGTACGTGTATTGAACCTTGTACGGTGGAACAGTAGTGAAACTAAAAATATTTTTTTTCTTTGGAATTGATCACAAATTATTTCAGATAAAAATAAATAAATAAATAAATACAGCTACATGCCAAAAGTTTTTAGATATTATTGTTTTTACTATGTATTTCATATAAAATCATATTTTTTTAAAAAAATATTTAAAATATTTTTAAGCCATTTCTTATCACATTTTAGTAGGATTTTCATGGTTAACTATAGAATTAGATACATTTTCATTTTGTATTTTTATTTCAATTTTCCAAATTAGAAAAAAAAATATTTATCAATTTAAACAGGAAATGAAAAAAACAATTGAAAATGTCTTCTTTGTGGAAGTAAAATTGTGATATATAATTTTTACTTTTTGTTTAACTTTTCAAAATTTTGAAAAATTAAGACAAAAAAGGCAACTTTTTGAAATGCTATAAGAAGTGCCCCAAAATGCAGGATTTTACACAATTTCATTGTCTAGGGCCCCCATAGACCCCCAGCATGTTTTGCCTCGCTTCACTTGGCTTAGCCTCCGACTTTAATTACAAGTGCCTGCTACTTCAAAAACTTTTAAAAGCCCTGAATAACACATAGATTCTACATGTATTTAAGTTTTAACACCAGGGAAACAGACTGCCACTCAATATTTTATTTAAAACAATGATTGAATGACCAGGGAACACGGCAGAATCCCCAAAGGGATTAAGTGAACAGGTAAAACTGTTTATGAATGCTTTTGCCCTCTCCATAGGTTTACCTATGTAATATTAGAGGGTGAAGCCCTCATATATGTAGAGAATCTCATAATTGTATTCCTATTACATCCGGGGACCAGTACTACTAATGGCAAAAATTCTGCTCACATCGGGAAGTTGCGCGAGACACAAACAAAATGTCCGAATTGCAAAGTCATAACTTAAAAGCGCATTGCAGAGGAGGTAATAACATACCTTACTAGCAAATGTTTTGCAGACTGAGACTAGGCCATAACAATTAGGGTTGTACATTGAACCTGATCACGAAGCGCATCTATTATTCGGATAATGTGAACGACACGAAGTGATGCATTTGCTGGGTAAAGTAAAATTTTTACTAAAATAGATAGCATAATACATAATGTTTCATTTATTTACTATAAAATATTTATATATTATGAGATTATGAGATTTATGTGATTATGAGAATATATAAAATTATGAGATTCTCTACATATATAAATGAATATATAAAAATTTTACTAAAATAGATAGCATAATACATAATGTTTCATTTATTTCATGAGTAATAAATAACACATAAGATTCTATTTAAGTTTTAACACCAAGGAAACGGTCAGCCACTCAATATTTTATTCGGAACAATGAGTGAATGACCAGGACAGTTACATGATAAAAACACTGAACATCAATCTCTTTGGCTTTGGGGATTTTGTCGTGTTGCCCCCTGCCAAAGGGATTAACTTAACATGTAAAACTGTTGATGAATGCTTTCGCCCTCTCCATAGGTTTACCTATGTATTATTATTTATAGAGGGCAAAGCCCTCATATATGTAGAGAAGCTCACATTTTTTATTCCTACTACATATGGGGACCCGTACTACTAATGGTAAAAATTTTGCTCACATCGGGAATTAGCATGTGACATAGACAAAATGTCGGAAATGCAAAGTCATTACTTAAAAGCGCATTGCAAACGAAGTAAAAAACCACCACACTAAAAAACATTTTGTAGACCGAGACTAGGCCATAACGACTAGGGTTGTACATCGAACCCAATGACGAAGCGCATCCATTATTCTAGTAATGTGAACTGTGTGAAATGATGGATACGCTGGGATAGAGAAAAATATATAGCATAAAAACATGTTTGTGCATTTAATTCATGATTAATAAATACCACATAGATTCTATTTAAGTTTAAGCACCAAGGAAACAGTCAGCCACTCAATATTTTATTTAAAACAATGAGTGAATGACTGGGACATTTACGTGATAAAAACACTGAATGTTAATCCCTTTGGTGATTCTGTCGTGTTGCCCCTGGCAGGGGGCAATACGACGGAATCCCCAACATGTAAAAGTGTTTATGATTGCCTTCGCCCTCTCCATAGGTTTACCTATGTATTATTTATATTTATATTTATAGAGGGCGAAGCCCTCATATATGTAGAGAAGCTCACATTTTTTAATTCCTACTACATCCGGGGACCCGTACTACTAATGGAAAAAATTCTGCTCACATTGGGAATTTGCGCGTGACAGAAACAAAATGTCGGAAATGCGAAGTCATTACTTTTAAAGTGCATTACAAACAGAGTAATAAACTACCGTACTAGCAAACGTTTTGCAGACCGAGACTAGGCCATAACGACCAGAGTTGTACATCGAACCCGATCACAAAGCGCCTCCATTATTCTGGTAATGTGAACTACACGAAGTTATGGATATGCTGAGATAGAGAAAAATATACTGCATAAAACCATGTTTGTGCATTTAATTCATGACTAATAAATACCACATAGATTCTATTTAAGTTTTAGCACAGAAGAAACAGTCAGTCAATCAATATTTTATTTAAAACAATGAGTGAATAACCGGGACATTTACGTGATAAAAACACTGAATATTAATCCCTTTGGTGATTCTGTCGTGTTGCCCCCTACCGGGGGCAACACGACTGAATCTCCAAAGGGATTATCTGTTGATGAATGCCTTCGCCCTCTCCATAGGTTTACCTATGTATTATTTATAAGGTGGCTTGGTGACCGTGCCGATAGCCATTACCCCGGACAGCAAGATTTGTCTGGTAAAATTAAAAATAAAATGTCATGGAGCGTGGACCAAGTTTCAACTTGGACAGAAAAGTAATTTCGAGAATGAAAATATGTGTAACCTTTCCGCTTCCCGCTGGTCCTATTACCAGTTGGCCGTAACGTGGCATTTTTCTTTTCTTTTTTTTTTTTTACAATTTTTTCAATTACTTCTACCAGTTAATGAAAGGAAATTCATCGTGTTTGTTTGGCGAGTCCATGCTGTTCATTAGTCAATGTCATTTACATGCGTTTTCGCACACATAATACAAATGCTGTTTCAAAACGTTTAAATGATGTAGATGAAACCGGATGAAACACATTAAAACACTTATATCAATGAAAATAAAGTTTAACATATAAGTAAATCATTTACATAACGTATATTTACCATAGAAGGATATAAATAAATAAATGCATTTTGTTTCACTTGTCATAAAAACAAATAAGGTGGTAAGATATATTTGGTATTGAGAAAGTGCTTAAGCGGTCACACACGGAAGAAGGGCGGATAGGAAGCAGAACATAATATAGAAAGTTGAACAACACAAAGATGCCTGTAATATATTATTTTTAAAGTCTACGTTACATGCTTGTATTTGATAGAGTCGTATAACCATCTGTACCATATTCTGTAATGATATTTTAACGCATGGTTGCTTCTGAGGTGTAAAACATGACTGTACAAAAAGTTTTTAAACACCGTTCTATACCATTTTATGAGTAAGCAACTGAGCAAGTCAACTTGTAAGGCTTATTTCTGGTTGGTTTGCAAACATTACGATTTACTTCCAGATGATTAGAACGGCATTTTTCTTAAATTTTTATTGCATGTAGACATTATTTATCAATTAATACATGTAATATAATTAACTATATTTACAATCTTATCAACATATTTTTAGCAACTGCGTGTAAATAAGGACAGGCTATTTCATTTAAGGAAGTGTTTGGCAATAATGCCGTATTTGGTTTTTTTTCTTTTTGTTAACTTGTGGGTAGAGGTTGCGCTAACTGAAGCAAAATATAAATTTGTAATTATTGGAAATGTCTTGAAATTACTTGCTTGAGCATCTTTAATTAAATAAAATAAAACACAATAATAGGTCACTAATCCTTTACACTTGTATTTAAAAAAACTGATCCTAAAATTATCTATGATTATTTCCATGGTAACAAGGTCATGTATGATATCTAGAATAAACATGAACAGCAAATCCGTACATATCAACCTTGTGGGTACGTAATGTTTGACAACAATGTGTTTACATGAGAAATTAGCATGCAAGGCTAAAGAAATAAACCCAGGAAATTATTCTTGTATGTTTTCATTTCATATCACATATACTATGATATGAATATTTTGTAATGGCTATGTGTACAAGTGGCACATGCGAGTAAAACTTTTTTAAGAAGTTGATTGGAATCTGAAGATGGTCGCTGTATGATGACCTAAAACCAACTGCTAATTAGAGTATATACAGATGTACATGTATAAATTATAAAGTGTAAGGAAAAATATACATCACTGAAGACATGTCACTGAAGAACTGTTAATACATCATTGTCAGTCCATAGCAATAGTCACAATTTGTGCCACTTCAACAGTGGCTTGTGATATTCAAACATTGACCAGACAAACAAAAAGCTAACATGAGCTACATGTGTATTTCTATCGGAACTTGTCGTTTATTTTGTTTTACCTTACATGTATGTCTTCAAAACTTGTATCATTTTCAACTTCTGAACCAAATCCCACCAAACCTGTCCAACAAAATAATATGTTTCACCGCCACCCTTATAGCAAAGCATCTTGTCCATCAGATTCTAATTTGCCAGTAACTCCAATTTCCATAGTAATTATTGTATGGACAAGTATACAAATATACATGTATGCTGATTCAATTCTTTCATGAACTTCCACATGTATCAAAAGCCGCCGTGGCTCCGCGGCTGAGTGCTCTATTTGCAACTGGGGAGTTGCGGGTTCAAGCCTCATCAGAGGTGACTGGCTTTTCCTGTCCTTTGAATGAGACAGTAAAAACTGATGTCCCGTGTCACAGTAGGTATTGGCACGTTAAAGAACCCTCACTGCTCAATCGTCGTAAGACCCGAGCATAGGCCAAAATTTGAAGCCCTTCACCAGCCTTGGTGACATCTGCATATGAGTAAAAGATTCTCGAGTGGGACATTAAGCAATGAAACAACCAACCAAATCCACATGTATCAATGCATCTTAAATTAATAACATGTATACATGTATATTTTATATATTTTTTTGCAGGCATATCATTCCCAATTCACCAACCCACCAAAACTGGTAGGAAATATGGCTCTGATGCCCCTTAGAACTTCATACAAGGGACCAGCCCCAAAAGATAGTAAGTACTGTGCAAAATTTCGGCTGTTTAGATATATTTTAAAAAAGGGAAGTAACTGTGTTTTCTTTATTCAGAAACTGTTCATTCTAGATTGATGATCAGGGAAAAAAGCGATAACCACAGACATACAATTTTTTTAATTTCTCAATACATTGTCTTGTGAAATTTTCTTGAGAAACCCAGTTTAGCAATCATTCATTTGCAAATAATAATTTCAACCTTACATGTACTAAATGTATTTGTATATGAATACAACACTGGATGTGACCTTATTTTCACAAAATATATAGGAAGATATCTCTTATCTGTTAATATAAGTACATCAGTACTAGTCCACATGATAGAAAAGAACTTTTTTATTATGGAGTAAAACATAGCTAATGACCTTTTAAGACCTGTATCGAGAGAGACAACCATCAAGTATTTTTTGTAGACATTAACTCATCAGCCCCTGTGGTCACAATTGGACTCACCCAGATTGATAAATAGTATGGTCTACTGTCATAATTCAGGAGTGAACAAGTGCATATTGGATGGAAACTTATTATAAAATTTGTATTCTAAATCATGCATCCCTGAATTCTGACAGTGGACTTAACCATTCTTTGAAATGGACTGGTCTAAATGTGACTTCAGGAGTTGATGAATTAAGGAAAACACTAAGATAAAGGCATCACATATTGACTAGAGTCATTTATCTTCAGAGTTAATTTGAGATGTTTAAACTAGTGATATATAAAGACATTTGTGTAGTGATTACTTTGTTAGTGTTAGAGATGGTATAAGTAAAGGTGACATGTTCAAACCAGTGATATATAAAGACATTTTGTACAGTGATTACTTTGTTAGTGTTAAAGATGGTATAAGTAAAGGTGACATGTTTAAACCAGTGATATATAAAGCCATTTATAGTGTATTATAACATAGTGATTACTTTGTTCTATTCTCTTTACCTCCCCCTCATCTTAGTTATATCAACAATCAATATTATTTACATTTTTTTCAGCATCCAACATGGACATTATAGATGAAGCTATTTATTTCTTTAAAGCCAACATTTTCTTCAGAAATTATGAAATCAAGGTATTTATACACTATATAGTCATTGTCAGTTACTTACATAATTATTTTTCTTATTAATTTGGGGTTACTCTTGAGGTTTGCGGTTTCTCATTGATCGGTGGTTCCTCATTGAGTTGTGGAGTCATTCAGTTCATGCTTAAATTTTAGTGTGCTCAGTTCAGCACAAAAAGGTTTACATGTAATCCTACACTTTTAATGCTTTATTGTGTTGACATGTCAAAAATGCGGGAAAAATTGTGATGTGTCATGAATGCCATAAACTGCCTAGAGAGACCATCCGATCTGATTCCGAAATGTGGTCTCACAAGACAGGTGGTCTCTCAAAAGAGGTTTTATTCAAAGGTGTGTTTAACTAAGTAAATTTCAGAATGTGGTTTCAATAGACAGGTGGCCTTTTATGACGGTGGTCTATCAAGACGGGTTTTACTTTATATTGTTTACCAAATATTACTAATGGAATCATGACAACCAATTTCAACTGTAAATGTGGTTAAAATACGGAAGATTTATCAACATGAGTTATGAAGGATTTAGAACATAAGCTCTTACTACTGTTTATCACCACATTTGATTGGTCGAATCAGTCCAATTGTAATCAACAAATCTGTGAAAATGTAAACAAGATATTGTGAAAGGAAGAGGGAATATGCCTCCAAATAAAAATCAGTTACTTATAAAGTATTTTTCAAAACTAAGGGTGAATTATACAATTTTAATTCAATTTTGCTTGTTATTTCCTTTTTAGCTCACCCGAACCGAAGGTTCAAGTGAGCTTTTTTGATCGTCTTTTGTCCATCGTCTGTCTGTCTGTCCGTCATTCCATAAACTTTTCACATTTTTCGACTTCTCCAAAACGGCTGATGGAATTTTGATGAAATTTTATTGGAGGCAAGTACTCAAGGCCCTCTACCAAGTTTGTTATTTAGACCAGGGCCCAGGGGTGGATCCAGGGTGGGACAAAAGAGGCCCCAGAGGTATCCCTCTTTAAAAATATTCTCCTCCAGAACCGCTGCTTGAATTGAAAAATTAACAGTATCTGAGTGATCTACATAGATGTATGATATAAGTTTGTTAATTTCGTTGAAATCGGAAAATTAATTTTTGACGCGTTTTCGACGTCTTTTTAGACTTTGTAATTTTCATGCATTTTTGTATGGTTTCTCTGATTTTCTCCCCTATTATTTATTGTGATGCATTTATTTTATGTGTTTTACCTTTGGTTTGGTAGATAAATGCTTTCCTGAAAGAATTTTGCTGAAATTTAATTTTTTGAATTTTATAAGACTGCAAAATTGAAGGGGAAGGTTAATTTTCCACAATTTTGACTTCTTCTCCAAAACTGCTAAAGGGATTTTGATGAAACTTTATAGGAAGTGAGTACTCAAGGTCCTCTACCAAGTTTATTTATTTCGGCCCGATTGGCACAGGGATGGATCCAGGGTGGGGCAAACGATACCCCAGGGGTTACCCCTATTTATAAATCGTCTCCTCCAGAACTGCTGCATAAATTGAAAAACTAACTGTATCTGAGTGATTTACATAGATGTATAATTCAAGTTTGTTAATTTTGTTGAATCGGAAAATTATTTTTTGACGTGTTTTTGACGTCTTTTTAGACTTTGTAATTTTCATTCATTTTTGTATGATTTCTTTGCATTTATTTTATGTCTTTTACCTGTGGGTGGTAGATACATGCTTCCCTGAAAGAATTTTGCTGAAATTTTATTTTTATGAATTTTTTAAAACTGCAAAAATTAATGAGGGGGGTGTGTGTGTAACATTCCAAACAATTCTAGTTTGTTAATTTCGTTGACTGCAAAATGAAGGGGGGGGGAGTGTGGTAATTTTCCACATTTTCGACTTCTTCTCCAAAACCGCTGAAGGGATTTTGTTGAAACTTTATAGGAAGTAAGTACTCAAGGTTAACTACCAAGTTTGTTATTTAGGCCAGATCCGCCCACGGGTGGATCCAGGGTGGGGCAAAAGAATCCTGGGGGTACCCCTCTTTAAAAATCTTCCTCAGAACTGCTGAATGGATTGAAAAACTAATTCCATCTGGATGCATGATTCAATTTCGTGATTTTGGAATGAATTGGAAAACTAATTTTTGACATGTTTTTGACATCTTTCCCAATTTTGTCATTTTCATTCATTTGTAAGTCTCCTCCACCCTAAGGAGTATTAAAATAATTTGTAAATTTGAGATTCCCATATTTGTAAGATATCAACCAGTTCAGGTGAGCGATGGAGCCCATGGGCCTCTTGTTGAAATAGTCGAATGGCTTCTATGTCAGGTCATTGTAAAGAGTTTATTTACATTTGTTCCCGGAATCTAAATGTCGGAGTCAGATACCGAATATTCCGTTATAATGAGTACTTTTTAACTACATGTACATTTGTTCCTGAGCTATTCTTGTCGGATACCGAATATTCCGTTGTAATGAATGTCATTGTAAAGTGGGTTCACTGTATACAGTATTTCTTCAAGTTTTATAAAAGAGTCAAAATCTGAAGATGTAAATGAATTATAATAACAAAATCTATCATTGTTAATAGGAGTTTGATCAATGTATTCAACACCTGTAATTACTTGAATTTAAAACAACCCCTATAATTACTTGAATTTAAAACAACTCCTGTAACTACTTGAATTATAAACAACACCATTAATTACTAAAATTTAAAACAACATCTGTAATTACTTGTTTTTAAACAACACTTGTAATTACTTAAATTTTAAACAACACCTGTAGCTACATATGTACTTGAATTATAAACAAAACCTGAAACTACTAAAATTTTAAACAACATCTGTAATTACTTGAATTTAAAACAACACCTGTAGCTACTTGAATTATAAACAACACCTGAAACTACTAAAATTGAAAACAACATCTGTAATTACTTGAATTTAAAACAACACCTGTAATTACAATGCACATGTACTTGAATCTAAATAAACATCTTAAGGGCAGAGTGGTTAGAGCATCATGATATGCTTTGAATCATATCTCTCACTTCTCATCAGCATAGGTTCACGCCCCACTTTAACGTAAGCCGATTTTTGTGAGAAAGCTTGCCAGTTCACTTGCAGAAAGCTGATGGTCTCTTCCTTGGTAACCGGGTTCTCTCCTTTACAATAAAAACTGGCTGCCACCATATAAATGAAAAATTGTTGAGTTTGGCATAAAAAACTTTTCAAAATTCAAAACAACACCTGTAATTACTTGAATTTAAAACAACATGTGTAATAACATTACAATCAAGAAATAACATTTATGGTGACCCAGTGATTGTATCATTGACCCCTGTAGCCTCATTTCAAATCAAAGAATGGTCAAGTCCACTGTCAAAATTTGGGCGTGTATGATTTTGAATCTAAATACATGTACTGTAAAAATTTAAAATGCAATATTAACCTGCTCACTCCTACATTATGACAGTAGACCATTCTATCTTCTGAGTGAGGCTGACTGTACTTTTATCTATATCTGTAGATTTTTCAGAGTGAGGTTGACCGTACACTTATCTATATCTGTTGATTTTTCAGAATGAGGCTGACCGTACACTTATCTATATTACTCTTTATATAAGCGAGTGTTTGAAGAAGTTACAAAAGGTAAGTAAATGTTAACATTGATGATTCTACAGAATGCTAGACCTCGGTCAACTCTGTATCAAAAATGTGTATGTAAAAATTAATATATTAGAAATTTATCTATTTGTATGTGAAATCACACAATATGAAATTGATTTATAATTTGTCATTAAAATGAACCCATTAGAAATTTGTGTGTGTGTGTGTGTGTGTGTGTGTGTGTGTAAAATTAGACAATTAGAAATATATTAATTCTGTGTAAATTTACACAATCAGAAATTTATCTATTTCTGTGTAAAATGAAACAATTAGAAATTAATCTTTTTTTGTACACACTAACTACAAATATTTTTAAATGGACCTATTCTAATTTAGATAAGGTACGATTTTGAAAGCAAAACCTTCGATGGCGTAAAAAGTTTGAATGTAGGTCTGAAAAAAGACAATTATAGAGAAAATGTTGAAAGCTCTCTCTCTAAACTCACACAGCTATTATTTACAAAAACATGTTGTATTTGATATAGATGAAAGGTTGTTGAAACCCATATTTTGGGGATTTAGGTACAGGTCACAGATGGAATTTCTTAACTTAAGTTAGATTTGTATTTAAGTTTATTGTATAGATTTCTTAACTTCAGTTAAATACTTTGTTGATACATGTAAGTGTGTAGTACAGACTTCTTTAAGGCATACAGGCTGTCACCTTGATAAAAAAAAATATCCCGTGATTACGCCAGAACTTTGATTGAAAAGGTTAAAAAGATATATTGCCATAGAGAATTTTAACATTTCATAGTCATACATATATTGCCTTGAAGGAATGAGATATGCTGACAATTGTCATTCAGGTGAAATACAAATGCCTATTTATCCATTATTCAACCCAGAATTTTTTAAAAACATTTTATTTGTATAAAACATCAAATATTTAAAACTTGTAATACAAACAAAAACTCCATTTTGACAGCTTGTATGCTTTTAACATTAATTAGATACTTTTTTTTATGTTTTATGGTCTAAACCGCATTGAGTATGTCTAGTCATATTGGCTGATTAAAATAAAATGGTTGATTCTTACCTGTTACTCTTTTAACATACTGGTATTCTAGGTATTCTGGGTAAATTTAAATTGTCCGTGCAAATGACCAATGAAATTGATCCTTTTTGTTTGAGATATTCACGCTGATATTATCCCTACGACAAAATTTACATGAAGCATGGTGGCTATTTGTTGATGCTGGAAAACAGAAATAAAAGAAGGGGAGCATTTATTTTAACAGACTGTATGTAGGTTAGGATCATCCTATTGTAGCTAAATATCATTGGGAGTTATTTCCCTTCAACACTCTAATGTCAGGAGAAATTATTCACTTTTCATATGACCCAGTTTATTGACATTTCATGGCCAACACAGAGATTCTCATACAAAAAGTATTTTCATGAATTGCAATGGTCAGACAGGGAAAACAGTCTGCGTAAAAGATATAGGATAGCGTATTTTGTTTTTTCACTGATATCAGGACATTCTTTAGAATTAAAAAATCAATTGCTTTACAAATCAACTTTTAAATTTCGTATCTAATGTGACTCGAACAATAGTAGAGATATCTTAAACTTTTATATTCAGTAAAATGATGACACGTTATTCCTTTTTTTGTTTAGTGTTCCAATAAGAATGATGGTCAGAAACAGATGTACACTCTAGGTATATCCAACTTCCCCATCCCCGGGGAACCAAGGTTTCCACTCAATGCCATGTTCACAAAGCCATCAAACAGAGCCGAAGAAGGTGAGTGTGTAATGATAGCAGAAATTGTCACACCCAATCTCTTACACTCCTCAACAGTTTCTGTCAACTTCTAAAAAGAATCCCAAAACACACGGTCATGTAACCTACATAATGTTTATAAAAACCAAATTACACAGAGAATGGAAACTCTTCGCAAAAATATAGTCCCTATATTTATATCCATTTTTAAAAGTATTTTCACCTCAATTTTTTTCTATGTCAACACTAAAAATAAATCCAAAAAAGACTGATACCTGATAAAGAGCAAAATCTATACAGTAGGTCCCCTGTGAAATGGCCAATCACTTGAGAGGCTACCTGTCTCGCGGCGTATTATTGCTTACCGTCTCAAAAGATATTTGTAATGTACTTCAACAACAAAAATGACAAAAAATTATCATTTTATTTAAAATCAAACATGCAAAGAATTTACCTCATGATCTAAATTGCGACAAAGCACCTGTAGTGGTAGATGTACTTCCGGAAGTAATGTAAGAAACGGACCGGACCGGACTGGATTGGTATTTAAATTCTGGAAACTTATTTTTTCAGATTATAAACAATGTTGTTATCTTTTTATTCAGTTGGTACGTGTATAAACTTGCAAAATTCTTGCAGTAATATTAAAAAGGCATTCAGTTGTCTAAATAATTGAACAAAACAAGGAAATGATCAGATGTTATAACATGCAAAAAAAAAAACAAAAAGAAGATAAATGACAACAAATTGTCGATAAAAACTCCAGTTTTGAGACCAGATCAGCTAAAATATTGAAAATTTCCAGTTGTGGCATAGCAGTTGAACTGATTTTTATCACATCTTAAAATTACATTATGTAGAATCTATACATGTACAAAACTATACACAACTCGGTTAGATGTCAGACAATGATCATGAGTTATTTCGAATTCGGCCATTTTGATTAGTTTCTTTTGAGATGCCACCCTATTTGAAAGGCCACTTTTTGGCTCCAACTGGGGTGGTTTCTCAAGAGGGGGACTACTGTAGTAGAAACTGGCAAAAGTCGAGACGTTGACAGAGATTGTTGAGTGGTGCAAGGACCAACTCTGTGTAAGAGATTGTATCACACTACAAACTAGATTCAGCCAATCGTGTTTCACTATTCTTGTCACATGACAGCATACTATGAGCCTAAAGTAGGTTACTTAAATACATGTAGTATGTATTGAAATAGTAATGAGTAACACCCAGAACCCTCGTTTGAATAGCTTAAATACAGTAAAACATGTATAATGGGGCCAGAAAGTATTGACCTTTATGTGCAGGTGACCTTATACACAGGTTCAATTTAGTTGAATTATGCAGTCAAGGGACTTAAAAAAAACTGGCCTTTATATACAGATAATCCTTATATAGAGGTGGCCACTAAAGCAGGTTTTACTGTACATTCTTGAAGCAAATAAACCAAGAGTTCCAAGAGTTTAAAGAATATGTGCATTAATTAATCATGTTCTTGATCATTAAAGAAATAATTTTGTACTGACCACATTTTTCAGTGGTGGCTTTGCTTTGGCTGAGAGGAAGTTTATGGGGAAAACGTCTTTGAATGTTTCTGTCCTGATGATTGAAATCAAATATAAAATGATCAGATGAACTTCCAAAAAGTGAACTTTTCAGAGGCCCATATGGGACCAAGCCCCTTTTCAATAGGGAACTTGCGAGTTAGCCCGTATTACTGTTATAATCCTGCTTTTATTATTGCCAATTGCGTGATTCTAGAAAAATGTTCCTCAATGTTATTTCCGGTTTCGATAATATATAGATAGCCCCTATAGCACAATTGGTAAAAGCGCCCTGCAAGTGTTCGGAAGGTCCTGGGTTCGATTCCTGGTCTGTCCGCACATTTTTCTCTGCCTGATACATTTCAGTAATTTGGCGTCCAACTAAATACATTGTAACCCACTGTGGTATGTTTTAAGAGTCTCTGGGGTTTCTTAATACAAAATAAATTTAATGCGCTGAAAAGTAAAAATATTTCCATTTACTTTACATACGTTGTGAAGGTAAATATGAAAACCGGAAGAACATACGAGGAACAAAATGAAGATGGTGCAAATAAATGCAGGATCATAATTGTAATCCGTGCTGACTCGGAAGTTCCCTATTGCAAATTTCATAAGGCTTCGTTTAGGGATAGTTCTTACCAACTTTGGTTAGGATCGTCCCTGTGGTTCTTGAGGAGAAGTTGAAGAAAGGACATGCCCATAACGGATACATCCAATATTCTTTCAAGTTTAATTGTTTAGAAAGGCTACTAACCCTTTCACCCCTGAAAATCTGAGTGGTATGCTCTTTTTATTGTTTAAGACCAGTCTATTATGGTCTGTAGTGTTGAAAGGGTTAATTCAATATGATTGCAAAATCCAATAGGAGTGAACATGATCATTACCATAAATTTGAATATTTTGGCCAATGTTTAATCTTTGGCCAATTTTGCCACCCTTTTAAAATGGTGAAAATTAAACCGTCCAAAATATGTACACAATGTGTCTACCAACACATTTAAAAAAATTTCAGTGTTTTATTAAAAAACACTGTGTGGACGTTAATCCTAATTAAGTACCATGTGACGCATCAAATCAAATTATTCTACCGACACTTTTTAATATTTTGATATTCCAGACACCTCAAATGTTCTACACGACGAGTCTGAGATCTGATGTAGACCAAATTTAAACGTAACCCTTCATTTCATGATCAAAGTGGCCAAATTTTAGTGATGCCAAAATATCCCGATTTACGGTATAAAG
The DNA here is from genome assembly GCA_030159075.1 of Atrina japonica. NCBI lineage: Eukaryota > Metazoa > Mollusca > Bivalvia > Pterioida > Pinnidae > Atrina > Atrina japonica. The sequence goes on along the minus strand of BROG01000196.1, from coordinate 120,514 downwards.
AGGTTTCTCTGTGTTTCATTTCAGATACAATGAGGCTTTATTTACAACAGATTCGGCAGGAAACAGGGATCAGAATGTGTGAGAAAGTATTTGTCGGTGAACATGAAAAGCCCAGCAAGGTACATATCATATCCCTTTCACCCCTAAGTCTCTAAAATGGTATGCTCTTTTTCTATTGTTTAGACCAGTCTGTTATGGTCTGTAGGGTTGAAAGGGATATATTTAGATTTGGATGATGGATACGAGGGTTGTAAAGGTTTAGGGGTGGGTTGGGCAGCATCATTCTGAATTACTTGTTTTGTATTGAATCTCCACTCTCACGGATTACAGTATTAATTTGATATTAATCGATAATGTATTTTACATCATGCTTATATAAAGACCACCAAACCCTCGTGTAATAAGCTGATGTTATAATAAACACCACCAGACCCACATAAGATAACAATAAGATAAGCTTATGTTACAATGTAGTATAGACCACCAGAACCTCATATAATAAGCTTAGGTAATAGTAAACACCACCAGACCCACATAAGATAACAATAAGATAAGCTTATGTTACAATGTAGTATAGACCACCAGAACCTCGTGTAATAAGCTGATGTTATAATAAACACCACCAGACCCACATAAGATAACAATAAGATAAGCTTATGTTACAATGTAGTATAGACCACCAGAACCTCATATAATAAGCAATGTAGGTAATAGTAAACACCACCAGACCCACATAAGATAACAATAAGATAAGCTTATGTTACAATGTAGTATAGACCACCAGAACATAAGATAACAATCATATAATAACCACCAGAACCTCATGTAATAAGCTTAGGTAATAGTAAACACCACCAGACCCACATAAGATAACAATAAGATAAGCTTATGTTACAATGTAGTATAGACCACCAGAACCTCATATAATAAGCTTAGGTAATAGTAAACACCACCTGACCCTCGTATAATAAGCTTAGTTTAAAATGTAGAATAAACCACAAGGCCCTCGTATAATAAGCTTAGGTTATAGTCAACCATCAGACCCTCATATAATAAACTTAGGTTATAATAAACACCACCAGACCCTCATATAATAAACTAAGGTTATAGTAATGACCACCAGATTATGGATAATAAAATTTCTGGTTTTACTGAGGTCTCTATATATATATATCAGGCGTCAGACCATGGGCACACTGGCACCTGCTCTGAGTTGGATTCCTTCCCATGATTCAACAGTATTATCGTTCCAGACACTGCCAAAAAACTTAATTTACAACTTTGATTTTTTGCAAGTGATGGCTCAAAAACTGATCAGAAATAATAAAAAAAAAAAAGTAATCAATTTTCAGAATAAAAAATGAATCTATACTAGTGTATCATGTACCAATGGTAAGTGCCTTTAGTTAACCAGATGACTAGAAGATGTTGACTTAAGTTTAATGTTTAACTCAATACCTAAAGACACATTTGGACTGATCTAAGTCAGTGATTAACAGAAGAGTCCATTGTCTTTCAGGGGTTGATGAATTAAGTATCTCATTTTGTACATTCTCATGTTTCTGTACATGTTGTTTTTCAGTGGTGGCTTTGCTTTGCTAAGAGGAAGTTTATGGAGAAAAGTCTATCAGCTCCAGGTCAATAGTTATCAATATGGACCATCATACAGGAATGATAGGAATCATATAGGAATCATATGAATCATGCAAGAATCATATGAATCATGCAGGAATCATGAATATTTCTCTAGATCTATTTTTTCTGAAGAGATTTTGATATTATAGACAGAGTTAGGGTTTGTATGGACCATCACAGAATTGTACATGTCTGGTGTATCCAAAACAAAGTTTTCTGGAGATGGGTAGGGAGGTAGGAAATTTATTTTGAATGAAGTTGTGTCATAAAGATTATTTTTTAATTTCGCAAGGAATTAACAAGATATCTATTGACATCAGACAAACTAATTTAGCCTAATTATGATGATACTTGATCAGCAGAGGGTTAGAGTTAGCAGATGATAACATCTTCAATCTAAGTATTTAACAAAATTCATCAAAGTTCCAGTATTCATGTTCGATTTTGTCTTATATGTCTCATGCTAAAATTAACCTGAATGTATATACTCTTTCTGTATCAGATGTTGGCGACTTTTGTACTGAAACTTAATTATTGTATAAAATATATTATCCCAAATCACGTGTACATCTTTTGTGTTATTCACACAACTTGGCAGGGTGGAACAATCTTTTGACTATCATGTTGTTGATTCTACTCGCTTTTCGGTTAAAACAGGCTGCAAAAGAAAAGCGTTTCATTTCCAGCGGGATAAAACGGTCTGTATGATGACAAGTAAGAACGATAACTCTTGTCAGTGTAATTTTAATGTATTACCTAATTTGTAAACTCCAGGTCAAGAAAGGGTTTCAACGAGACTCCGCCCTGCCAGGTTATATGGATTTTACTGTAGAATAATTACCATGACAACGATCAAACAGTTTGGCATAACAATTCATCCAGATCAGATTTTACAAAACTTCAAATTATCAAAGCAATGTACTTGCAATAAAAAAAAAAAGCGGAAGTTTCAATCCAATCAAAATCATGTAATAAAGCTGATGTCAGCCAAACACAATATATGTTATGTAACTGATGATCTGATTGGATGAATCATACATTTAATGTAATGTTATTACAATTGCTTTGTTTAAAATGCCAAAGACACCAACAAAACTTAGGAGATTTGTTTAATTTAATTATTTCTTGCGATGAAGTTTATAATGTACGTTGGATTGTATATTTGCAAAAAAATACAGAGCTCCCTTCAAACGTTAGCAAAATGTGTATGTTACATAATCAATTTCTTATTGTATCGAATACTTATACAATGTTCCATTCAAAGGAAAATACAATTACATGTTGAATACTTAATATTTTATTTGGTACTATTACTGTCATAAATAAACATTATGGTTTTATGACCATCAGAAATCAACTTTTTTGTTTTTCAATGGCTTTAAGGCTCAACGTTAGCTATTTTGCAGATTCTAACTCCTAGCTTAGACGGATTTGGCTATGCATTTAGATTTATTATTTGGTCTTCTATGTTACCATGTTACCACTTTCCCTTTAAAAAAATATTTTTTAAATTGGAGCTCAACTGATGAAGTGTAATTGACAGAAATGATTGTCTTGAGCATTATAACTTTGGTATTATATTTATAATATTTAAACAATAAAGATTGTTTGTTTTATATCACTGATAATTTTATGCCCCCGGCTTGGCATTTAGTGTTTGGATCGTCTGTCTGTCTGTCTGTTTGTGTATCTGTTTGTTTGTCTGTCCGTTATTCTGTCCCGCTTGCATATAAAATGTAATATTTCAAGTTTGGATTGTGATACAGTAACCAAACTTGGGCTGTAAGTTCATCTAAGGGTTGCTCACACTTCACTGACATCACATGCACCTGGGAGTGGGGTCAAAATGTAGGACATTGCAATATTTAAAGTATACATATTTGCCAGCACAGAAATTTGTTTGGACTGGGGGCATTTGTGTTTCACAAACACATCTTGTTCTGTTACATCTTTTAGGGGACCTATAATTATTATCATCCTGTAGTGTTTGAATTTTGAATAGTGTTTTACGCCACACTCAACAATTTTTCTTTTATATGGTGGCAGCCAGTTTTAATGGTGGAGAAGAGAACCCAATTACAAATGTACCAGGAAAGTCCAGCCTTCCGCAAGTAAACTGGTAAACTTTATCCAAAATATCAGCATAGGTTCCAGTGGAACTCAAAAATTGGCATAGGTTCCAGCACAACACGAACCTGCGCTGATCAGTATTGAGTATTTGATACTTGACACATCTTTCAGGGCACCTATGATTGTCATTATCCTATTCAATGTAGTTTTGTGTCGGAACATGTTATTTTTGAAAATACCATTTAAGAGTTCTTGAATAATCTGTTTTTGGATTCGGATTTTTCATACACAAATTCAAGTTTGTTGGCCCTAGCGATTTCTGGTATGTGTCTTTTCGTCAATCAATAAATAAAATGCAGTTATATCTACATGTATAAGCCAGATCATTATCACCTGTACATTTATGTCAAAAACAAATTGAGGTTAACATCTGAACACCATAACAGACATAGAATATTTTATTTTTGATTGATGTAAACAATACAGGAAATCGCTAAGCATAACAAAGTTTATGTGGCTAAAGATAAAAGGCGAGATCCAAAAACGGATTATGTAAGAACTCGTAAAGAGTTAGTGTCATGGGAATGAGACTAATTCATGTACCACGTGATTACCAATTACGTTTGTGCAGTACTAGTATTTCCAATGGTGATGGAACGTAACACTATCTAATCTTCCCTTTGAACTGATGTTAGTGCAGGATATCGTCTGCTAGTGTCATTCCATCACTAATAGAAACAATAGTCCCTCACAAACGTTATTGGGTATCATGAAGACTGGTACCGGTACTTGAAATAGTCCCATTGTAGACGTCAAACAAAGATGCAGTAAATTCCAATAGACAATATAATACAGATAACCAAAAGTCTACAGACACTGTACTAAACATTTATATATATATATATATATATATATTTCATATTAAACAATATTTTTTAAAAAGATATTGCAAGGACATTTCTTATCATATTTCAGAATTCTAATTCTAATTATTAAACATATAACTTTCCCTTTTCCTCTTTTTGAGCCATATTTGGTTACAATGGTCCTTGGATGCACCCATATAAAAATGTGTTTAGCAGGTTCGCACCTCATCCAAGATGGCAGCCAGCGAGAACCGAAGTTCATCATTGGACCCATTGAGAAGATACATTAAAGAGATCACTGAAACTACTACATGACCAGTTTGAACCAAACTTTGTTACAATGGTCCTTAAATGGAAGCGTATAGAAAAGGTGACTGGCAGGTGGTCCACTTTTCATCGAAGATAGTCACCAGCAGGGAACAAATTTGAACATTTGATATGATGGGAAAGTACATTTAGAAATCCCCTCCGAAACTACTTGCCTAATTTGAACCAAACTTGGTCACAGTGCTTCTTGAACCCAGTGTCTGGCAAGTCCAAATACTATCCAAGATGGCCACAAGCAAGAAACTTGGTTTAACATTGGACGGTATGGGAACACGTTCAAAGATCTTCTCCTCTGAAATCAATGGGTCAATTGGAACCAACCTTGGTCAGTATTCCTTGGATGGTCCATTTTGAAAATGGTGTCCAGCAAGCCCATACCTCATCCAAGATGCCTGCCAGTGGGAAACTTAGTTTAATATTGGACCATATTGGAACACGTTCAAAGATCTTCTCTGCACTGGGCTAATTAGAACCAAACCTCATCACAATAGACCTTGGGTAGATCACTTAAAACATGGTGCCTCTTGGAGCCAGTTCAGCGATACAGGCTCTTGTGAGCCTCTTGTTGTATGATTCCTTTCATTTTCTCCCCATTTATTCATTGTGATGCTTCATTTTATGTGTTTTACCTGTTATTAGGTAGATAAATGCTTTCCTGAAAGAATTGCTGAAATTTAATTTTTTGATAAAATTTCATCAGTATGCGAAAAAAACCCAGCGAAACACTAAAAATTCACAAATTTTCGGCCACTCGGCCTTTATCAAGTGAAAGACGACAATTTGTATATCAAGTACATACATTGTAGTATGGCGAATTTTAACAAAAAATTGTGAATTTTGAGTATTTTACTATTATTTTTTTGAATTTTTCATGAATTATTTAAGACTGCAAAAATGGGTTGGGGGCATTTTTCACACTCTCTAGATAAATTATAAATATCAAATTCACAACTTTTAGTATAAAATTTTGACGTTATTTTAGACTTTGTAATTTTCATTCACTTTTGTATGATTTCTTTGATTTTCTCCACATTTATTCATCATGATGCATTCATTTTATATGGGACAGAAAAGGTCTGGGGGTATCCTTCTTTGGAAATGATGCATTTTTAAGACTCCTCCACTCCCATAGAGTGTTAAAATAATTTGTAAATTGAGATTTCCATATTTGTAATGTATACCAACACAGTTCAGGTGAGCGATGTGACCCAAATGGGCCTCTTGTTTGTATGCGTGGTGCCATTATGGCTATTCCGTCCTTTGATAAAATAACACGTTTGTATTTCCAGAGAATGGTATACAGATAATATTACAGACACATTTTAATTTTGATTTCACGACTTTTTTGTGAGAAAGTTTGCCAGTTTTCTTGCTAAAGACTGGTGGTCTCTTCCCGGATAAATTGTAACAAAGTTGTAACAGGGTCATTAAAATGACCGCAACCAAAGTAAAAAATTGTTGAGTATGACCTAAAAAACCAACTCCTTCCATAACGCACACTACAATGGATATATATCTACTGTACTCTGTGTTATCCGAATATAAAACAGCTAAGATACCAAAGTATAAATCTTTAGGATGTCCAGGAAACATACAAATCCGGCAAAAATGGACAAACACGGACCTCTAGAAACAAAGAGGTGGGATAAGGTGCCATGGAGGAGTAAGCATCCCCTGTCGACCGGTTACACCCGCCGTGAGTCCATAGTCAAGTCCAAATGAAATACATGAGGAACGAATCCTCGTCACAATTGGTAAATGATGAATTAATGTAAATATATTTGTTTTAGCCGTAAGCAACTACATTTAAACAGCGATGTCACGCTTCCAATTATCATTTCAATTAACATAATTACGATGAAGCTGTCGCAAATAGCTATCAACACTTCACGGAGGCCAGATGTTTGAATATGTTGGTTAGGGGTGAAGTGTTTAAACATGTAAGCTCTTGACTTCTAGGTTATATATATATTAAGAATCACAAATTGTATTTTGTCTGAGATAGATAGACGGATTATACAACAATTGCTTTGATGCATCAGAAAATATGACAACTTTCAGAATAAAATAAAGACCAAAGACTGCAAAATTAACCGATTCATTGGTCATTACAGCCATTAACTATTTTTTTCTCTTGAAATGTTTGATCCAGAAATGACTCCTAGGGAATTTAAGCGCTTTTGATGGATAATATTGTGTTAACACGATTGTTGGAATAGCCTCGCTGTTCTGGATGACACTTTTGACGTTTACCTCTGATTTGTGTATACACTTTGTATTGTTTGATCATTATTGCATGTATTGTTTTTGTCAAAATTTGAAAAAGGTCTCCTGACTTTGAGTAAACGCTTAATGCGTCCTCGTAAAAGAGAACAACAACAACAAAATAAATTAAAAAAAGTTAAACAAGGCAATGAAAATATTAAGATTTATTAGATAAGCTTTAAATATATATTTTATAATACAGGTAATTATGAAAGTAACGACATTACTATAATATCTATTTGAAAGTCAGTGCAAAACAGGTTTATATTGATATCTCCGAACTTCAGGGCAAAACGGATATATTGTAATATCTGTCTAAACATCAGGGCTAAAGGAATATATTTTAATATCTGTCTGAACGTCGGAGCAAAACAGATATAGTTTGATAACGTCTAAACGTTAGGGCTAAACGGATATTTTTAAATATTTACCTGAACATGAGGGCAAATCTGAAACATTTTAATAATTGTCTGAACGGCAGAACAGAAATATTTTAATATCTCAGACTGTCTGAATATCAGGGCAAAAATGATACATTTTAATATCTGTCAGAACGTAAGCGCAAAACGGATATATTTTAATATCTGTCCGAACGTCAGGACAAAAATGATATATTGTAATGTCTGAACGTCAGGGCAAAAATTATATATTTTGATATCTGTCAGAACGTCAGGGCAAAACGGATATCTTTTGTTAGAACGTCAGAGAAAAACTGTTATATTCACCTGAAATGTTCATTTGTTCAATCAAGGATACAATGTGAATCTTGTGTACAAAATTGCAATGCTATTAAAGTGTAACCCTGTCCCATCCCTTGAAATACTTAATAGAACACTACTCGATGAAAGTCTTACATGAAATACAGATAGATATAACATGAAATGATAAACAGTCAAATCCATTATATGTGTTTATGATCCATATGTATAACAGAAATTATTGCCTCTTGCTTCCATAAACTAATTAATTAGCATTCCTGCTGAATGAGATCAATAGCACAAGATCAATATATGAATAATTCTGTGTTATGAAAAATCACAGTCAAATCAGTTAAAATATTCATGAAAAATGATTTCGAAATTGATGTCATTTTTGTTTAATGACAACCTTTATAGTCCTATGGCGGAAACCGGAAGCAGACTTTTGATTTGAATTATTTAGTATAATCCCAAGCTGCCGTCAATGGGTTGGTCAGTGCGTTCAACAATCTCTCCGGAATGTGGTTTTGTAGGTGGATATACCTGCTCATTATCCATTTACTTCCGGTAATTATGGGACATCCCGCGTGCATGCTGGTCTTTTCGTTGTCACCATTCCTATCGAGATTGGAAAATAACGTCAATGAGCCCTAGAAAAGGTAAAGTGATAAAGATTATAAACATAATACCAAAGTTAAAATTACCAAAACGATCGTTTCTGTTAATTATACTTCATCAGTTGAGCTCCAATTTCTAAAGAGAAAGTGGTATCATACAAGACCAAATAATAATTTTTACTGTCTCATCCGAAGGACAGGAAACCAACCTGCCGCCGGCTAAACTCGAACTCACGAGCTCGCGATCAAGAGTCAAGTGCGCTACCAACTGAGCCAGGTTGCCTCAGTAACCACTGTAAAAAGATAAAAATCTTTGTTTAGAAGAATTTAGAATTTAAATGTTGTTATAAGCGCGAAATATTACTTTAGTATAAGATTATCAGCCGATACTGAAATACCAGGTACTAGGTTTATATATACCCTTGGGGACTCAAACGGTCCACCAGCAGTGGCATTATAAATACATAAGACTTTTCTATATTCTAAAAACACAGTCAACGATAAAACCTCAATTGTTGATATCTAAAAGCGCCACCAAACCGTAACCACAAAAGATAAAACTTCAGTTATTGATATCTAAATGCGTCGTCAATGATAAAATCTCAAGATAAAGCCTCAATTGTTGATATCTGAAAGCGCCGTCAAATATTTAAAAAGTATAATTTATGATATCTTGAAGCGCCGTCCGTCAAATATTTTATTAAAAAGTTTAATAATTGTTTATAATAACACATCTGAATGTTCGATATCTACAATCACGGTCTAATATGAAGAATAAAAAACAGTACCTGACTTACACATTGTAAACACATTGCCAAAGAACCAAAGAATATTATTGTTGTTAAATACAGAAATACCTATCAGAATTATAAATATTTTAAGGGGAAGAAGGGTACCCTGGGTATACAAAAAACTTATCATCAAATTTTTCTTATTTTTTGCATACATATTCATAATGAATGAATGAATAATCTGGCACATTTGTGGGTATATAAGGGATATTTACATATGCAAGAGGTATGCCCCTTTCTAGAATTTTGATTATTTTCATCAACTGTCCTATTTATTATTAAAAAAACGGTCATTTATTTACAAAACTCATATTTTTGTAGCTAACTTAGTAAAATCTTATCAAACGCCATGGTATCAATGTGTTTTCATGCTTTTATTAGAGCTGGTGGATAAAGAGGATGAAAGATTAAGAGCTGTGACCCCCAAAATACCAAATTTTTATAACACTTAAATCTTAAATTCGGTCACTGTAAAAATATTTATTTTTTCTGTAAATGATCAATTCAATTCATCAATTATTTACTTAGAGTCAATAAAACAAGTTGTGGGTATATAGCGAAGAAATAACACCTTGAAGTATGCCGAAATTGAGTATTTTTTAACAAAGTGTTCTTTAAGAGAAGACTGTACCACCGTTTGACCTTGAGTGTGACCTTGAATATGACCTTGACCTTGACTGGACGATGCACCTCATCACAATGAATCTTTCCTGTAAGTTTCACAAACGTATCATATACAATAAGAAAGTAATGATAATTTATGTCAAAATGTTACTGTACCCAGCGAAACAGACAGAGGGACAAAAATGCCAGACAATGTGAAGCTGTGTTTCATAGCTGACACAAAAACACATGACTGTTAAAAATATTTTGTCACAAAGAACAACTTAATTTACTTCTCGATGTGAACTTACCATTCAATTTATGTCTTTTGTGGACAAATTTGTGTCATCTGTCATTTTTGTTTAGATTACCAACATCAGTTCCAGTTTATATTACCATATTGACATTCTGGTCACGTGACCAGGTGTCCTTCTTCCCCTTAAACACTATCAAAGATCCGTTTTGGAAAAGACAATGGTACAAACCATCCTATAAAGCTGTGATATTGGATGTTATTACATTTTGATTTTGTGTTTTTGTTCTGCATTTTCATTTTTCAAGAGACAACCACGTGCTCTACCGTTTAAAATGAAATTGCATAGTAAACCGGAAAACTGATCATATTGTACTGATGTGACGTCACGAAACTGTTTAGCTGAATTTCATTTCGCACCGACTTCTCCGATTGTATACAATTGACCGATCAGCCAAACGTCTGACACATTTTACGTCATTTGATTGTGACATCATATCAAACAAATGTATAACGGGCCATTTAATTTTGAAATCATAATGAAAAAGTTCGCCAAAAGGTGCTGTGTCGGAAATATGGCGATAGGTCAATATACAGGTAGAATTGAGGCAAACCAGAGGGACCGATAGAACTTTTTCAATGGTTAATGGTTCGTTAAACTGAAATGTTATAAAACGCTTGTTGCACTATTTTTGGTTTGATATAAGAATTTATGAAGTACGAAAAACAATATCAGTCTCGTCCTTCGTCCAAATGACAAATCCTTACATATGAGGCTCGACACTTCTCCTTCACTGCTTTTATATAAAACAATCCGCTGGACAGTTCTCAAATGTTTTTGCTGTTTCAATTCAACATCCTAAAACAAAGTCCTCTATATTCTCAGAAATCAGAAACTTGCCTTCTTCGGTAGAATTTTCAGTCCAGCAGCTGGGAATACAGTCGATCCACCTTTACATTCACTCATCTGAAAACCACAAACAATTAAATTCTATATTTAGTAAAATCCATATAACCTGACTGAACGCTTTCTTGACCTGGACGAGTTTAAATTTTTAATTACATGGGTAAGAGTACTCGTTCCTACTCATCATTTCCTACGAGTGGAGAATATTTTGAAGCCTGCCATGACCAAAATGTGGGCAGAATCGTCTGTGTGATAATCAAAAGAGTAGTACGCCAAATTATGGGAGTCAGGGAAGACAATATTGCCTAATACTAACTTTGATTTGAACAAACGTGTGTGCGGCAGTACAAGGAAAGCTTCATATCGACTTGAATTGTTGATTTTATACAAGTACATTGTATTGAATTACTGTTACTGCTCATTGTGAAAGATAAGTAAAATAGGGCATTCATGTTGTCCAGATTGCTAGATAAATCTCTGTTTCATTAAATACATTATATATACACGTATATTATACTCATGATAGTATGTATAGGTGTACTTACATAAAAAAGACATGTTACGAGTCTATTGGTTTGGGTAGCCGAATTTCTCAACACACTCTAGAAACAAACATCACCACAATTATATAGTTTATTCCACGAATACAACACATAAAAGGTATTTTCAACATGAATTAATATTGAAATAAAACTGAAGAAAAACCAATGAATAATCAAAACCCCCACGTCCCTTTTAATACGACAAATTAGATATATAAATGGTCTCAATATTGCGAATCTCCTATGCGATGAGACCAGATGTCCGCAAGGAGTCAGCACACCTCTACCCGCCACAAATGTTCCACAAAAACCTCTCGAGTACACATATATCAAGGTATTTATCATTAGGAGGTTCAAGAGACAATATTAAAATCTGGTAAACGTTGACCTCAGAAAATCCAGAGGTGGGGTCAGGTGTCATGGAAGAGTAAGCATCCCTGTCGAGCGGTCACACTCAACGGAAGTCCACGGTCAAATTCAAATGAAATAAGTGAGGAATGAAGCCTCCGTACAATCTGAATAAGCTAATGGAATTTATTATTGATAGCAAATAAGTGTGGGGTGTCTGTTGTCTGTGTAGTCTGTATGTGTCTATGTATGTGTGTGTTGTGTCTCTGTATGTGTCTACATATGTGTGTTGTGTGTATGTGTGTGGCGTCTGTATGTCTACGTATGTGTGTTGTGTGTATGTATGTGTGTCTGTAAGTGTCTACGTATGCGTCTGTTGTGTGTATGTATGTGTGGCGTCTGTATGTCTACGTATGTGAGTGAGGTCATATTTGGGTCGTTTGTTGCATGTGTGCGTACGTATATGTGATTGGTGTACTTATGTGTAAGGTGTCTGCGTGGTGTTTGTCTACGTATGTGTATGTCTGTGTCTGTAAGTGTGTCTGTATGCGTACGTATATGTGATTTGTGTACTTATGTCTAAGGTGCCTCCATGGTGTGTGTGTATGTGTCTTTGTGTGACTGTCTGTCTGTGTCCGTAATTGTTGTGTGTGTCGTGTTTGGTTAAAATTTTACTTACTTCCCTAGTCTGCCAAAAATCAACATGATTTTCAAACGAACCACCTGGACCGTAATTTGTTACCTGCATTAAACATAAAATATCTCACTTTACACAATATTCCATTAACTCATCAACCCCTGTGGTCACATTTAGACTCGCCTGAATCACTTGCTGTAAAATCTATTGTCAATATTCAGGGGTGAACAAGCTAATATTGAATGTAAAATCATTTTAAGATTCTGGTTCTTAATTATACACTTTTGAGTTCTTACAATGGACTTTATCATACACTGAAATGGATGAGTCAGACTTGTCTACAGTGGTCAATGAGTGAAGCGTCCCATATCTCTGTTTTTGCTTCTGGTTTATTTAAACTTTAATTTTCCTTTACTATTGCAGAGTAATCAATTTCAGTGATTTTCCACACTCTTTTGGAAATGCAGCCTGACCTTCTGGAATTGAGAATTTTAGCAAAACTTTATTGAAATTGGGACATCTAGAAATACACAAAACTGTGTGAAAATACAAGAATCTCTTCAAATTCAAAGCCATTTTTCTTCATTTGGGAAATTCTGACTGCAAATTGGTGGTAAACGCATTGTTTTTTCATTGGGGAAGGGACCTTATTTCGGCCATGGATGATAGGGGAATAGATAGATAGATAGATTGATAAATAGATTGATAGATATTAGATAGATAGATAGATAGATATTACCTTAAATCTTTCGCCATCTAGGAACAAAGTTTTGGATACAATTGTTTCAATCAAGTCGTGCCATTTTCTTGATTGTGGACTTAAATTATGAGGTTCAAAACTGAAAATGTAAGTAATATAATCTGGTAAAGGACTACTTTGAGTTTAATGTATGCCATAATTAAAGAAAATATTCAATTTATGATACAGATATTTATGATATCAATACAGTGAAACTTTCATATAAAGACCCCTCAGGGACAACAAAACCAGTCTTTATAGGGAGATGGTGTTTATACAGAAGTTGATTTGTACACAAATGGTACTATTAGAGACAGCAAAAACAGTCTTTATGACCAGGTGGTCATTATACACAGGTGGCCGCTAAAGCAGGTATGACTGTATTGAGAATATATATAAATCTCAGATGTCAAAGTATAAATCATTAGGTCTCAAGAGACATCATTTGACCGTAAATCTCTCCCTAAAGACTAACAAAACGTTATACAAATACTGTAGTACTCCAGGACCGGGAATCGAGCCCAGGACTTTCCTAACACTAGCAGGACGTTCTTACGAAATGGGCCGATAACCACTACAATACGTTCTAGTTTCAAAGTTTCAGCCAATGTTTGAGAAACAGGAATATTGCCAATGACTTAGTTATTGCATCAAGGAATTTGACAATTATTAAATGGACTTTTTTCTAGTTCTTCCGTTCCGTTCAATTTTGTCGGAATAGTTTGTACTCAGATTCACGTGACTTCAACAAAAAGTCGGACAACGTCAATTCCGGTTTCGTGTCATTTATATTTATATTACAGTGGTGTCTTATATCAGTTCATCTGCGAGGGATAAAGTTTAGATAAATGTCCTCTCTTATGAATTTGGCAAGTGGCATCACTTTCCTTCGGATTGCTTTCAAAATTTGATACATATTCCTGGTCATATATAAGAAAAACATCTTAACCGGAAGTAAAGACGCCCCACTTTTCTCTTTGAAACTGCATACCATTATGACGAATTGTGACGTAACGGGACAACAAGAAAATGATCAATTGTAACATGAAAAAAAAAGAAAACTCACCTCTGTGAAGACCTGATATCGGCTGTTTGTTTACCACCGTCACTCGTATGCACGACGGATCTTTTTAACTGAAATGTAAGAAGTGATTCAATCATATTTTGCCTAAGAGCTAAAGTTTTCAATGTGATGTATCCTCTATGACTACTACAGATAACATTGTCAAAGGGGTACTAGCTGTGTTGTTTTTTTTTTCAAAATTATTGTTCCTCTTTTTTACTACCTAGATTGATATACAATTACAAAAATGTGATATACACAGGCATTAAAATTCTTAAATTCCTATTTGATTTGTAAATATTGTTTGAGAAACTCAGGTTTGGCACTTTTTCACTTGCAATTGATTAACTTAAACCTTACTATTTTTATATGAAAACCACACTGGACCTTACCTTATTTTCACAATATATATAGGAATATATTAATTTTATGCCTGTTTGTATAGGTTTTATTCGCTACTGTACATTAAATACAAGTAGTAAAAGTAGAAAAATTGAAATACAATCTTTTTGGTAAACACAGCTAATGCCCCTTTAATAGCTTATAGGGAAACCAGGTTTGAACAATATATTCGTCTAGTTCTATAGAAATCTAAAACAAACTTGAAATTACTCACAACAGGACCGACTTCTTGTTTGATCTTTTCAATTTCAGTTTCTGTTAAAACGTCGTAGACATTGACCACAGTCGGTTCAGACAGACTGATCACCTCGATTTTTAACGGCCGAAGCTTAGGCATGCGCATTATATAGTAACATTTAGCCTTCGATACTGGTATAGTGGACGAGGCCTGAAACAAAGAAATGCTTGGGTGTTTTAGTATATCTCATCCAGATAAATAAAAGTTATATTATATTCAATAAACAATTATAGATATAAAATTATAGGTTCTTGGAATACTGCGGGATATTTATTTACGAGTGATTGCGCTAAAGCTCTCACTAGCAAAAATAAAATGATCGCGTATGGAGGTATGGTAAAAGCATAACGAAATGAACATTAGAAATCGAAAAAAAACATGTCGGGAATAAGTTTAGAACTTGTGTATCGCGAAAATAAAGTCCAGGTAATTACGCAATTTTGTAATTTTGCAATTCTTAGTTTCTTGTAAATACATATACCTTGTTCTTGTTTAATAGAAGGAATTTGTGCTCCTGCAGGTTTCTTATTCATGTTTTTGTCTTTCTATCACTACACGTGAGATTTGAGTTTGGTATGATGCAATCATAAAACACTTTGAAATATAGAATATTCTTGCAACACATACATTTTTGTACATTGCTTTAAACAAAAAAAATGGAATACCGCATGGACTTACAGTAAATATATATTATATCTGATAGATAGATAGATAGATAGATAGATAGATAGATAGATAGATAGAAAGATAGATAGAAAGAAAGAAAGAAAGAAAGAAAGAAAGATAGATAGATAGAAAGATAGATAGATAGATAGATAGATAGATAGATAGAACTGTAAATCAACTTAATACTAGCATCTCCACTAAACCTGGAATAATATTGGTTTAGAATTTGAATAAACGAGCAAGCGTTTAATTATCAGTTATGAAGTTGTAGAAATTTATAAGTGTTTGAAATAATCTGTTTCATATTTTATCAAATATAATCTTACCTTTGTATAAAGAACTTCTTCTTGACATAACATTTCTTGTGTTTTCGAAGTATTCAAGTTTCGCATTATTTCACTCGCTACGTATTCCATTTGACCATTATCAATTTTGTTGACAAGATCTTCCGCAATTAATCTACTTATTTCCGTCATATTTTCTGTTTCTAACCTTTTTGTAACTGCAGAAGACAGTTCAATAGTAAAAATATATATTACTGATGAACACCTTGACAAGCCTGTTTCATTTCAAGTTTAAACGTTATTTGTTTTTACAATGATTGACAAACAAGTTATGTCAACTTATATTATTGTCTCTAGTTGACCCTGATGTTGGCATCCGGGGACCCTCGCGTGGGAGGAAACCGGAATACCGGGGAAAAAAACCCTCGTTTCCTACTTGGTGACCGCTATACCATCTCAAATACTCCTCTGTCCAATCCAAGGATCAAATCCAACGAGGAGCGAGTCACTAAACACTGCACTAACCAAAATAGAATCATAACATCAATATATACAGCACCATGCCAAAAGTGAGTCAACCAACGTCATTGTCCTATAGCTTTCTATGTTAAATCAATTTTGTGTAAATACCTGCCACAAAGTAATGCTTCAGTCAATTCCTGTCAAACTTCACATATTAATTAAAAAGTATATTCATCTTCACCTGATACTAATTTTAAACTCATTTTAAACTTTCTTTTTGAGAAGCAACAATTTTCCTTTGCAGCCAGTCATTTGTTGAGGCAACTTGCTATGAAGAATGAAGGAAATAACGCGGTAAATGTCGCTTGTGACTGACAAATACTTGCTGTTTTCATGAAAAGAAACTGACACATTCCAAACCAATTTAGAAAGACAGTCCACAAACTTCAACATAATTCTGCAAAAGTTTACAAGGTTTCATTCAGTGTATAAGTCAGGCCAATATATAGCATAGAAAGCTGTGGGAAATGACATTAGTTGACTTACTTTTGGCATGGTGCTGTATTTTGTCTGTTCGACTGAACTCGTTGATTTTACTCGACATATCAACTCTACTCTAACTTTACTTCAGCTACAAAACATCCATATATCACTAACAATTCCACGATGAGAAATTTTAAGAGGGAGATTGATAATTTATACTCACGGTGTGATCTTGTCTTGCCCATAGAGTCTGAATTTGATTCCATCTGAAACTTTTAAAAAGTAAAAGTGACACACACAAATTTACTGACAAACGCGAATGAGTTAATGAATGAACTATCAATCAGAAAATAAAAAAATTCCAGACCTTTTCATTGGCGAGTCTTTTTGCCTCTTCGCAATAGCTAAGTTTATACATAAAACGTATCCCTGTAGATAAATCTTGCACCATCTTGTCACAGTCACTAGATTTACACTTTTGTAGGCTGACGTCGAACCAATCGTAGGCCAGTCGAAGGTAGTTTCTTCTGAACATTTCCCGGCCAATAACGTAACAGTCCACACCTACAAATATGACAAATGTCAAAATTTGTACAAATTAGAATTTCTTGAAGGAAAGCCTAAAGGACATTTGGATCTGACTGTGGACTCACGGCGGGTTTGACCAGTCAACTGGAGATGTTTATTCCATCATGGCACCTGATCCCAACCCGTTGTTTTGTGAGGTTAAAAAAAACAATGGATTGAATGCATCTGATATCTACTTGAAATACAAATCCCGGTAGCTGTGTTGACTTGTCCATGGGTGATGTGTAATGAATATCGACTTTCCACGGGGGATGGGAAATGTTTGGGACTCCTACCTCACTGCATTTAGGTATTTCTAAATCTTGTGTGTATCAGAATTTGGATAGGAGACAAAAACCCGGACAACACATCCGGGAACCCAGAAATGAAAAATAAACGATTGTGATGCAATTTATTCGAATCATATCCCCAAAATCGATGTATTAGTATATTTAAAAGATATTTAATCAACCTTTTTTTTCAAAATTTGTTATTAGATTTCTAAATTACTAGATTTGACCATTAATTCATGAATATTTGAAGAAATATTGACAGTACCCCGTACCTCAAGTGAAATTGACTAACTCATCGGTACGTCCTATGTCGCTCGCCCATTTGTCAAAACCCTGATTATCCTGTTTCTTTATTGATGATTAAAGCATTCTTCCGGTGATCGAGGATTTTATTCCACTCTTCCACAAAGGCTGTCCTTAATTAGCCGGGAGTAGCGTGGACATTCCGACGCCCCTTTACCTCTTGTTCATTTCGCCCCAGATGTTCCATTAGGACAAATTTGGATTGCACGACGGGCAGTGGAGTCCAGTACCGATTGTGACTGCAACCGAGCGGAGAATTTCATCCCTTATCTTACTTCATTTATATTCCCGGATACTACAATCAACCGTTACTTAGTGAGATATACCTCTCCACTCCAGATTCTATTCCTCCCCAATTGAATTTTGCGTGTGTATTCTATGTAGTTTGATACATTTCAGATTTGAGGAACTTTGGACACACATTTTATTGTACAGTGACCGAGATACTCGTCTGACTGAGATTTATTATTTTAGACAATATTATAGCTAAATAACTGGCGCTTATTATGTGACCTTGTATTTATTTTTCCGTGTATATATACACATTAGGATAATAAGTATTATGCAATTGTATGGGAATTGACATTGTTGTTCGTACTTACCAGATAAATTACTGAGTTTCTCGCCGAAGACATCGCCAGCAGCAAACTGTTGTGCAGATATGTTATAGACGGTCTGTAGCCGAATGATGCCCAACACCAAGCCACTGGTATCATTCTGTGTCGGTAGAAACCGCCTCGAATTCGTGACATGCAATCGTAATGCTGATAGTATATATATATATATATATATAGTATATATAATATATATATATATATATATATATATATATATATATATATATATATATATATATATATATATATATCTATATATATATATATATATATACTTACTACCAAATACAGGCTTTTTATTTCTGATACAGGAGCCAGCACGTGCTCTTTATCACATACCCTGTATCAGCCCCCCCCCTTTATCACACCCCTTTAACCCCTTATCGCATCCACATTTGGAATGCTTTTTGTGTTTTTATGCGGAATACCTCGATTGTTTTCCGCTTCAGGCAAAATCTAATATTTTGCATAAACGCCAGGCTAAGCATATTCTGAGACTCGTTGTGAACAATTTCAAAGATTGTTGAATGAACATGTGAAATAATCATTTGATTTACTAAACATTCGATTTAAAAAGAGTAAAAAATTTTCACAGGTAGGTTCAAAACACCGCAAATAGTTGCATTTCTTATTTTAGATACGAGGGTACACAGAGAAGGCTATTCCCTTCAACATAATATTTAGCCGTGAACAGCCTCACGACAAGGCTTTGCCAGAAGTAGAATATGCATGAATGTTATTTTAAAATCCCTTTAACCATACCATTATTTCAGATATATCTCAGTAACATATTTACACTAAAATACGAATTATGTAAGCAAATTATCTGGAGGAAGGCTAGTTCTAAGTCTTGTCTTAACCGTTTGTGTACTCCCATGAAAGAGTCGTGTTAACCTAGAAATTAAAACTTAAATACTTTTTATCATTGATAGGTAGCCTAGTATTTGTCTATTTACTAGGGTTTTAAATATATGATAAAATCAACAAAACATTACAAAATCTGTATCACATGTCAGATCAACCCTCGATCAATATCATACCTCGGGCCTATGGGCCTCGGTCTGATATTGTTACTCGGGTGATATGGCATGCGTTGCAGATTTTGACGACGACGATGATGACGACGACGATAAAGATGATGATGGTAGTTTTGGTGATGATGATGATGATGATGATGATGATGATGATGATGATGGAGTAGATGATAATGATGGTTTAACATATCTTATAGGCAAAATATTGAGTATAAGGGTAGAGAACACATATTTGACAAGATCTGTATATCTGGTTTATTTCAAAGAATCAGGATCTGTGACTTACAACAATTCAGGTCCTATCTTTAACACTATCAAGGAATATATCTATGCAAATGTAAGATGTATAAGGACTTTTTAAAAACAAAAATTAATAATCGAATATGTCTAAAAACTTGGGTTAGGTTCCTATTTTTTATTAAGGTCAAGTAATTCAAGACTCACAAACTGGAACTGAACATGTAATGATAAAAAAACCGTTGTCACTTGATTGAAAGAATTGGGTTATTTTTTATGCCATAAAATTAAAAAAATCAATTATTCATAAAAAATGTATATTTTACAAAGTAGGTACCATGTATATCATGATCATCATTCATTCCTTCCTCTATCGACTTCCATTCGAAATTGACAAGATTAGCAAATCGGAAAAGTCTGGCTACATCACCTATGGGAGAAGTGAAGTCTATTGACGCTTGTGCTTCTGTTAAGCGTTGAAGAGATCTGGAACGATAAAATGTGCACATGTGCAGTTGCCGTTTCAAAAGAAGTGAACCTTTACAATCAGTTAAGTGTTGTGTTGTACATTTTGTTTTAAATACAAACGATTCCAATAAATTTTCACTACAGTAGATACAGTCTCATTTTAATTCTCAACTTCTCAGATCTAAGATATTCAATTTTACAGTGGGTACTCTTTCACTGATTTGGCAATACATTTTAGATTTATTATTAGACCTTGTATGACACCACTTTTTTCTTTAGGAAATATACATTTATAACAAATTCTAGCTCAACTGATGGAGTGTTATCAACAAGGCGATCGTCTTGAGCATTTGTTTTGGTCTATTTTGTAAAACTATAACTTTTGTATTGTTAATAATATCAATAACCACTTGGTCGTTTCCACTGCATACATAAGCCATGGTCAGTACTTGGTATTTCGGTGCCAGCTGATTGTTATATTGTTAAGTAATACTTCGCTCATACAGAACCATTTAAATTTGTAACCTCTAAAAGTCACGATATTCAATTTTACAGCTGATATTCTTACAGGAATTGGCAATACATTTAGATTTATTATTTGGACTTGTATGATACAGGTTTTTTTTCTTTCGGAAATACTTATATTAAATTCGAGCTCAATTAGACAAAAACGATCGCCTTGAGTATTTGTTTTGAACTCTTCTACAAAACTGTAACTTTGGTATTGTTAATAATATTGATATCTATGAATAAAATGCATGTTAGGAATTGCCACTGTGGTGAAATGCTGCTTATATCCATTGATGCAATTCATAACAGACAGGAAATGTCAAAGAATTGAAACTCGATCAAGTTTCTCGTTTCTGTCTATGCTTCTTGTTGTTTAACGGCCCACTCAAGAATCTTTCACTCATATGGAGACGTCACCAATTGCCGGTGAGGGTCTTCAAATTTTAGCCTATTCTTGGCACTAACGGCCATTGAGCAGTGAGGATTCTTTAACGTGCCGACACCTACTGTGACACGGGACCTCCGTTTTTACTGTCTCATCCGAAAGACAGTCGTGATTCTCGTACGAAAATTATTATTGTTGAAGCGGTTTACTGTTTTATGTTATCCATCTAGAAAAACTTATTACGAGATTTGTAAGAATGATAATGATCAAATTAAGTAGCAGAGCATACACGAAAAATAAACAAAGATCTGCCTATAACAATACAATAAAATACCATTCTGTAAATAGCATTACCCATAAGAAACATGACATCCTTATCATACAAACATTTCTAAATTTTGTCATATTTGACAATATAAATATAACAGAGAGATACACGAAAAATTCTAATCTAATAGAAGCATGTGATAGAATACGTATAACAGAGAGATATATGAAAAATACGAAACCAATAGAAACAAATTGATATAATATATATAACAGATAGATATGTGAAATATACGAAACTAACAGTAAAATTCCATGCAATACATATAACAGATAGATATATGAAATATACGAAACTAAATGAAACTTTTGATACAATACATATAACAGATAGATATATGAAATATACGAAACTCACAGAAAAGTTTGATACAATACATATAGAGATAGATATATGAAATATACGGAACTGATAGAAAGTTTGACACAATACTTATAACAGATAGATATATGAAATATACGAAACTAACAGAAACGTTTGATACAATACATATACCAGATAGATATATGAAATTTAAGAAACTAATAGAAAAGTTTGACACAACACATAACAGATAGATATATGAAATATAAGAAAATAACAGAAAAATTGAAACAAACATATAACAGAGAGAATAATGAAATATCTGCAAATGAGAGAACCTTACAGAAAAAAATATACTCTATATAATTTCTAAAATGATACAATGAAATAACCGTTATTTAATGAATTGGTAAAGTAGTGATTTACCAAACGGAGAGAGAGAGAGAGAGAGAGAGAGAGAGAGGTGTTTTGTACAATATATCAGTTTGCTGTTTAAATAGGAATATACCGCCATGAAGTATGAATATACCGTAACACAAAATTCACAGATACCAAAATATTAATTTCCAGGATGCCCAGGAGACAACAAATATGGTGAACATTGGACAACTTTGGACCTCTGGAAATCAAGTGATGGGATCAGGTGTCATGAATGAGTAAGTACCCCCTGTTGACCGGTCACACCCACCACGAGTCAAATTAAAATGAAATAAAAAAAAATTAAGAAGTACCAATGGATAATCGAAATAAATCCATTAGAATACCACAAATTGGATATGTAAATGGTCTCAACAATTGCGAATCCCAAACGGGACCAGGTGTCCGGAAGGAGTCAGCGTCCTCTGCCTGCATGCCCTTTGCAAACATTACATGGAAACATCTCGAGTTCAGTGTAAAGGTCAAATTCGGTGAGATTGTCAGTTACTTATATATATAATTTGCGAAAGGGAGTCACTGTCTGTGGTCGTGCTCCAGAATACTATCTAATATTCCAGAGAGTGGAACTTCATATTATCCCTTTCATCCCTTCAGACCACAACAAACTAGTCTTAAACAATAGAAAGAATATGACACACAGATACTCAGGGATGAAAGGGTTAAACAACAAGATCTCGTATGTACTATAAAACTATGACGGTAACGCTTGAATAAATGAGGAATAAATCATCGTCAGAATTGCCATTACCAGTCCGCAATTTTTTTTCATACATCTGTGAGATATAAACACCAACTGCGGGTGATAGCGGGATATCAATACATAAGTCTGAATAACTGACGATAGGGAAACGGAAAAAAAACTGCAATTGTGTTGACTTGATATTATGTAACTAATATAGATATTGTCGTCTCTCACTTGATAACGGCAAAGTGGACGAAAATGTGTGAATATTGTGTGTTTTACTGTTTTTTCGCATATATATATATATATATATATATATATATATATATATATATATATATATATATATATATATATATATGGGAAAACACCTGGTTTGTTTACAACATGGACGCAGATATTTTGGACACCCAAATTGCGTGGATGGTCAAATGAAACCAGCTATCTGATGAGTCTTTCCATCAATAAGTGAAATGAAGGTGATAAAATGATACATGAATATTAGTACTACTTTGCAAATTATAAGGTTGACGGTTGAAAACTTAGAGGGTGGGGTCAAATTAGAATAGATATTTTCATTTGGTGTACAGTTGGAATACTACAAGTTGTAAATAAGTGAAAATTCGAAGTAGAAATGCAACGGCAACCTATACTTCGTATTGCATGTTTTCCTATCAAAGATATTGATCTTTCATGACAGGGTACTGATTTGACCTAGACATGGGAGTGACAATGACCTGTAGTTTTGTAAATTAGCATTTAAGCCTATGGTGAAATATGTTTGGAGTTTTAGTATCCATATCTGATTAATGCTGCCTCTGGAATAAGCAACTGTACAGTATTGATGAAGTTTCTCTTTAACTTCTATCAGTATATGGAAAATGGCTTTTTTTATTTAAGCGTTATGCTAAAAGTACCTCAAGAGTATTAACTTAAACTAATTAAAATACCCCATATATACTCTCTTCAATTACACAGTCATCTTCATCATATTACTTAATCAAGACTATACCAACTTTAGTATCAATAAATATGTTACATGCGTAAAAACACAAACTATATCCTCCAGAAGGTGTCCATAGCAAAGTTTGTATTTTTCATCAATAATTTACTACTCCAAACATCTAACGATCTAAAATAAACGTGTCAGGATGAAAAGTCCTGATGTATCGACAAAATGTGTCGTGATAACGAGTCAAAATCTAAATATAGAATTTATCGATATCCTGAATCACAGTGACAATCTTGCAACCTGTTGAATCACGAGGAAAATGTATCTATACAACTTGTCGATATATTTTGTTATACAACCTGTCGACGAAATTTGATCTTTGTAACTTTTCGATATAATTACCCACCGTGATAATTTTGCTATACAACCTGTCGACGAAATTCTACCTTTATAACTGTCAATATAGTTATCCATAGTGATAATTGTCTTATACAAGCATTCGACAAATGTCTATCTTTATAACTTGTCGATATAGTGAGCCGTAGTGATAATTTAGCAACACAAGCTGTCAATAGGACTGAATCACGACGAAAGTCTATCTTTACTGCTGGTCTGTCTTTGCAAATTATACTTAACCACATCGATTATTCTGCTAATAAGCTGTGTACGGTGATAGTTTAGACATATAACTTGTCGATTCACACGACTCAAAAACAATAAAACTATACAAACTGTCAATATAAAAGAACCACCTAGATTACTCTAGAAATTGATTTGCAGGTTATCACAGTGTATTGACCACTTACCGTTGTAACTTAGCAACCTGAATCTGCTTCCTGTATATGTATGTTTCCAGTGACTGTGTAAAGTGATTCAGGTACTTCGTTGACGTCTCCATTTTGAATGTCGATGTGAACATTTCATTGCCATGGATACCGAGGATAGTGAGAAAAAATATACTTAAAGTAAGAGACTTCATAACGTTTGTTGTATTAAACAGGTACCATCTACCCGCTACATATAGGTATGCAATGTACAAATATGCAGATATGATTTGCCCTAGTGAAATCGCTTGGAGCAACTGATTATATCTATCAATCATATACTATATGTCACAAGTATGCCTGTATATTGCATTAAAACTTTCTCCCTTGGTACTCTTTATGTTTTGCAAACATACAAACACACACTCTCTTACACAGAGTTGTCGGTCCTTGCACTCTCGATCGGTCTCTGTTAACGTCTAAAAACAGTCCCATAACACGTTATCATGTAACCAACAGAATAAATATAAAAACCAAATCACGCAGATTAAGGATACTTTTAACAAAAATATAGTCCCTATATTTATAGCCATTTTTGAAAAGTATTTTCGCCTCAAATAGTATTTGTTTCTATGTCAGCACTAAAGACCAATACATTACAAAGAGCAACATCTGTAGTAGATTTGTATATTTTACCAGAAACTAGTAAAAGTCGAGCCGTTGACGGAGATTGATGGAGAGTGCGCCTACCGACAACTCTGTGTAAGAGATTTACAAAAATAACTGTTTTTGTGGTATAGGGAAATCCTGATTACAACTTAGTTTGTTTGGTTTTTGTTTGTTTGTTTATTGTTGTTTAACGTTCCACTCAAGAATCTTTCACTCATATGGAGACGTCACCAAATGCCGGGAAAGGGCTTCAAAATGTTTTTACCAGATTCGTATCTATATCCTGGATATCCTAAATATTTATACTTTGGTATCTAAGATTTTTTTTAATATATTGACTTTGCGAGAACTTTTGTCGCATGGTATTTTCTCCGATTTTGATCTCGTCACAATTAAATCATTTACCAATAAACGAATGTTGATTTCCTCACTACATCAGTGATATATAACTGCTGGCCTAAACACATTGTTGATTCTCTTGTTACACCAGTTACATCATTACAGATCTATCAAGGTACCAGGCTTGACTTAATCGGTAGTGCACTCGACTCTTGATCGTGAGGTCATGAGTTCGAGTCCAGCGGCTGCAGGTTGGTTTCCTGTCCTTCGGATGAGACAGTAAAAAATCGAGATCCCGTGTCGCAGTAGGTGTCGGCACGTTAAAGAACCCTCACTGCCCAATGGCCGGAAGTGCCGAACTTAGGCCAAAATTTGAGGCCCTTCAACGGCACTTCAACGGTGACGTCTCCATATGATTGAAATGTTTTTGAGTGGAACGTTAAACAACAATATACAAACAAACAAACAAACCAAGGTAAAATGGCACATCCGAGTTCTGTCAGAAATCAAACCAACATGGCCTATTTTCCAAAACTAGGAATGCACAGGTAAAACGTGACTTCATGTATTACTGTAGCTCTAATATTCGTGTTGCCGAAAACAGGTTAGTCACCCCTTTTATGATTTAACTTATACTCGTTGTGTTAGTAAACATGTGTTAATTTACATTGGTAGACATTTTGGCCGTGGCATATTGGTGATATAATCATTACGTAAGAATAGTATTGCTGCTGGACTAAACATATTGTTGATTTCATCACTTCATCAGTAACGTACAACATTGTATATTTCCTACCTACATCAGTAACGCCATCACTGCTGTCGTACAGAAATGTCGATTTCCCTACTATATCAGTAGCTTTATCACTGCTGGCGTAAACACATTGTTGATTTCCTTACTACATCAGTAACGCCATCACTGCTGGCGTGCACACATTGTTGACCTATCTACATCAGTAACGCCATCACGGCTGGCGTGCACACATTGTTGATTTCCTTACTACATCAGTAACGCTATCACTGCTGGCGTACACACATTGTTGATTTCCTACCTACATCAGTAACGCCATCACTGCTGTCGTACACAAATGTTGATTTCCTTACTATATCAGTAGCTTTATCACTGCTGGCGTACACATATTGTTGATTTCCTTACTACATCAGTAACGCCATCACTGCTGGCGTGCACACATTGTTGATTTCCTAACTATATCAGTAACGCCATCACTGCTGGCGTGCACACATTGTTGATTTCCTCACTATATCAGTAACGCCATCACGGCTGGCGTGCACACATTGTTGATTTCCTTACTACATCAGTAACGCTATCACTGCTGGCGTACACACATTGTTGATTTCCTACCTACATCAGTAACGCCATCACTGCTGTCGTACACAAATGTTGATTTACTCACTTCATCAGTAACACCATCACTGCTGGGTACACACATTGTTGATTTCCTTATTACATCAGTAACACCATCACTGCTGTCGTACACAAATGTCGATTTCCTTACTATATGAGTAGCTTTATCACTGCTGGCGTACACATATTGTTGATTTCCTTACTACATCAGTAACGCTATCACTGCTGGCGTGCACACATTGTTGATTTCCTTACTACATCAGTAACGCTATCACTGCTGGCGTGCACACATTGTTGATTTCCTCACTATATCAGTAACTCTATCACTGCTGGCGTGCACACATTGTTGATTTCCTACCTACATCAGTAACGCCATCACTGCTGGCGTGCACACATTGTTGATTTCCTCACTATATCAGTAACTCTATCACTGCTGGCGTGCACACATTGTTGATTTCCTACCTACATCAGTAACGCCATCACTGCTGGCGTGCACACATTGTTGATTTCCTAACTATATCAGTAACGCCATCACGGCTGGCGTACACACATTGTTGATTTCCTCACTTCATCAGTAACGCCATCACTGCTGGCGTACACACATTGTTGATTTCCTCACTTCATCAGTAACGCCATCACTGCTGGCGTACACACATTGTTGACCTATCTACATCAGTAACGCCATCACCAACCTTTTTGTAAATCTGGAGCTCAACTGATGAAGTCTAATTGACAGAAACGATCGTCATCGTCTTGAGCACTTTAACTTTGGTATTAAGTTTATAATATTGTAACTGTTATTTTTTCCACATCACATGTTGAATCTGTTTCAAATTTATTGTCTGCAAGACGTTCCCATAGTAACCGTGTTATCTAGCAATACAACACATCGGCAAGAATAAAACATTACATTCGTAAATATCCTGGTTTGAAACACGTAAGTACGTACGTAAGTACGTATGTATGTATGTATATAATCGTATGTATGTATGTATAAATGTATAATGTGTTAAAGCGTTTTAAATACTTGGGATGAGGAATCAAACACTTTCTATAAATTAACACTTTTGTACCTTCTGTATGTATACATGTTATATAATACCTTAAATTTTACTGCAAAATTATGTGTCCAATCAGTGAAAAGATATGGTATCTTTTGAATGAAACAAGTATGAAAAAAGGAAAAGTTAGTTTGTAAATAAGTCATGAGAATTCCATAAGCAAATAATGACTGGAGATAAGAACTTATTTTTTATTTTATTTTTTCCTTTTTCTCACTAACACACATACATACATATATATGTAAACATTGAGATCAACTTGTAGAAAGTCAACAGTCTCTGTGCGTCATGTTGGTCATGCCTGATTGTGTCAACGCCCCTATCTTCCGCAGAATAATTCATTGCAAATAGGTCAATAATAATTGCCCTTGTCTCATTTCCCTTAGCAGAGCTTCCTTCCTTTATGCAACACCCATGGGGACATAGGGATGTGTAATATCAATAAACGAGCGGAGCGAGCTCTTCAATATGAGAGGATATAAATGGGCATATGAACTGTACATATCGACGAGGGCACATTTCTCGAATGGAACTAATTCATGTACCTCGTGATACCCGATAACGTTTGTGCGGGACTATCGTTTCTTTTGGTGATGGAATAACATTGGAAGACGATATCCGGCACTTGCATCATTTCAGCGGGAGGATTACATAGAGTTACGTTCCATCACCAATAGAAACAATAGTCCAGCACAAACGTTATCGGGTATCACGTGGTATATGAATTATTTCCATTATATTCACACTAATGTGTAAATCCCATTTTGTTGGCTATAATTCATGTTTTATAATAATCTTCCACGCTATGAAAATAATGTATAAAAATGAAAGGAACACAAATTAATGGCAAACTCATTATAAACGAGATTTCTGATTCCCCAACTTCTGCGATTTGGAGGAGATATCAGTTTTTTGGTCATAATTAACACGGAGATTACGTGATTACTTTACAATTGCCTGTGGTCTACCTAACCGGATGGATTTAATGTTGTTTTTCAATAAAATAATGAGTGACTTCATATTAGTTTTGTATTTCAGTATGCCATTATTATGGTACTGTGATGTTGAGAGGATTTAGAAGATATTTCTGTAATTCTTCAATACTTTGATCATGTACGTGAAGATATCTACTCATTATCCATTTACTTCCGGTAATAACTGGACATCCAGCATGCAATGTGTTTCTATTTACACATCCGTCTGCGTTAATGTTTATCCATGCAGCCATAGAACCCTGTAAAGAGGTATCAATATGTGAATTTATATTTTCTTTGGCTCATTCATCGAGGTAATGCTACCCAAATTTAGAAATAAATTATTGAACA
This sequence comes from Atrina japonica, assembly GCA_030159075.1. NCBI lineage: Eukaryota > Metazoa > Mollusca > Bivalvia > Pterioida > Pinnidae > Atrina > Atrina japonica. The sequence continues at coordinate 90,977 of BROG01000196.1, read as the reverse complement.
TTTTCAAATTGCAGAATCTTAAATGCAATATAAATTTATGGTATAAACTGGTACGCGTCAATAAGAGTAATATTGATTAATAAAATATCATTTGAATATTAAGTTTTAATACATATAACGGACTAACTTTTATTGGAACAACTTTAAGTCCGACTTCTGGGAAAACAGTGGCTCCACCTGCAACATCGCTGAGCTGAAAATAAGATAAATATTGACCTCATTTGCAGCATATATGAGAAAATGTCATTATATATATATATATATATATATATATATAAGTCATTGTCACTGTAGCATCCCTAGATTTTTATGAAAAGTCATTGTATCTCCCCTAGATATATATGAGAAGTCATTGTGTCGGTGGCTTCCCTAGATACATATGGGAAGTCATTGTGTCTGTGGCTTCCCCAGACATTTATGACAAGTCCTTGTGTCCGTGGCTTCCCTAGACGTATATAAGAAGTCATCGTGTCCGTGGCTTCCCTAGACATATATGAGAAGTCATTGTGTCTGTGGCTTCCCTAGACATATATGATAAGTCATTGTGTCTGTGGCTTCCCTAGACATATATGGGAAGTTATTGTGTCTGTGGCTTCCCCAGACATATATGAGAAGTCCTTGTGTCCGTGGCTTTCCTATATATATATATATATATATATATATATATATATATATATATATATATATATATATATATATATATATATATATATAATATATATATGAGAAGTCATTGTGTCCGTGACTTCCCTAGACATATATGAGAAGTCATTGTGTCTGTGGCTTTTCTAGATATATATATATATATGAGAAGTCATTGTGTCAGTGACTTTCCTAGATATATATATGAGAAGTCATTGTGTCAGTGACTTCCCTAGACATATATGAGAAGTCATTGTGTCCGTGGCTTCCATATACATATATGAGAAGTCATTTTGTCAGTGACTGTGGATTACCGAATAATATATAAAAACCAAAGATATCAAAATGTTAATCGTAAGATAGTTTAGGAGATTGGACACACACGGACCTCTGAAAATCCAGAGGTGGGATCAGGTGCCATGGATGAGTAACCATCCCTTGTCGACTTCAGGAGACAATATACAAATCAGTTGTCATTATGTCTATGGCCTACCCCGCTATGCATCAAAAGAGGTCGTTGTATTTATGGCTTCCTCGGGTGTTAATGCCCAGTTATATTAGAAGAGGTCATTGTATCCATGGCTTCCCAAGGTATATGTAATTTAATTGGTTTTGGCTTTCTCGGGTATAAATTAGATAAGAACATTGTATCTATGGACATGAGAAGTCGTCACTGTATAAGATAATTCCCCAGCCATGTCTCATTGTCTTGTTTTCGAATTTTGCTGACGTCATGTTTGTTTCTCAAAACCAACACATTTTACGAGGCAAAATTACAAACTATTTGCATGAACTATAGTAACTGCGTAAAACTGTAATACAACTATGCTGTAAATTTTCTGTATAATATACTTACGTAAAATAAAAATGTAATCAGCCTGTTAGTCTTTGACGTTGATAGCTTTTGTATTGCCTACAAATTCAGGGTAGTTATATAACCCATCAGAAAAATCAACGTTTAAAAGAAAATTAACATCTTAACAGATAAATCGATAAAGTTAAACTTAAAACTAAAATGAAAAAATGATATTTAGTAATGAAATTTTTGATATTTAAATATACACCAAAGTGCTAACTGTAAGTAAATCCAGAAGATATTATGTAAATATGGTGATCACTGAACAAAAGCAGTCCTCTTGAAAAACCAGAAGTGGGATCAGGTGCCTTGGAGGAATAAACATCCCCTGGCGTCTCACACACATCGTAAGTTGAAATGAAATTCAATTCTAAAACAAATATGAATTAATTCCTCATCACAATTGGTATATACGGTTTATCAAACAACTAAACATAAAGAAATATTTATAAAGTTCTTGTCTTTTCATAATAAGTGTAATACTGTGCTTGATTTTTAGATATTTTACGTGTGAAATGTTTATAAATATTATAAACATAATACCAAAGTTGTATTGCTCATGACGATCGTTTCTGTCAATTAGACTTCATCAGTAGAGCTCCATTTTCAAATGTATGTGTATTTTCGAAACAGAAAGTGGTATCATACAAGTAAAATTGAAGAAGAACTAGTCAATGATTAAAATTCAAGTCCATTATAACACGACGAATTAGATGTGCAAATGATCTCAACATGAAAAACAATTACGAATCGTAAACGGGATAAGACCAGGTGTCCGGAAGGAGTCAGCGTCTTCTGCTGTCATGCCACGTCCGTCGCAAATGTTCCATGGAAACCTTTCTAGTTCGATGAATGGGTCAAATTCGGTAAAAAGGTCAAGTTTGGTGATGAGGTCAAGTTCGGTCTAAAAAGTATAGCCGAAATCCGTCTAAGAGCAACCACTGTAAAAAGATGACTATCTTACCTTTAGAAAAAAATGGAATTTAAATGGTGTTATCAGTGCCAAAATCTAATATTACTTAAGTATAAGATTATCAGCTGGTACCGAAATACCAGGTACTTGGTTTATGTATACCCTCGAGGACTCAAACGGTCCACAAGCAGTGGTAACGACCTAGTGGTTATAAACATAATACCAAACTTATAATGCTCAGGACGATCGTTTCTATGAATTAGACTTCATCAGTTCAGCTCCAATTTCAAATGTATGTGTATTTTCTAAACAGAAAGTGGTATCATACAAGGTCCTAAACTGTAAACTTACCTCTTCAGTTTGCCAGTAGTCAACGTGAATTTCGAAGGACCCGCCAGGTCCATAATTAGTTACCTGTAACAAAAATGTTCACTTTTCACCTGGTGTAATTATTTAACCGGTGATTAAATCATTCTCTGTGCACTTGATGTAGTGAATTGTTTATTTATGCCCCTGATGTAGTGAGTGTTTGATGAATTATCTATTAGTGCCCCTGGTGTAGTGAATTGTTTGTTGAATGGGTTACTAGCGCCCCTGGTGTAGTGAATTGTTTGTTGAATGGTTTACTAGTGCCACTGGTGTAGTGAATTGTTTGATGAATGGTTTACTAGTGCTCCTGATGTAGTGAATTGTTTGATGAATGGTTTACTAGTGTTCCTGATGTAGTGAATTGTTTGTTGAATGGTTTACTAGTGCTCATGACTAACCAGAAAGGTATCAAGAAGTTGGCATTTGTATTCATATTACATTATATTCACATTTCGTATTGATACTTTTTGGATTTCTTTTCTATTACTTCTCAAATAAACACGGTTTTCACAATTTCACTATTACTGATGACGTTTATGATGGAATTGGTGAAAATAGGGTCATTTTAAATTAAGTAGATTTTCCCCCGGAATATTTCAACTTTTTAACAGGTAACCGATAAAATACTTTGAAATTTGAACAAATTCGACTTTATACGATATAATTGCAATTACACAAAGAAATCACCTTGAATTCCTCGGTATGAGAATCCAGCTTTCTGTTTAGAAGAGCTTCTAGACGTCTGTGATAGGTATTAGCTGCCGGAGTGTTGTTTTCTATGTGGTAGCTGGATTTTAAAACGACCAATGAAAATTAAAAAGACAATTTTGTTTATTTGATTTGATACAAATCATTATATTCTAAAGTACATGTATGCATGTAAAATGAGAAAAGCAGAGCACGCGTCGGTTCGATAATTAAAAATTTTTTATGGCAACATTTTGATATTTTTGTATAATAGTCTAAATAGTAAAAAGAATAATTAAATATCTTTTACTTTATGATTCAAATAACGCTGTGTTAGAATATGAATATATTTGCGGTATAATTTTACATGCCGTATAAAAATATCTATCACTTTATAATTCAGATAACCTTGTGTTAAAATATCAATATTTTAGATATAATGTTATATATACAATATAGTATAAAGATATATAATTCAGATAATACAGTATAAATGACATTTTATTTACTCTATTAATTACAGTTAAATGTTCGATAGCGGTTGTTGAGTCGCATGTACCAGTTGTGACGAGAATTTGTTCCTCACTTATTTCATTCGAATTTTTCTGTGGACTCACCGGTCAACTGGAGAAGCTTACTCCTCCATGGCACCTGATCCCACCTATTGATTTCCAGGGGTCCGTGATTGTCCAATATCAAGATATATGTAAGATTTGTATATGTAAAATGAACATCATGAAGATTGATACTTTGGTATCTGAGATTTTTATAATTAGATAAGGTTTTGCTAATATACTGATATTATCAATGCAAAATACTCTTGTATAGGTATACCAAGGTAAATAAGCACATGTTTACAAACACAACGAGTCTAAACTAAATCATAACAGATGTGACAGATTTCGTGTTGACACAAAACTATTGTAGCTATTGCATGGAATCCGTGCATGGCAATACATTTTATCTGTACGACCTATTTTGGAAAAAATAGACCGTATTGTTTTGGTTTTTGACCGAACCTGCATGTGCCACTTTCCCTTGGTAGACCTGTACGCGGTTTATTCCAACTCCGTTATAGGTCTACCAAGGTAAAATGGCACATGTTTAAAAACACAACGAGTCTAAATCAAATCATAGCAGGGGCGACAAGCTACTTGTCGTCACAAAAGTAATAGAGATTCAGTAGTAATGCATCGAGTCCGTGCAAGGTAATATGTTTTTTTCTGTACAACCTATTTTTGGAAAGTAAACCGTATTCCTTTGGTTTCTGACTGAACCAGGATGTGCCACTTTACCTTGGTACAGCTATAGCTTATTTCGTATTCATTCTTCCAAACATTCTGTTCTATAAATAACAACTCATAATTGTAGCAGACGATAACCTAGCGCATACCTTTGAGAAGCTCTGACGTCAGATATTGTTTGGGACCCACTAGCAGTCAGAACACTAGATCTAGACACCTAAAAGTACATAAATACGACAGCTAGGAAGAGTCAAATCTCCCTATATAGGGGTAAAACGTCTTGTTCTATAGAAATTTGACTTATAGGGCAAGATGAAAGAAATAAGTTATCGCCGAATATTTATGAAGGAAAATTAAACTGAACACATGATTCATTTTGTTGATACCCATGTTTATTCTTGTTTTTTTTTTATCAAAAATTTAATACTCAAAATTAATTACACTTTCAAAACGAGGTAAACATAATTTCAAAATAGGCCACCGAGAAGATGAATGTATTTTAATTCAGAAACTTTCACTTGTAACCTGCTCACGAGACATGTAAATTTCATTTTGCCCTCTTTTTCTTTGTTTTTCGAACCTCGGTCAAATTATGCTGCGAAAATCTCGAGAATTACGTTTACGGCATCAATAACATCGAAACTACACATAAAGGAAATAAGGGGAGTAAACTGCATGTATTTGTGACAATTATATGGGTTTTTTCAGATGGAAACTTGAATACAAAAAGGTGATTTTGAAATGTGTAATTTTGTAAACTGCTTAGCAATTATAACATTTGGCAACATTTTTATTGTATACACACAAGAGTTTGTAAAACTTTGAAAAAAAGTTGAAAATGCCATTAACTCGTGAAGGCTCGTTTTAGGTGCAGTTTTATACCATATATGAATATGGCGACCATGTTAAAATTTTAGTTCACTTTTGATATAAAAATAATCAAGTTTGCTAATCAGAAAAAAAAATATTCCTCACCTTGTTTATACTGTCTGTTGTAATTCGTTCTACCTCTCTCTTTGTAAATATGTCATGAACGACGACAAGAACTGGGTCATGACTTATAACCTCCAGTTTCATCGGTTGAAATCGAGGTAAATTAAGAAAATGGTGGCATTTAGCAAGGGAAATCGGCAGAGTTTTTGATACCTGAAAATATGTACAATTATAATAAAAGTCACTTATGAAACAGTAACGACTGAAAATTATTTATTTACCGTGACTGATTCGTAAAGCCATTATATCAAAATCAATTTAATTTTGCCCTGAGGTCGAACCGTAGGTAGCTCTCTCTCTCTCTCTCTCTCTCTCTCTCTCTCTCTCTCTCTCTCTCTCTCTCTCTCTCTCTCTCTCTCTCTCTCTCTCTGTATCATAAACTTATCTTTTTGAACTCGTAATTGACACAACTACAGAGTATATTCCAAAAATCGCAAATCGCAATCCAAACGTCACAATTTGGTTTATTCCAGGCCTGCTGTGTCATGAAATAACCAAATTTTGGCAAGGGGATTGAGAATTGGCCACCCCTTCCTCGAATAGTGTTTGACTGTTTTCCCCTCATGTTGAAGCAGTATAAAAGAGCAATTGCACCATATGCAGACGACTAAGGTATATTAAATAGTAGTTCCGAAACTTTCGGAAAGGGTCTTTCTCAGCAAGCAGGATGAGTTACGTTTTCCCCGACACCTAAATTCGCGGACAAATCAGTCTCAAGTAAGAAAATAATTTCCTTTACCTTTGTATAAGTGATATTGCCTTTGCACAAAATCTCCTGGAGTTTCGCTGACTCAATGTTTCGCATAAATTCCGCTCCGATGTATTCGAATTTTCCAGTTTCTATTTTCTGAACAAGATCCATCAAAACATTAGCATTCAGAGATGACTTACTCATTCCTTGTAAATTCTGTAAATCTGAAATCAACAACCAAGCTATAGGACAAACGTGATATACAGCGGCAAACTTCTTACAGATATGTTGTTGCCACAACAACATCGGGAATAGTTTTTAATGTTAATATGTCGCACTCGTTAGAATTGATATAATGACATTGTTTGCAAATACAGTGTTCCACTGAGTAAATTGTTCAATTGCCTGTTTAACAGTGGTTGTGGCATCGTCTTTATCATTCCTCAATTATTTCTTTTTAAATTTGGCATCACGGTGGGTGTTACCGGTCGACAGGAGATGCTTTTTCCTCCATGGCATGTGATCCCACTTTGTGATTACAAAACTACCCCAATATATCTGATGTTACAAAACTACCTGAAAAAATTGATATTACAAATCTACCCCGATATATCTTATATTCCAAAACTACTTCAATATATCTGATATTCCAAAAAGTACTTCAATATATCTGAAATTACAGAACAACCTCATTATATATCTGATGTTACAAAACTACCTCAATAAATTTGATATTACAAAACTTCCCCAATGTATCTGATATTACAAAACTACCTAAATATATCTGATATTCCAAAACTACTTCAATATATCTGATATTACAAAACTATTTCAATATATCTGATATTCCGAAACTACCTCAATAAATTTGATATTACAAAACTACCCCAATATATCTGATATTACAAAATTACCTCAATATATCTGATATTATAAAACTTCCCCAACATATCTGATGTTACAAAACTACCTCAATATATCTGATATCACACAAAAGTACTCAGTATATCTGACATTATAAAACTACCTCAATATATCTGATTTCACACAAAAGTACTCAGTATATCTGACATTACAAAACTACCTAAATATATGTGATATTCCAAAACTACTTCAATATATCTGATATCACACAAAAGTACTTAGTATATCTGACATTACAAAACTACCTCAATATATCTGATATCACACAAAAGTACTCAGTATATCTGACATTACAAAACTACCTAAATATATCTGATATCACACAAAAGTACTCAGTATATCTGACATTACAAAACTACCTAAATATATGTGATATTCCAAAACTACTTCAATATATCTGATATCACACAAAAGTACTTAGTATATCTGACATTACGAAACTACCTCAATATATCTGATATCACACAAAAGTATTCAGTATATCTGACATTACGAAACTACCTCAATATATCTGATATCACACAAAAGTACTCAGTATATCTGACATTATAAAACTACCTCAATATATCTGATATCACACAAACGTACTCAGTATATCTGACATTATAAAACTACCTCAATATATCTGATATCACACAAAAATACTCAGTATATGTGACATTACGAAACTACCTCAATATATCTGATATCACACAAAAGTTGTTAGTATATCTGACATTACGAAACTAGATCTATTTCAGTATATTTCAAACTTATCTATGTTATGAAAATACAAATCTCGCTCGTTTTGTGATATTATAGAACTACTTGATAATATACAGTAGAAGGTCTTTTCACACATGTACTTACATTTCTTTTTTACGTCTGGTAAAGAAATCTGAGATTTTCTTATCTGGAAAAAAGGTTGTAAATGTACAGATAGAAAGAAAGAAATAGTACATTTTAACTCACATGTACAAATACAACACACGAACGACGAATCATTGACAAAACCATGCGTCAACGAAAACCACTCACAAAATACGAGTTGATTTATCCGAAGGGTATATGAAATACATTTACTGTATTCAAATTACAGAAAATACACAGAGGAACCTTGGTATTAAGACCACCTAACTGCCTGGCTTAATGTGGTCTGATTATTGTTATTCATCTAGAAACTTGAAATGTATGGTCCGAAATGCGCGGTGGTCTCATAAGCCGGGTGATCTCCTAAGCCGGGTGATCTCTTAAGCCAGACGGTCTTTAGGCGCAGTTCTACTGTACTGTACTGGTATGTATTTAAGTGATTTAGCGCAGTTACAGATCTTGATTTCTTGGTGAAATCAGAACTTATCACATCTACTTTTTCTGTTAATATTGTCATCTATAAATTATTTTTGTGATAATCATAAACAAATAGTTCCAGGAGTTCAGTTTTCTGGGTTTTAATAAACGTTAGTCCCGACTGAAAACTTTGTCAAAATCCACCAGCGGGCAATACCTACAATATGGAGTCACCACACAATTTTGACGTAAAGCAACAATTGTAGAACATGTCTTGCTGCTCATTTTTTGCAGTTGATATATTTTCTGTATTAGTTTGATTTTTTAAGAATAGTTCAAAAATTAATAATATTGTCCAAAATTCGATATTACAGGACAATAATTCTTACAAGGAGTCGGAAGACAGCTTTGATTAATACTTTTATCTATATCTCCTTGGTACTCATCACGTGATTTGTTGTTAATTATCCTTTGAGGTTTCGATATAGATTGATTGGGTTACGTACTATGGCTTAGATTTTAAAGAATCGGAGGTTATACACCTTGAAACCATTACATAGTTTCTAGTACAATATCCATTTGAACTTTTGGACATTGTAGACAGAGAACACTTGACAAAATACATTGTAAATACAAAAGAGCAGTGATTTATGTAAAATGTTACCATGACAACACACTGTAAACATATGAACGGTAAAATATGTCAAATGTTAGCATGCCAACATATACTGTAACCACATGAGAAAAGTAAGATATATATATATAAACACATGAAAACAGTACGATACAGGTGTCAAATGCTACCATGACAACACATGTAAACTAGTGACAGCAGTAAATTACAAATGTCAGATATTACCATAACAACTCATGAGAGCAGTAAGATATAAATGTCAAATCTTACCATGACAACACATTCTGTAAACACACGAGAGCAGTAAGATACAAATGTCAAATGTTACCATGACAACACATTCTGTAAACACACGAGAGCTGTAAGATATAGATGTCAAATGTTACCATGACAACACATTCTGTAAACACACGAGAGCAGTAAGATATAAATGTCAAATGTTACCATGACAACACATATTGTAAACACATGAGAGCAGTAAGATATAAATGTCAAATGTTACCATGACAACACATTCTGTAAACACACGAGAGCAGTAAGATATACATGTCAAATCTTACCATGACAACACATTCTGTAAGCACACGAGAGCAGTAAGATATACATGTCAAAAGTAACCATGACAACACATTCTGTAAACACACGAGAGCAGTAAGATACAGGTGCTAAATGTTACCATGACAACACATTCTGTAAACACACGAGAGCAGCAAGATACAGATGTCAAATGTTACCATGAAAACACATACTGTAAAACCATGAGAACAGGAGTAAACATATACAAATGAGAACAGGAGGAAATATATGTCAAATATTACCATTTCTATCGCAGACTGTTTGTGCTCCTCTATATTCATAGTAAGATTTAGACTATTTTTTCCTGACTTCTTGTCGGGGGCAGCAAAACTGTTTCCCTCAATGTTTAACTTCTTAGATGTGACATCGAACCAGTCTAGCGACAGACGATAATATTTACGTTTGTACAGACCACAGGCAATATTATAACTCTCCCTAACTGTAATAAACAGGAAGTATTGGTATAAAACATTTAGTGAACAGGAAGTATTGGTATAAAACATTTAGTGTAACTCTCCCTAACTGTAATAAACAGGAAGTATTGATATAAAACATTTAGTGTAACTCTCCCTAACTGTAATAAACAGGAAGTATTGATATAAAACATTTAGTGTAACTCTCCCTAACTGTAATAAACAGGAAGTATTGATATAAAACATTTAGCGTAACTCTCCCTAACTGTAATGAACAGGAAGTATTGGTATAAAGCATTTAGTGTAACTCTCCCTAACTGTTATGAACAGGAAGTATTGGTATAAAGCATTTAGTGTAACTCTCCCTAACTGTAGTAAACAGGAAGTATTGGTATAAAACATTTAGTGTAACTCTCCCTAACTGTAATAAACAGGAATATTGATATAAAACATTTAGTGTAACTCTCCCTCACTGTAATGAACAGGAAGTATTAGTATAAAACATTTAATGAAACCTTCCCTAACTGTAATGATCACTTATGAAATATTTTAATTTTTAGAAATCCGTGTTTGTACAATAATCACGGGATTTGTATATTGTTTCCTGAACCTCCTAACTATCAACACTTTTATTTTGTTTTTGTTTCTTTATTTTTGAGTATTTGGGGGAAGAGTTGAATTTGGTGCTGTCTTTGGGCGTTTTTTTTATATGTTTTTCGTTTTGTTTTTTTTTTTTTTTGTTTTCTTTGTTTGTTGTATTTTTTTTTTTTTTTTTTTTCTTTTATTTCATTCTAAAGTTCTACTATGCAACTTTCAGTTGCTCTCGGTGAAATGAAAATGCTTATAATAAAATCCACTTACTTTTGTAAGAAAACGTGGCAAAAATTAAAATAACATCTAATATGGAATTTGTTTTCTATTTCTTGTATAACAGCAATATCACTTTGTTATGCATTAACAATTAATTGAGGGGGGGGGGGGCTCCGTGGCCGAGTGGTTAGAGCATTGCGCTTTAAATCACACGGCCTCTCATCTCTGGTTCGAATCCCGGTAGGGTCATTTCGAATTAAGTGGGAAATTACCCAGGTAACCGGGGCTTCTCCTCCACCAATAAAAACTGGACGCCATCATATGACTGAAAAATTGTTGAGTATGGCGTAAAACAAAAAATCAAATCAAAATCAAAACAATTAATTGTTTTTTTTTCATATCAACATTTCATCAGAGTCACGATCACTCACCAGAAAGTGTATGTAACTTGAATCCAAACAATTCTCCAGCAGCAAAATCCTCGGCTGAAATGTTATAAATTGTCTGCAATCGGGCTATTCCTAGTACTAACCCATCAGTATCTTGCTGTGACGGTAAAGATTCTCTCAATATCAGTATTTGGGAATATAAATCTGAATTGATATATAAAAATTAAAACATTTAATGATGTTAAATACACAATAGCTGTACTGATGTGTAAGACGATTATAAAATGATCTTAGCTGACCAGCGCGTCAAGGAACATAATATAATATAAGCTGACGGTTGCCTATGTGGCTAGAGCATCGCGCTTTGAATCATGACGTCTCTCACTTCTGGTCAGCGCTGATTTTTTTTTATGAGGAAGTTGGCCAGTTTACTTGCGGAAGGCCGGTGGTCTCTTCCAGAGTACATTGTAACCGGGTCTTTTCATCCACCAGTAAAACTGGCCGCCACCATATAACTGAAAAATTGTGTGGCGTAAAAAATCAAAATATAAGCTGATCATAGACAAGGAACATAAGATTATCTAAGCTGATCAGAGACAAGGAACATAAGATTATCTAAGCTGATCAGAAACAAAGAACAGAAGATCATCTAAGCTTGCAAGAGACAAGGAAGATAAGATTATCTAAGCTGATCAGGGACAAGGAACAGAAGATTATCTAAGCTGGCAAGAGACAAGGAACATAAGATTATCTAAGCTGATCAGGGACAAGGAACAGAAGATTATCTAAGCTGGCAAGAGACAAGGAACATAAGATTATCTAAGCTGATCAGAGACAAGGACAGAAGATTATCTAAGCTGATCAGAGACAAGGAACATACGATTATCTAAGCTGATCAGAGACAAGGAACAGAAGATTATCTAAGCTGGCAAGAGACAAGGAACATAAGATTATCTAAGCTGATCAGAGACAAGGAACAGAAGATTATCTAAGCTGGCAAGAGACAAGGAACATACGATTATCTAAGCTGATCAGAGACAAGGAACATAAGATTATCTAAGCTGGCAAGAAACAAGGAACATACGATTATCTAAGCTGATCAGAGACAAGGAACAGAAGATTATCTAAGCTGATCAGAGACAAGGAACATAAAATTATCTAAGCAAATCAGAGACAAGTAACATAAGATTATCTAAGCTGATCAGAGACAAAAAACAGAAGATTATCTAAGCTGGCAAGAGACAAGGAACATAAGATTATCTAAGCTGGCAAGAGACAAGGAACATAAAATTATCTAAGCAAATCAGAGACAAGGAACATAAGATTATCTAAGCTGGCAAGAGACAAGGAACATAAGATTATCTAAGCTGATCAGAGACAAGGAACATAAGATTATCTAAGCTGATCAGAGACAAAAACAGAAGATTATCTAAGCTGGCAAGAGACAAGGAACAGAAGATTATCTAAACTGATCAGAGACAAGGAACAGAAGATTATCTGAGCTGGCAAGAGACAAGGAACATACGATTATCTAAGCTGATCAGAGACAAGGAACATAAGATTATCTAAGCTGGCAAGAGACAAGGAACATAAGATTATCTAAGCAGATCAGAGACAAGGAACAGAAGATTATCTAAGCTGGCAAGAGACAAGGAACATAAGATTATCTAAGCTGATCAGAGACAAGGAACATAAGATTATCTAAGCTGATCAGAGACAAAAAAACAGAAGATTATCTAAGCTGGCAAGAGACAAGGAACAGAAGATTATCTAAGCTGATCAGAGACAAGGAACATAAGATTATCTAAGCTGATCAGAGACAAGGAACAGAAGATTATCTAAGCTGGCAAGAGACAAGGAACAGAAGATTATCTAAGCTGATCAGAGACAAGGAACATAAGATTATCTAAGCTGATCAGAGACTAGGAACTTAAGATGATCTTAGATGACCATAGTAAAGGAACTAAAGATGATCTTACCTAACAACAGACAAGTAACTTAAAATGACCTAAGCTAACCATAGACAAGGAACTTAAGATGATCTAAGCTGACCAGAGACAAGGAAATAAGATGAACAAAGATCAAAGAGAAGGATGACACGCTTTCTAAACACGTATTACAAATGTAATTAAGAGAGTTTAAAATCAGACACGACCGCGTTTCTGCATTAAGCCGCTTAGATACAATGATAATTGTAAATGAATAGGAAAGGTAAAAATAGCAATAAACATTGAAATGACTATAATAAAAAGAAGATTTTCGGTCACGTGATCAAAGTAGGAGATTGTCGAATATATCATAAATATAGTAAACTGTCGAGCAAGTTATATATAATAGACTGCTAAGCAAATAACAAATATAGTAGACTGTCGAGTAAAGCATAGATATAAAAGATATAGTGGTCTGTCGAGAAATTACATAGTCGAATGTCGACAAAATCCTGAATATAGTAGACTATGTAGCCAGTAAAAGGTATTTTAGGTTAGAGAGCAAGTGCTGAATATCATAGACTGTCGAGCAAGTAACAAATATAGTAGGCTGTCGAGCAAATTACAAATATAGGTCACTGTCGAGTAAATCATAAATAAAGCAGACTGTATAATAAGTTATAAATATGGTGAACTATCAAACATGTAATAAGTAAAGTAGACTGTCGAGCAAATAAGATATATTATAGATTATCATTATCGAGCAAGTTATGATCAAGTAGGCTGTCGACCAAATTACAAATATAGCAAACTGTCGAACAGGTTATAATTAGGGTAGACTGTCGAGCAAGTAACAAAAAAAGTAGACTGTGTAGCAAGTAAAAGATATAGTAGACTGTCGATCAAATTACAACATGGTTGACTATCGAGTAAATATTATTTATAGTAGACTGTCGATCAAATTACAATATGGTTGACTATCGAGTAAATATTAATTATAGTAGACTGTCGATCAAATTACAATATGGTTGACTATCGAGTAAATATTAATTATAGTAGACTGTCCAGCAAAGTAAAATATGGTTGACTCTCGAGTAAATATTAAATATAGTAGACTGTCCAGCAAATTACAATATGGTTGACTCTGGAGTAAAAATTAAATATAGTAGATGGTCCAGCAAATTACAATATGGTTGACTTTCGAGTAAAAATTAAATATAGTAGATGGTCCAGCAAATTACAATATGGTTGACTCTCGAGTAAAAATTAAATATAGTAGATGGTCCAGCAAATTACAATATGGTTGACTCTCGAGTAAATGTTAAACATAGTAGACTGTCCAGCAAATTACAATATGGTTGACTCTCGAGTAAATATTATTTATAGTAGACTGTCGATCAAATTACAATATGGTTGACTATCGAGTAAATATTAATTATAGTAGACTGTCGATCAAATTACAATATGGTTGACTATCGAGTAAATATTAATTATAGTAGACTGTCCAGCAAAGTAAAATATGGTTGACTCTCGAGTAAATATTAAATATAGTAGACTGTCCAGCAAATTACAATATGGTTGACTCTGGAGTAAAAATTAAATATAGTAGATGGTCCAGCAAATTACAATATGGTTGACTTTCGAGTAAAAATTAAATATAGTAGATGGTCCAGCAAATTACAATATGGTTGACTCTCGAGTAAAAATTAAATATAGTAGATGGTCCAGCAAATTACAATATGGTTGACTCTCGAGTAAATATTAACTATAGTAGACTGTCGAGCAAAGTAAAATATGGTTGACTCTCGAGTAAATATTAACTATAGTAGACTGTCCAGTAAAGTAAAATATGGTTGAATCTCGAGTAAATATTAACTATAGTAGACTGTCCAGCAAATTACAATATGGTTGACTCATGAGTAAATATTAAATATAGTAGATGGTCCAGCAAATTACAATATGGTTGACTCTCGAGTAAATATTAGATATGGTAGATTGTCCAGCAAATTACAATATGGTTGACTCTCGAGTAAATATTAAATACAGTAGACTGTCCAGCAAATTACAATATGGTTGACTCTCGAGTAAATATTAGATATGGTAGACTGTCCAGCAAATTACAATATGGTTGACTCTCGAGTAAATATCAAATACAATAGACTGTCCAGCAAATTACAGTATGGTTGACTCTCGATTAAATATTAAATACAGTAGACTGTCGAGCAACATTATGAAAAATATAAACCTTGTTTCTGAGTTTGCAGATAGTGATTTCTTAAGAAAATTTGTAAACAGATTCCTGTATGCTGGATTTACCTTGCGAATCCTTATTGTTGAGTTCAAAATATATCTTTTTCCATTCATAACTGAATGCGGCTGACGAACTGAACAGTCTGGCCAAATCGCCTTGGTCAGTTTGTGAAGCATATCGCTGTTGTAATCTCATCAGGTTTCGTAAAGATCTTAAATGTGGAAATAGCATTATATTATTATATATAAAAAGCAGTTTTCTGATATTTCAGTTTTTCTTACTGATTGATGCTTTACATCCCGCCAAGAATATTTCAATTATATGAAGATGTCACCAGCTTAAGCTGAAGTGCTACAAATTTTGACCTGTGCTATGGACTCATGCCAATGCAGTGATTATTCTTTTACTTGCTACGCCTTCCGTGACACGTGACCTCGGGTTTGAGTCTCATCCGAAAGACACGTGACTTTCACTTCGTATGCCGAGCCCTCGGCGAAGAAATATCCACTACCTTTTTTAAAGTCTTTGGTATGACCCGATATGGGAATCGAACCCGGAGTTTCCACTTGTGAGTCGAACACTCAACCACTAGACCACTGGCCGCAAGCAGTCCTGATATTTCACACTGCCTCCTAAAATTTGAAATTAATTAATTAATCATTTATCATACATATCATTGAATACACTGTTTCTACACCACTGTAAATCATTTGCACAATGAAAAAAGTGATATTGATTTTCTGGAATAAGAGATTACTATTTACCTGGAATTTTTCGCCCATGGTTATTTTCGCCATTTAAAAAAACAACAACAACACATATCCACCCGATCTTAAATTCGCCTTAAATCACCATATTATCATGGGTAGCATGTATGTCCGTGCGAAAATTTCGCTTTCTTTTAAAAATCACCCTCTCATCTAAGAACGAAAATGGCGAAAATCAAACAAGAGCGAAAGTTTCCAAATATTTATAATATCGTGTAAGTGGACATTTTAGCGAGACGCAAATTTAGCGTTTTGTCCTGAATATGTGGTATATCATTTTTGCGAGAAGTAGTTGTAGCGATTTTATGATTGAAAAAGAAAAATCTTAACTACGATTAGGAATAACTTGTTAACAATATTCAATTTTGGCGACCTCAACAACCTCGCTAATAATGCCGAAAATGAATCCTCGCTAAAATTCTGTTCAGACGGTATTAAAAACGACATATTACAAAAACCTCACACAAACACACGTCTATGTATTCATTGTGTATCCATAGAATTTTTAAAAAATGCATCATGTAGGTACAGTGTGACTAACAACTTGTCAAATTTTGACACCTCTTACCTTCGTAAAGAATGTATTCGAATTTCTTCCTTTTGTATATAATTACCAATAGCAACCGTCACTTTTTCTAAATTCCAGAAAGACATTTCCATTTTGGACGTTGAAGTAAATAATTCAGAAATATAAGAGTTTATAGATGTCAGTAAAACTACCAATACCGTAAATGCATGTCTACAGAAAATCATCTTTAGAAACCAAAATGGTTGAAAACGCAACAGAAAATTACTGACGCGAACCGAACGTAACCCAAACGTACTGTCCCTACGGCAAATCTAGTCTAAACTATTTACACTCACCTTTGTAACTAAAATGCACGTTTTGTCGTTTGTCAGGTAGATAAATATACATTTCTTAACCCGTGTAAATTAACAATCTTAAATTGTCATTTTTCAAGTTACGAGATTTAATGACTGTCTGTTGTATATATCATTTCATGCTATTTGTCTGTCTGTGTGTCTGTTTGTTTGTTTGTTTGCTTGTTTGTTTGTTTGTAAAAATTGTGTTTTTATGGTAAAACATGTATCAGGTGAGTTTGTTTAACAACTCAAATTACAATAATTTGAATAACTTTCTGATTATTCAACATTGTTTTGATATGTAAATATGTTTTTGTTTTGAATAAAGTTTTACGACACACTCAAATTTTCAGTTTTAAGGACATTGCTATGCGATCTATATACATGTACTTGTGTGTGTCTTATATCTGCTGGTTTTACTCCATACGTTCTGATTTACTATAAAGTGATATATTTTTCTGGCCTAACGCTATTGTTCTTTACCATTTATATTTGGTTTTTTTTTTCTAGCCTACTGTCAATTAGTTCGAGAGATTTCCTATTTTTTAAATTCAAAAATCAATAATTTATTTGCTTTCGATACTGTAATTTAAACTCATATGTAATTTTATACGTCTGTCACTACTTCGTTGTTGTCTCCCCTTGATTATAAATACTGTATTTTTAACCCAGTTTTTTTTATCTGTCCCTGTCGTCACTTTTTCGTTGTTGTATCCCCTTGATTATAAATACTTTACTTAAAACTAATATATTAGTTTATCGGCCTTTGTCACTTCTTCGTTGTTGTCTCCCTTTGATTATCAATACTGTACTTTAAACTCATATTTTCGTTTATCGGTTTCTGTCACTACTTCCTTGTTGTCTCCCCTTGATTATCAATACTGTACTTTATACTCATATTTTCGTTTATCGGTTTCTGTCACTACTTCCTTGTTGTCTCCCCTTGATTATCAATACTGTACTTTATACTCATATTTTCGTTTATCGGTTTCTGTCACTACTTCCTTGTTGTCTCCCCTTGATTATCAATACTGTACTTAAAACTCATGGTTTAGTTTATCGTTCCCTGTCGTCACTACTTCCTTGTTGTCTCACCTTTATTATCAATACCGTACTTAAAACTCGTAGTTTAGTTTATCGTCCCTTGTCGTCACTTTTTAAATTCAATGGATGCATGATATTCAAGGTAGTATAAATCATTAAACACAAATTCCCATTGGTGATACATTTTTATATTTCAACCGTGGGGATGGATCATGCAACCACGTTGTTGCACTCTTGTCACTACTTCCTTGTTGTCTCCCTTTGATTATCAATACTGTACTTTAAACTCTTGCACTCTTGTTTGGGCTTAGCTGACCATGTTTCAGTCATGGAGGACAGAACAACAATTGGCGTTATAGATACAACAGCATATTGGGACAAGTCCAGGAAAGGTCGCAGACCTGTTGCTGTTCATGATTTAGAGGTGACCTTTTCAGAATCTATATAACATTAATACGTGTCACTATCTTCATAGTGAATTTGTTTATGTAGAATTTCATATAATTATTTATAATTGGAGCTCAAATGATGAAGTCTAATTGACACAAACGATATCGTCTTGAGCATTAAAACTTATATTATATAACTTGTATTATGTTTATAATATTTATAACCACTAGGTCTGCTTTGCAACTGCTGGTGGGCCGTTTGAGTCCCCGAGGGTATACATAAACCTAGTACCTGGTATTTCGGTACCAGCTGTACATCTTATACAAAAGTAATATTTGGCACTGTTAACAGCATTTAAATTCGAAAATTTTCTATAGCCAAGATAGTCATTTTTTAAAGTGATTACTCTTATACGGATTTCGGCTATACTTTTAGAGATACTATTTGACCTTGTATGATACCACTTACCTTTAGAAAAAATACATACTTTTCAAATTCGATCTCAACTGATGAAGTCTAATTCACAGAAACGATATCGTCTTGAGCATTATAACTTTGGTATTATGTTAATAATATTTATAAGCATTGAACGGAATTTGTTATAAGAAATACACCAAATTTTTACCGGTGCACTTTGAATAACCCTGTGCAGCTGTGAAATTTAATTCTATTTAAATGAAGCCTGTTTTAATATTACAGGACTGTTGTACATGTTCCAGACAAGACAAGACCTTCAATAGATTCTGGGTATCTACCACTGGAGCCAACTTGCATTGATTACAAACACTCAGGAGCCGGCCTGGCTCAGTCTGTAGCGCGCTCGACTCTGGATCGTGAGCTCGTGAGTTCGAGTCCCGCCGGCGACAGGTTAGTTTCCTGTCTTTTGGATGAGACAGTAAAAGCTGGAGGTCCCGTGTCACAGTAGGTGTTGGCACGTTAAAGAACCATACTGCTCAATGGCCGTAAATGCCGAACGTAGGCCAAAATTTGAAGCCCTTCACCGGTATTTGGTGACGTCTCCATATGAGTGAAATATTCTCGAGTGGGACGTTTAACAACAATAAACAAACAAACAAACAAACACTCAGAGAAAAACATTGTCAAAGTTTACAACAAAAAACCCAGTAAAACACCTACTGTAGCATTATATACCCGGTCTGATTCAGATGATATAATTGCTGATATATCTTTGTTTGTAGAGAATTCTCCACCAAACAATACTGATCTTATAACAATATAATAATCTCAGATACCAAAGCATAAAGCAATAGAATGTCCAGGACATAGATACAAATCCGGTAAAAATGGACAAACACGGACCTCTGGAAACCAAGAGGTGGGAACAGGTGCCATGGAGGAGTAAGCATCCCCTGTCGACCGGTCACACCCGCCGTGAGTCCACAGTCAAGTCCAGTAAAACTCGTGAGGAGTGTTTCCTCGTCACAATTGGTACAGACGTCTCAACAACCACTAACGAAAAGGCAACTCAACATTTCACCTAGTGAAACAGAGTAGTCACAAACAAGACTATTATACAGACCGTAAAACTTGCGGAATGTTGACATTAAACGCGGTTTTCGATATCCCTGTGTCAATAATTTGTCAGTGAGTAGTTTACCTCTGTATATGAAATCTTCATATGTTGTGCACGCCCTGGCATATCGGATCATTGGTGAAATATAAACTCCATATGCGGGTGACTGAGGGATATTACTACTTAAATGTGGAAAATTGACTATGGGAAAGCCGAAATCGTCCCGTTTATCGTATAGCTTCGTTGCTAATTTCCCGTCTGTGTTTATATTAAATAAAATGTCTAAGTATGAAGCGTGTGTGCTTGATTCTGTTGTATCTTTAATTTCTAGTTTGCTGGGATATATCGCATTGACATATGTATGAAAATTGTCATTGTTAATTGACAAAACATCGTCGATATATCTAAATGTCAAATTAAAGGACACCGCTAACTTTTTCTTCTTTTGATTCAGCAGTTTCTGAATGAAGTCTGCTTCGTATGAATAAAGGAACAGGTCGGCCAATAAAGGAGCACAATTGGTTCCCATAGGAATGCCGACAGTTTGTTGAAAGACCACGTCTCCGAACATTACAAATATATTGTCTATTAGAAATTCTAGCATTTTTTTAATATCAACTTCAGTATATTTATGTGTAGAATCAGAGTGGTGTTTGACGAAATAAGTATCCTGATATCCAATCACTAGATATTTAAATTTTCGGGTACCACCTTTAGTGAAAAAGCAGTTGTCTATGATGCTGAAAAGTCTTTCTTTCAATTTTTGATGTGGAATAGTAGTGTAAAGAGTAGAGAAGTCATAAGTTTTGATGCTGTGAATTCGAGAAAAATTGTGTGCCTTCAAATTTTATAAAAGCTGTCTAGAATTTGTTGGTATCCACATCTGATTTACACCGCTTCTGGAATAAGCAACTGTATAGTATTGTTGAAGTTTCTCCTTAACGACTGTCAATATTTTGGTAAGGAGCAAAGATAGAGGTTTGGTAGAACATTTGATGGATCCTGCTATGTACCTTTGCTTATATGGGGTTTTATGAAGTTTAGGTATCCAATATAAATATGGTAGCTCGAAATCGGTATCGGTTGTAGGTATATCAAATGAGCGAAATACGGATACGTGATTTTGAAGGATCTCGTCCTTTGAAAATATGGCAAGGAAAATGTCACAGTAGATGATACTTATATTAGTTATGCGAAATCCATAGCAAACACTCAAGCCTCAGTTGGCAAAGTCAATACACTTTATTCAAAACTTCTGGAAAATGACTATGTTTCCAGACAATGGAAGCAAACACTCAAGCCTCATTTGGCAAAGTCAATATGTAATGGGTCTACATTAAAAAAAAATGTAGGAGTTGATAACACAAAATTATATGCTTTATTCAAAACTTCTAGGAAATCCATATTAAATATTGGAATTAATTCATTATAGGAGGTGCACATCTTAAATGTATAAATGACTGACTTTCGCTTAAATGTTTTTGATCACTTTGTTATAATTCTAAAACAAGACGTTAGTTAAGGCATCAAAGGGCATAGCGATTGGTTTGTTATCAACAAAAGTTTGTTATAAGAAATGTTTTTAACTAAGAATATATAGAGTTGCAATCTGAAAATATTTATTGATTTGTTATACGCAGGATATCATGCAAACCGAGTTCATTTGATTTTTTGATTTTTTGTTTTACGCCATACTCAACAATCTTTCAGTCATATGATGGCGTCCAGTTTTTATTGGTGGAGGAGAAACCCCCGGGTACCCGGGTAAAGACCACAGACCTTCCGCAAGAAAACTGGCAAACTTTCCCACTTAATTCGAAATGGCCCTAGCGGGATTCGAACCAGAGGTGAAGGGCCTTGTGATTTAAAGCGCAATGCTCTAACCACTCGGCCACGGAGTTCATTATATTCATTAGTCTTACTGCATGTACAATAACATTAAACAACAAAATGTATAACTGACCAACTGTTACTGATTAAATGTGGTTGTTAGTAACAAAAATATACATGGCGGTATTAATGTAAAAATAAATGATACATAACTTGACGTAATTCTAACTTTTTTTTAATAACACTCAGAAATGAGACATTGTTACACTTTAGTCAATGCACTTGTCTTATGGATGCAATGAGTAAATGGATGTATGAGTATTATAAAGTGCAAACTGATATGCAACAAATTTAATTAAAAACTCTCTAATCACTACCGTTTTCTGATGTGTTGCATACAGGATCTAACGTGATCGAACTATGGGGTCACCTGTGGATGACGCCCCGCAGGTGTGTAATATTTGACCAATGTAAAGGTGACTTATAGGTTCTTAATAGCATGAATAAGCTTATAAGATTGCATAAGTCGTACATGTATTTTCATTGATAAAAAATTACACACATACAAAAAGGTCACCTGCAGCGGATTGCATTAGATCCTTTATGCGCCATATCAGAAAATGGCAGCAGTGAGAGATCGGTTTTTAATTAGATTGGTATGCAACTAGAGTGCACATAACAAGCTACAAATGTTTAACTTGAATTTTTTTGCTACTGGTGGCATGGAGTTACATAAATCAGCTGCAACACGAAGCATTGATGATGAGAAGTTTTTTATGTTAAGTGGAAGAATTCCTCCAAGCATTTTGAAGCAGCTGAGCCTACGGATAGATCTTTCCACGTGTATTCTAACAGATGCTATCTTGCATGTTTCAATGATATGCTATGAAGTTAGCATCCTTCCCCTTCATTTCTTTTCACTGGTAAAAGGTGGAACATTTGGATATGCTCCTTTCAATGTTAAATGATCTATTATTTGAAATCCCTTATCCGCCATCACCTCATCACCAGCGGAAATTTTATCTAAAAACTTATTGTCCACAGTGATCTTATTGTCGCTGATATTTCCACTCCAAAACTTTGACACAAAAGTGAATGCCCCATCTCGTTGTATAGCGACTAAAGCCTTGAGGGTATTTAGAGTTTTGTAGTCGTTCCATGATATAGCTTGTGCTAAACAATTCTTCGGATTTTGAATAAATACCTTAGTACAGTCGATAATGGATGTTGTGTTTGGGTATTTCAACTTAAATGAAAGTGGCATGTATTTCTTGATGTTACTCCTGTTGGCCATTTGATAACTGGCTCAAATATCTGGGCAAGAAAATCCATCCGTGTACTGAACAATGTAGAAATATGACCAGCAGACAAACACTGCAAATAGCACTGATAATGTAACATTATCTAACCCGAGCCTTAATTTCATCATTATCAATACAAATTCTTCTTTCATAGAAAGTTTCCTCTTGACAACTGGTTTCCTACATTGTTTCTTGCCAAGATTTAACACCTGATCCACCAGCTCCTTTCCAAAATTAAATTTTGTCATAAGGCATGGCAATCAGCTGGAGTAAGGATGTAAACAGAGTCAATGAAGAAATTCCCCCAAAAAATGTTTCACATTGTTATCACTCTACAGTACCTTATCAATATATATTTATTTATTTATCATATACTTACTACAAAATACAGGGGTTTTTTCATCTCTGATACAGTAGCCAGCACGTTTGAATCGTTTGATACAAGTGTAATGATATTCCGTAGGTGGGTTCAACACACCGCAAAGTTGTGCATTTCAGATTTTTAGATCTAGATTCGAGTGTACACGGAGTACTAGGAACCGTACCCTTCAACACAATGTCCTGCCATGAACAGTCTTACAATAGTGTTTCTTGATTCTTCTTTTCAAAGTTTCTGTAGGGCCCTACCGTTATATAGATCTATCCTAATAAAATATTTACTTTAAAATACAAATTATTTCAGCAAAAAACCTTGTGGAATGCTAATTTTTGTGTTGTGTAAACAGTTTGTGTACCCCGTAATTTTACCGAGATCTGCCCACATATACTGTACTGTAGGAATTTCCATTGACGGACGCAAGTCGCGATTATAACACAGCAAATTTAACCAAAACAATTAAAAATATATATTTTATCGTTGATATTATAGTATTTGTCTATTTACCCGTAGAGTTTTAAATATATGATAAAAATAACAAAACATGACAAAATCTGTATCGCATGCCATATCAACCCTCAATCAATATCAGCCGGTGTGTGTGTGTGTGTGTGTGTGTGTGTGTGTGTGTGTGTGTGTGTGTGTGTGTGTGTGTGTGTGTGTGTGTGTGTGTGTGTGTGCTACAGACTATTACCCAGTATCGAGTATACGCAGCTACCTTTGCCCTCTTCATAGGTATTACCTATGTCTTATTATTCATAATATGGTAAAATTGAAAATGATGTCACTGCCAGGCTCCAGACCCCCTGGAAATAAATAAAGAACATACATACTTGATTCATTTTGTCTGCCATATTGATCATTGGTGGAGTTTGGTATGTCTACCTCCCGAGATACATAAGGATAACACGGGTGGGATTTGTCCTCATCACACTTCACCAACTTTATATTTTTTTCAGGAACAGGTTCACTTTCATGACTGTGGATTTCATTTTGATCAGAAATCCTGCCTCGATACGAGTTTCTTGTTTTCTTTCTAGGCGTGCCCTGCTTGTAACTGTTATAATAAAATAGGGTCGGCAGGGCATTTTCAAAAGTCAGGCCACCATCTACAAAATGTTTGGAACATACTACGTAATGGCGAGTGACTGATGTAGTATTAATATTCAATCCATCTCGTCTAACTAAATCCAGCCACTTTTTCCGACAACTGTCAACTAACAACCGCTATCGAAAAGGTAACTGAACATCTCATTAATCCTACTTTATTATGTTTATTTTTCTCTAAATTTTGTTACCCGTAATAACATAAATAAACAGGGGTCAAAGTTTTGTTATTTAATCCATTTATCTAATCGCATCATATATTTTTCTGTTTTCCAGCTGACCCTGTAGTTTAAGATGAAGAGTGATACTGTATATAATTGCTATCTTGTAATTTCATTTAATTCTTATTTACATCTTTCATGTTTTACTTGTACTTTGTTTATGCTTTCTTGTTCTCTTTTCTTGCAGTGTGGATGTGTAAGTCTTTTAGAAAGACTATGTTACCTATGTTCTAATGTTGTGATATCTCTTTGTTGGCAAAACACATTTGTTCAATGCTGTGTTAGGTGTCTAAATAACCTTAATACACCTTAATGTTTAGGTTTTGACCGATATGTATTAATATTCTTGGTTTATAAACGCAGAGTTATGATTCACCTCCTCCTCCTCCTACTGATCAATTTCTTCAAGGTCATTATCTGTGCAGCATTCTTTTTCTATAACTTTCCCTCTTTTCCATGATTCATTCGCTTTCTTTATGTTCTCTCTTGTTGTAAATTAAACAGGATTGCACACTCTTAGACTGCTATTAAATAATGCCTTAGTCGGTTTCACACCTTGATTTTCCTCTTGGTTTACGTGCAAGATACCGACTTTTACAAATGAGTAATTCTGTGTCACCATCACACCCTGTACACCTGTAAGATGATTTAAGAATGGAGCCGAGCCGGCCTGGCTCAGTCGGTAGCGCTTGACTCTTGATCGTGAGGTCGTGAGTTTGAGTCCAGCCGTCGACAGGTCAGATTTCTGTCCTTCAAATAATACAGTAAAAACCGAGGTCCCGTGTAGATGTTGGCACGATAAAGAACCTCTCTGCTCAGTGACACTCTTGATTGGAACATTAAACAACAATACAACCAACTAGCCAAGAATGGAGCTACACGTCTCCCAACAAATGTTTCTTCACAACCACAATCTATGTGATATGCGTTCCTAATGGCACCACCTCCTTTTTTCAAATTACTCAGAATTATTACATTTATAACATTTTTATAACATTTTTATTATAGTTAATAAATTTAACTGGTAAGAACTCATACGTCAAAAAGATCCTTTTCACAATCGTTTAAATCAGGTTTAAATAATGTTTGCGTTGACATCCCCAAAGACTTCTTTCCATCACAGTACCAAATAATATATACGTGTACTACAATTGTTTTAGTCTTCACAATTCGTGTGGAATCTATCCATATACTGTTATCTGCAGAACGAAAGGTCTACATACAGCTTACCTCTGCTAGCGACAGATAACTATTTAGAGAGGGCATAAGTGACCTATTGTAACGGCACGTTGTCCGTCGTCAGTGACCATTGACTACCTTTAATGGTTTTTACACACATTATAGTTTATATAAAGAAAAAACTCACCAACATCTCCTCCCAAAAAAAAAAATAAATAATGGACTCTTCTGTAAATCAATGTCTTTGATCAGTCCAATTGTGTCTTTAGGGGTGAATGAATTTTAACTTCTTCTCAAGAGTCACTTCATGAATTTGAATGAAAACTGGGAGGTGATAAGCAAACTGTGGTTCAATGTTATTATAACTGTTGTTTTGCCAGATTTGCCCATTGGATTCTAGGAGGGGCCCCTGCTTCAGAACGACTGAAGAACAACAAACTGAATGCGTCAGAGCGATGTAAGAAGAGGTATCGATTTTGAATATATTTTCAAGTGGAATTTTTACACGCTTTGGTGTCTTTGTCATTTCCGTAAATGTTCATCTAATTTTCTTTAGATTTTCTCATCATAAATTGATTGTATTACATTAATTTTGTATGATTTATCTCTATTTAAATACATCAATCTTTCTGTGAAGAATCTCAATTTCAAATCTGTATTAAAATAATAAAAACATTTTTATTAGCTGACAAAATGGAAGGGACTGGGTGACGGATTTACTTATGTATGAAGTGGGATTGTTTTTGTCTGAAGAATCACTGTATGGACCTTTACGAAAAGATTTTGAAATGATGTAATCATATGTACCACTACATTCACTGCCGGTATGGGTCTAACAAGGAAAAGTGGCACATCTGGGTTCTGTCAAAAACCATAACAATACGACATTTTTTCCAAAAATATAGGTCTACCAAGTTAAAATGGCACATCCGGGTTCTGTCAGAAAAAAAATACAGTCTATTTTCCAAAAAACAGGTTTTACTGATAACACGTATCGCCTGGCATGGATTCCATGCATTACTAAAGCGCTAATATTTTGGGGTCGACAAGACGCCTGTCACCCTTTTTATGATTTACTGTAGAGTCGGTGTGATTGTAAAAATGTGCCAATTGACCTTGGTAGGCCTATAATAGGTATGCACAGCTAAGACGTCACTCCATGAACATATATTGCTGTACAGTTCTAATATTTGTGCTGCCTAAATCAAGTCTGTCACCCTTGTTGTGATTCAATGTTGATTCGTTGTGTTTGTAAACATGTGCCAATTTACCGTGGTAGACCTGTACTCAAGTGAACGTTTAAGGCCAACATGGAACTCTTGTGTCTTTACATGCTTTCAACAAGCTCCACCTTTCATTTCAGATTATATTCACTGTTGTCTCCACGCGTTATTGCCAGGATGAAGTTTTCATTTGAAATCATTTTCATGACATTTACTATCATTTATTTCTTATACATGTACAACGTTTCCTAGTCATTCTATCGTCCTTACCATAGATCTAATTAAGGGTCACATACCTGAGACGGAACATTTAAACATATAACAATAAAGGAATGAATAGATACTGGATACCTAAACTTCATAAAACCCCATATAAGCAAAGATACATAGCAGGATCCAGCAAATGTTCTACCAAACCTTTATCTTTACTCCTTACCAAGATATTGACAGCCATTAAGGAGAAACTTCAACAATACTATACAGTTGCTTATTCCAGAAGCGGTGTAAATCAGATGTGGATACTTAAAAATTATAAACAGCTTTTAGAAAATTTGAAGGAACACAATTTTTCTCGAATTCAAAACTTATGACTTCTCTACTCTTTATAATATTATTCCACATAAAAAATTAAAAGAAAGACTTTTCAGCATCATAGACAACTGCTTTTTCATTAAAGGTGGTACCCGAAAATTTAAATATCTAGTGATTGGCTATCAGGATACTTATTTCGTCAAACACCACTCTGATTCTACACATAAATATACTGAAGTTGATATAAAAAACATGCTGGAATTTCTAATAGACAATATATTTGTAATGTTCGGAGACGTGATTTTCAACAAACTGTCGGCATTCCTATGGGAACCAATTGTGCTCCTTTATTGGCCGACCTGTTCCTTTATTCATACGAAGCAGACTTCATTCAGAAACTGCTGAATCAAAAGAAGAAAAAGGTGTCCTTTAATTTGACATTTAGATATATCGACGACGTTTTGTCAATTAATAATGACAATTTTCATACATATGTCAATGCAATATATCCCAGCGAACTAGAAATAAAAGATACAACAGAATCAAGCACACACGCTTCATACTTAGACATTTTACTTAATATAAACACAGACGGGAAGTTAGCAACTAAGCTATACGATAAACGCGACGATTTCGGCTTTCCCATCGTAAATTTTCCACATTTAAGTAGTAATATCCCTCAGTCACCCGCATATGGAGTTTATATTTCACAAATGATCCGATATGCCAGGGCGTGCACAACATATGAAGATTTCATATACTGAGGTAAACTACTCACTGACAAATTATTGACACAGGGATATCGAAAACCGCGTTTAATGTCAACGTTCCGGAAATTTTACGGTCGGTATAATAGTCTTGTTTGCGACTACTCTGTTTCACTAAGTGAAATGTTGAGTTGCCTTTTCGTTGGCGGTTGTTGAGACGTCTGTACCAATTGTGACGAGGATACACTCCTCACTTGTTTCATTGGACTTGACTGTGGACTCACGGCGGGTGTGACCGGTCGACAGGGGATGCTTACTCCTCCATGGCACCTGATCCCACCTCTTGGTTCCAGAGGTCCGTGTTTGTCCATTTTTACCGGATTTGTATCTATATCCTGGACATTCTATTGATTTATACTTTCGTATCTGAATTTTTTATATAGAAGAGACCAGGAGCCCTATATACTGCCTCAAGTCTTTTCGTATATTCATTGCTGTCGAAAATGATATTTAAAAAGCACAGATACCAAATTATAAAAATTCAGGATTTACTTCTTACAATAAACAAATTGTTGAATAGTGTAAAAATCACAGACCTCTTGAAATCAAGAGGTGAGATCAGGTGCCATGGAAGAGTCAGCATCTCCTGTTGACCGGTCACACCCGCCGTGAATCCACAATCAAACCCAAATGAAATATGTAAGGAACAAATCTTCATCACAGTCGACAGACTCAACAACCGCTATCGAACAGGTTATTTGACATTTCACTGAGTGTAACATAGTAATTGCAAACAAGGTCATTATGCCGACCGTAAAATTTGCTAAACGTTGACATCGTGTTTCCCGATATCCTAGTTTGTCGTATATCATGATTATTTATTTTCCGTCTGTGTCTATAGTAAGTTAAATATCCAACTAGGAAGACAGTTTGCTTCATTCTGTTGTGTCTTTAATTTTTAGATCGTTGGGATATATCGCATTGACATACGTATGATAATTGTCATTATTATATACTTAGTACTTTATATGTACGTTTTGCATAGTATGATATCACCAAAATCAAATAACCGATATCAGACCGGCAATGCATATATCCGTATCAATATCAGACCAGCCATGCAAAAATCCGTATCACGCGCTTCGGAATTTATGAAACGGGACACCTCGGGACTTATCGACTTCAAACGGAGCGTTGCGTCAGACGACATATTGTTTGTTTACAATGTCAAAAGAAGGCGAAAAGGTATTGCAGGATTTGGCAGCCAGGATATTGAAACTGGACGAACTACACACTACTAAGTTATTGAAAAATTAAAATTTATTGAAGCAAACATTCCTTGCTTGATTCCTTTAATTCACTTCAGAAATATAAAACTGATAGGCCAACTTTGAGTAAAATCAATCAACATAATTTGCAAGTCAAGTTGTACTCTTTGTATATGATAAATAGATTATAACATGGTAAAATTCATATCACATATCATGTCAGCCCAAGGCCTCAATATCAGAAAATATATATGAAAATTACCATTTAATAATCTCTATTTATTAATTGAAAATTGTCCTCGATAAACCTAAATGTCAAATTAAAGGCTACCACTAGCTTTTTCTACCTCCCTAGCTTGCACAAACAATACCTTTCTGTACAAGGGATAAACTGAACATTTTGCTTGTGATATGAGCTGTCGTAGGTGAAAAATTTTACATGCCCATTTTATATATTTTATCTCATATATATTCCAAAGAGACTATCTTGTGGTTAGAATAACAAATGCATGTGTAAAATTGCAACAATATTGCCAAACGTAATCCGTAATATCAGTTATTGTTTGTCCCTCATTGCTATGAGCATCGCAAACTAACTTTCGGTAATTTCTTAAGAAGATTACCAAGTGTCCAATAAACACGTGCTATTTGCAGTTAATACACATTCTATTCTTATTACCCTTTGCATTTATTTTCGTACATCGTCATCTCATACCCAAATCATGCAAAGTAGGTCTTTTTCGTCGTTTCAGAACACTCGTGTCTGAAATTGATCTCGACCTATTTTTAACTCGTCCCATCGCATTCTCGGCGTTATTACTCTTGACACATATTATCACGAACTGCCCAACTCCACCGGACATGGCGGCACGATTGTTAAACATGAGGTACGCATACTTTTCACAGTAATATTGTTTTAATTTTGTCAATGCCAGCATTCAGGGTAACAATAAAGATCGGAAAATGTTCTTTTAGTGACCTGATATATTTATTCATATATTCATCCGATTTTCTTCAGGTATTTAAAATAGCGTTGAAAAGCATATATTTTACATAATATATGTACTTTCCAACAAAACTCAGGTCCTGTATTTTAAAAGTAAATATAAAACACATAAAAATCGGTCAACATTAACATAGTCCGAGTGCGTAAATGACCGAAATCCTCTGACCGGATTACGAAGTACATTTGATATGGCGAAAGAATTTGTCAGGAAGGTTTTTTAAGGTACGGCAAAACTTAAATTCTAATAAAACAAATAACTTCAAAAAGAAGATCTTTTACATTGTTTCACGTGTTTGATAATGTATTTGAACACACATTTTATCAAATTCTCGACTATATGTGACGGGACAAAAATAATCATTGTGACAGTTTATATCGCTTTAAACAGAATATATTTTATTATTTTTAAATAAAAGTCAATTTGAGTTTAAGGGATCCAACAGATATTTCATAAGTCCCTCAATATTTTGACCACGTGAGATTAAATATCTACGTAAAATCCATTTACTTCCTGTTATAACTGGACATCCGGAATGTAATGTGTTTTTGTTTGTACTTCCGTCGGCATTCAGATTCATCCATGCTGTCAAAGAACCCTGTCAAAAATCATAACAATTACGTTATAAAGTCAATGTACCTTGGTTTTAATGAATTCGGGATTAATTTGTCTTTTATTTTGATACAGTTTCCCATGATTTTATAAATACAGTCAACTTGTTATGACGGCCAGGTTGGGATCCAGTAAAATGATCGTTATATCAAATATGCTCTTATATCAAATTCCCAGGCTTAGCGCCAAAATAAGATTGCGTGAACATGATATGTTGTTAAACCCCTATTAATTGTTAATTTTGATTTCAATATGATCGGTGAATGAAAAATATAATGACTACAAGAAATAAAATTGTTATTGCTATTAATAAATTATGGCAACAATGTTAATTATAAAAGTAAAATGCATGTTTGTTGCCAAAAATACCTGCCGGTGCTGGAAGCAAATGTGCTGCTATATAAAAAAATTAACATGATGTAAATTCGTTCAATGCTAAGTTCCGTTATAACAAGAGTTTACTGTATTGGAAATTCCTGTTCTCCGAAATCTCGCAATGGAATTCCATATGGTGATTATTGGACAAACATGGACCTCTTGACATCCAGAGGTTGGATCAGAGATGTCATGGAAGAGTAAACATCCCCTGTTAATCAATCACACCCACTATGAGTCCAGAGTCAAGTGAGGAAAATATCCTCGTCACAATCGGTTTAGACAACTCAACAACCACTGTGAAACAGATAAACGCAACATTTCATTCGCAATGTGAACGGTTTTTTTATCATTCCAGCAACATTCTCATTAAATAGAACTGTCTACTAGCGTAAAAGAAACTTTTAGAAAAATAGTATATATATATATATATATAAATATATATATATATATATATATATATATATATATATATATATATATATATATATATATATATATATATATATATATATATATATTGGCTAACCTTTTCGGGGACTACTTTCAATCCAACATTTGGAAAAACAGTGGCTCCACCTGCAACATCACTGAGCTGAAATGGAAACGAATTTGCATAGATGGAATTTGTGTTGACAATGACACTATGCTTGTTATTATTTTCAAATTTAATTATTTATATGCAAAAGTAAAACGGAACTTTATAATTTAACAAGTTTTGCACAAAGACACGACTGCGCCTAATTACGATAAATTTAAAAAGTAAAGTTGAACACAATTGCTATATATAAACATTAAGTTAATTATGTTCAAAGCGCTGAATTCAAACTGCGCTCAAATGTTTCCAGTTCCGCTAAAGTAGCTGAAAGCGCTGAAGTCAAACTGCGCTCAAATGTTTCCAGTTCCGCTAAAGTAGCTGAAAGCGCTGAATTCAAAATGCTCTCAAATGTTTACAGTTCCGCTAAAGTATAAACGAGAGTACATAAGACGTGATGCATTCCACACCGTGTCACTGTTGTTTTTGTAATCTTTTATAAATGTTATCGAATTTGAAGTCACTTATTCAGCAACAAGTTAAATGAATCTGTCAATGCGGTTAAAGTGTCACGTCTACCTAAACATTAGCTATTAGATTCTGTCACTCCGTACGTAAACCAAGTAAAGAAGGCTCTCTCTCTCTCTCTCTCTCTCTCTCTCTCTCTCTCTCTCTCTCTCTCTCTCTCTCTCTCTCTCAACACTAAAGACTGTCTAGACATTTGCAAATGCTGACATTTTCATTCTGTTCATTCCATTCGTTCTTTGTTCGTGACATATGCTTTGAGCTTTTTGTGCATTTATACTTACATAAAACAGAAATGTAATCAACCTGTTCGTTCTTGCCTTTGAAGTATTTATAGCTGCCTGGAAATAAAATACAGTTATGGAATGATATATAAATACAAACACAAAACTTTAATTGTCGGGAGGTTCGGGAAAATGTAAACGAATTTGGCGAACATTGGACAAAAATAGATCTCAGGTATATCCAGAGATAGGTAAATGTGTCACAGATGCGCAAATTATCATCAATACACTAAGTACGTCATTACGATAAAATACATGCAAAGTGACACAAACTTTAACTGTTGATCAAGTGTTTTAACATTTGAAATACAAATGTACTTAAATATAGTACAGTCGAAGCCGGATACATCGTAATTGAATGGGGAATAAAGACATTCAGAAAACAGTATCGTTTCAAATTTCGCAGGATTTCAATGTAATTTGTTCAATATAAGTGATATTCACCGGAATTGTGATCGACTTTGTTAACGCACATATATTCATATCAGTCTATATTCGAAACATTTAATATTCTTCATATCTTTAGAATTTAAATTTTGAATAGTGGTTTGCGCCACACTCAAATTTTTTTCAGTTGTGGCGGCCAATTGTTATTGGTGGAGGTGAAAACCCGCTTTCAAAGAACAGGGAAAAGACAACAGGTCTTCAAAACGTTCAAAGTGCGATGCTCTAACCACACAGCCATGGAGACAACATATCTTTAGAATAATTAATCATGTATCATTATGATGTCCAATAATCATTTTCTCTTCTTTTGAATGATCTCAAGAATGCATTGTCAAGCCGGTCTAGCCAAGTCGGTAGCCCGCCCGACTCTTGAGGTCGTGAGTTCGAGTACAGCCGGCGGAAGGTCGGTTTTCTGTCCTTCGGATAAGACATTAAAAATCGAGGTCCCGTGTAACAGTAGGTGTCGGCACGTTAAAGAACTCTCACTGGTCAATGGCCGTAAGTGTCAAGCATAGACTTAAATTTGAATCCCTTCACCGGCATTTGGTGTCGTCTCCATATGAGTAAAAGATTCTTGAGTGGCAACAACAACAACATAGTGCAGTGTCTCACCTTTTTAGACTGAATATAGTCAACGTGTAATTGAAAAGATCCACCCGGTGCATAATTTGTTACCTGTAATGAAATGTCAAACTTTAATTGACCTGTCACAATACAATATATTTTGCTTTAACAAAACTAAAACTTCAATTATATATATATATATATATATATATATATATATATAAATATAAATATATATATATATATATATATATATATATATATATATATATATATATATATATATATATATATATATATATATATATATATATATATATATATTTATATGAAGGTAAGCATATGTGGAAATATTTTATTGACAAAACAGCTCACACATGTTAAAATCATCACCGTGAATAGTCTATAACCTACTAAACACAGCATTCTTATAGTTATTTTACTAAACATTAATTATTGTATTGGACAAGGATAAACTGGAGTATATTTACAATTACAGTGAGTCTAAATCACATCATGACATGGGTTACAATAAACATAGATGTGACAATAAATATTCAAAAACTTCAAGTTCGTCAGTATACGACATAACGGACAAGATAACAATCTCAAAATGAAGAACAGTTTCGAATCCAAAACGGCATTAGACCAAGTGTGTGGAAGGGGTCAGTTAACCTGTTACTATGCCACAATAGTGGCAAATGTTCCATGGAAACCTCTCAAGTTCGGTGAAATGTTCAAGCTCGGTGTAAAGGATATCAGTTAGTTTTAGATATGGTTGGCGATAGGGAATCAAAGTGTATGTTCGTGCTCCAGAATACTATCTATCTAACATTCCTGAGAGAGGGACTTCATATCATTTAATAAATGACTGTATCGACGATGTCAAGTTTTTAACAATTTACCCGTGTGTTAGTTGTTTATTGGCAAGTCATTTTGCTCGCAGAATAAAACATTCATTGGAGGAGCATGCCCTAGCAGAACACATGAGTTGTAAAATGAAAACGCTAAATGTGTGAAATTAGATCAAGGCAAAATGTTTCTTATGTTACTGTTTTTGTAATAGAATATCAATGTATATGAATTCTGAACATGTGATTACGTTACAATTTACTCCTTGGTGTTTACCAGAAATTCTTCAGGATCCAATGCCATGTTGAGTAAGGCCTCTAAACGTCTGTGATATGTAAGACTGGCCGGTGCTCTGCTTTCCAGTTCAACACTGAAAATGAAACAGTTTTTTATAAAAAAAATTATAGAATTATAAAAATCACAGATTCCTATGTACTAACTTTGCGAACCATGAGCAACTCCACAGGCCCCAAAATAAAATAGACTTAGATCTAGGTGATTAAGTTTGCAGCTGCAAATTTTTAAAATATACTCTCACATACTAACACATGTTTTAAGATTCTATATATTTGGAGGAGAAAACCCGGTTACAATGTACCCCGGAAAAGACCACTGGTCTTCCGGAAATAACTAGCAAGCTTTCGAAAAATATCACCGAAGTTTTCAGTAGGACTCGAACCTGCGCTAACAAGAGTTGAAAGTCTTTATGGTTTAAAACGCAATGCTTTAAACACTAGACCATGGATGGCCTCTAGATAAAATACTGTATGTGTAAATTAAATTAGCACTCTCATATTTTAGAGCTCTAGGGGGTATGAAGACTTATTAGCGCAATCTTGAATTCGCGCAATAACGGAAACATTTTTTTAGAATTAGCAGCAATATGCTTTCCTGATATACACAGTGCTTAAATAGCGAACATGTACAAGTAAGATTATCCCGGATCCGTTTTTCTCATGAAACGGTCTATACAATATAGGTAAGATGACCGTAATAACCTACCAATTATAAGTATATTAAAAATCGATTGCTCACACTATAAAGACCATAACTTTTGCCGTGCATGTAGAATATCAGATAGAGAATTTCTAGCGCTGCACTTGAATTAGCGCTATGACTTGAGCGCGAGAGGCGCTGATATTAGAATACCGGTAAAGTAACTACACATACAGTAGCAATACATTTTACTTCTAGTATGTATGTGTGTGCATTTATTTTTCTGTTTATAAGGTAGGGATAGAGAGGTAGAGGGAGAGAGAGAGACTGAACATAAGATTTTATAACCATGAACTCGTTTCAATTTTATACGGTCGTGTTTATGACGTTATAAGAAATGATATATTTAATAATTCAGAAATATATGGTGAATAATAAATGAATAATATTTCATATTGATATATGCCAATAAATTAATATGAATTTTCTTCACCACAACACGGAAATTCATCACTTGCAATGTTACTCACATACGTGACAGGTTTTAAATTTTAACACACCTTTGAGAAAATTTTTCATCTGTTATCTTTTTTGATCCATCTGATAGTAAAACAGTTGATCTGGTCATCTGAAAGATCAAACATTTAATATTATTTACAACATTTCTCTAAAGTTTGAAATAAATAAACAAATCGGGATAATTCACTGACAGTTTTATCATGTCTAAAAGGGGTGTTACTCGTGATCAAGTTGTAAATAGTTCGACTCACAAGTCAGGGTCTATAGTTTGATTCCCAGCACAGGACAATAATTTTATAGGCAGAAACTGTTCCTTTGCTTCACACTGGTTATTGAAACTTAACGTTACTGTTCCTTTGTTCAGGTTGGTTATTAGAATTTAACGTGATTGTTCCTTTGGTTTTTAGAAATTAACGTGGTTGTTTCTTAGCTTCATGCTGGTTATTAGAAGTTAACGTGACTGCTTATTAGAAGTTAACGTAACTGTTTCTTTGGTCATTCGAAATTTAACGTGATTGTTCTTTTGCTTCTCGCTGGTTATTAGAAGTTAACGTGACAGTTACTTTGGTTATTAGAAATTAAAGACACTGCTCCTTTGCTTCACGCTGGTAATTAGAAGTAAACGTGACTGTTCTTTTGCCTCACGCTGGTAATTAGAAGTTAACGTGACTGTTTCTTTGGTTATTAGAAATGAACGTGATTGTTCCTTTTCTTCACACTGGTTATCAGAAGTTTACGTAAGTATTTCCTTGGTAATTAGAAATTAACGTGATTATTCCTTTGGTTATAAGAAATGAACGTGATTGTTCCTTTGCTTTATGCTGGTTATTATTAGTTAACTTAGTAGCTTCTATGCTTCATCCTGGTTATTAGAAGTTAATGTGATTGTTTCTTTGTTTCATGTTGGTTATTAGAAGTTAACGTGATTATGCCTTTGCTTCACGCAGGTTATAAGAAGTTATCATGACTGTAACTTTGCTTCATGCTGGTTATTAGAATTTACAGTGACTGTTCCTTTGTTTCGTGCTATCTTATAGAAGTTAACGTTTGTTTCACACTGTATATATTAAGGTACAGACCTTTTTGGCTGCATCAGGATACCCTTTCATAAAAGGTCGGAAAGTCTACGATTACCGATTAATTTTACGACCATTCACCGACAACGTTGACGACCGTTTCATAAAGCAAGTCGGAATTTCTTACCGAATATTTAGTATATAGAATATAAGTGTTAAAAATGTTTTTTTTTATTATTATTCAACGAATAGAAAAGGTGGAATGGATTGTAGGAGAGTCAGTTCTGATCAGTTATCCATTCCCTATATATCACAATTAAAGGGAAGTAAGTGGTATGCCTGTATCTCCTACCAGTCTAATTTCCGTCTAACTCATCAAAGTAATTTAATCTGTCATTTCAAACAATTTTTCAAAATTGCGTAGATAGAATTTCATACCACGTGTCAAATCACTTCACCGAAAGCCTGTCACGTCATAACTAATTATTGAAAAAATAAGAATAACTGAATGGACAATATTGTTTGTTAAATTAAACAAACTTTGAAAGTGACTATTTATGTTTCACTCTCAATTGTTCATACCTTTTCTTTATTTTCCGTTACACAATGCATGATCGGTACTGACGTAACTTATTCGATACTAAATAGGCAACACTATTTCACTCTAATATGAAAACCTCAGTTTGTTTGTTTGTTTGTTTATCGTTGTTTAACGTCCCACTCGAGAATATTTCACTCATATGGAGACGTCACCAAATGCCGGTGAAGGGCTTCAAATTTTGGCCTATGCTCGGCACTTACGGCCATTGAGCAGTAGGGTTCTTAAACGTGCTAACACCTACTGTGACACGGGACCTCCAGCTTTTACTGTCTCATCCGAAAGACAGGAAACCAACCTGTCGCCGGCGGGACTCGAACTCACGACCTCACGATCCAGAGTCGTGCGCGCTACCGACTGAGCCAGGCCGGCTCATAAAAACCTCAGATACCAAAGTATAAATCAATAGGATGTCCAGGACATAGATACAAATCTGGTAAAAATTAACAAACACGGACCTCTGGAAACCAAGAGGTGGGATCAGGTGCCATGGAGGAGTAAGCATCCCCTGTCGACCGGTCACACCCGCCGTGAGTCCACAGTCAAGTCCAATGAAACACGTGAGGAGTGTATCCTCGTCACAATTGGTATAGACGTCTCAACAACCGCCAACGAAAAGGCAACTCAACATTTCACTTAGTGAAACAGAGTAGTCGCAAACAAGACTATTATACCGACCATCTAAATATTAAATCGCATTGGCAGGGTTTTATACAGGGTTGTTGATCGTGATGAAAGCAAAACTCCCCGAGGTATTCCAAACACATACATAAACAACATGTCAGATCACAGCAGACGGTGTTTTCACATCCCTGAAGCTGATGATGATGATGATGTTGTTGTTGTTGTTGTTGATTCCGTATGATTGTATAATAAACAATTTACTGTCCCGAAATTTAATGTCTGTAAAGGCAGAAAGATTGCGACTAAAAGAACGACTACTTTGACAGAAATTTCTGTAAATTCGTCATAGATGTGACTAAACATGACTAATATGACTGACTATAAAAGCATCATCATTTCTATTGACTGCTTCCAAACCATTACTTCCATTATAACTGTATTGAATATGACCATATTAGTGGCTGTAAATTCCAGTAAATAATTATCCATAATGTAAAACAGAATAGCCATCGTTTGTCATCTGAAGTGTAGTGTTGACAGAATGATGCAAAATCTCGAATTCCATACAAAATTGGAAGTTCTAAAACATTTTCAAGTAAAGGGAGCATAATTTCTTAGTATTTGCAGAAGAAACCATTGCCACAAAAAAGGGAGAATAATTTCTTAGTATTTACAGAAGAAAACATTGTCAACCAAAGTAAGCATAATTGCTTAATATTTACAAAAAAAAACACTTAATGAAATACAATAAAACTTGGAATATAGCTAATATTATGTGTATAATGAAATACAGACCCGATCGGATAATTTAAAATGTAAAATATTGTTAGACAACTTACCTTATTTATGTTGTCCGCCTTTATCTTTTCCATCTCTTTGTCAGTAAGAATTCCATGGACAATGACAAGAACTGGGCTTTGACTTATGACCTCAAGTTTCATTGGTTGGAATCGCGGTAGATGAAGAAGATAATGACATTTCGCAAGGGATGTCGGTAGATTTTGTGAGGCCTGTAAAATGATAAAAAATATATAAATTTTTAAACCGATCATTATACAATGGCGACCTGTTATAACGTGAAGCACTAGGAAGAAACGTCTGAATTTTTAAATAAAACTCTCTGTCGAACGTTTTTTACCATGCAGACTGACAACTGTTTGCAGATATATTTATATACGAAGACTAATATATGCTGTCACTTTTATTCTATTCAAGGGTTCACAAATCTCTGTAAAATCCTCGGGTTGTATATCGTTTTGTGATTCCTCGGTTTGGTTGTTGTATTGTTGTTTAACGACCCACTCAATAATCATTCACTCATATGGAGACGTAATCAATGCCTATGCTGGTGAAGGGCTTCAAATTTTGACCTATGCTCGGCACTTACGGTCATTGCGCAGTGCGGGTTCTTTAACGTACCGACACCTACTGTGACGTGGGTCTCGGTTTTTACTGTCTCATACGAAGGACAGGAGTCCGATTTGCTGCTGGCTGGACTCGATCGCGCGACCGACTGAGCCAGGCTGGGTCGTGACCCTTTGGGTCGAGTAAATGGACATCTAATGAGATCATC
This sequence comes from Atrina japonica, assembly GCA_030159075.1. NCBI lineage: Eukaryota > Metazoa > Mollusca > Bivalvia > Pterioida > Pinnidae > Atrina > Atrina japonica. The sequence goes on along the minus strand of BROG01000196.1, from coordinate 50,585 downwards.
TAAAAGTGTATTTTTCTCCTATATCTTTTTCGTAATTATTCTTTCAAATCTTTAATAGTTCTAGGTTTGAAGAGAAAATGATGAAATTTTACACAAAACCAACCCTTTAATAATAAGATTTTAACTACACGAATAGACGATTGTTTCTGTCAATTAGACTTCATCAGTTGAACTCCCATTTAAGATATATGTTTATTTCTCAAAGAGAAAGTTATATCATACAAGGCCAAATAATAAATCTAAACGTATTTCCAAAATCCGTTTAAGTTATATTATAGCATTTATAAACTTTTACAACAAGAAAACTTTAATAAGAAAAACAAACTGCAATTCACCTTACAGTAGAATTCTATTCATTTGTGTTAGTGACGCTATACCATTACTAGAACTGGAGAAAAGGAAATATGATTACTATCATGATTACAACGTTTCATCCGTTTTTTTTTTATCAGATTTAACCTGGTCTCCTTACCTTGGTATAGGTAGTATTGTCTTTACACAGAATTTCTTGACGTATCGAAGCGTCAAGGTTACGCTTGTATTCAGCATCAACATATTCATATTTTCCTGTTTCTATTTTCTGTATATACTCTGTCAAAATATCCACCAATACATCGTTATCCTTTATCCTTTCTAACTGTCGTTCGTCTAAAATGTAACAATTTCATATCACTTAAGAGTTTTCTGCCATTACAAACATTAAACTATTTTTATCAGAATGTATTAAAAGCTGTGTTTTTTTTTTACTTCATTTTATTTTTATTCATACTACTTAGATTGATTTACAATTACAAAAAAAAAGATTTATTACCCTGGTTGTAGGGAAGTACGACTTGCCTTGGTTAAACAAATCCTCATGTCTCCCTACAACCAGGGCAATAAATGTATAATATTCATCACATATTCATATTTATCATAACAGTCAAGTGAAAAATTAATAGAATTAAATTTGTAAAGTTATTTTTCTCTTTAGATATTGACAGTTTGTTCAGTGTTCATATTTAGGCTAATGAAATATGTTTCATGTTTAAGCCACTTCGATATGTTGAGTTGTATTAGTAAAAGCCAAACCAGAAACGTATCGGAATAACTCTGAAAGATAAATCAGGCGCGGAATCAAGAATATATTAAGCTTACCATTTGGACATTTTACCCACTATAAAAGCAGACAGAAAATTTATTTCTAAGCTATACGACAAACGTAATGATTTCAGTTTTTCTATCGTCTACATTCCACATTTAAGTCGTAATATCCCCTTTCCGCTCTCACATGGTATCTCCGACATGATCCGATATGCCAGACATGTTCAGCTTATGAACATTTTATATACAGTTGCAAACCACTAATTGATAAGTTGTTTTCAAAGTGATATCAGGGATCGCGTTTAAAGTGAACATTTTGCAAAAGTTATAGTCGTTATAAATACCTTGTTTGCAATTACAATGTTTCACTGGTTGGAATGTTTAGTTACCTATTCGATAGTGGTTGTTGAATGCGTGAAATGAAGATTATTTCTTTGGCATATTAGACTGTGAATACACGATGGGATTGACCGGTTCGACAATGGAGTTTACTCCTCTAGGGCATTTGATCCCACCTCTGGTCCGTATTTGTCCTGTATTGTAACATTATTTACTGGGTTTATGTATACCCAGACGCCCCCCACCACTAGGGTGTCAACGAGACCAGTGGTTGTAATTATTATAAACATAAATCCAAATTCGTAGTATTGCGAAAAGAGCGAAACAACTTAATAAAGGCAATTAATTCTTTCAATAAAACTCCATCTTTTGAACTTGAATTTAAAATAGATATACACTTCCAAAATAATAGGGGTATCATACAAGGTCCAACAATGAACCTAAACGTATACTGAAACACTTTGAATTCATTTTTTAAATACACAAATTTTAAAAACTTACAACTGGCTTTCAAATCTGGCAAAGACTTTTTTGTCTGTCTTATCTATAAATAATAAGAATATTAAGTTATCAACCCTTGTGATCACATTTAGACTCACCCAAATCAATAAATAGTATAGTCTACTGTCATAATGCAGGAGTGAAAAAGTTCATATTGCATGTAAAATTAATATAAATGTTTTGATTGTAAATCATTCGCCCCATGAATTCTGACCGTTGACTTAACCATTCTTTGAAATGGGCAGGTCTAAATGTAATTTCAGGTTCAGGTGAGTTAATAGTATCAGTAGAATGTTAAATATAAAGTTTATATCTATATAACCACATAACACATGAAGTCTCTCTCTCTCTCTCTCTCTCTCTCTCTCTCTCTCTCTCTCTCTCTCTCTCTCTCTCTCTCTCTCTCTAACGAGAAAGCACTCGACAGAACTAAGAACAGCAGATAGCAATTTTGATTGAAATAAAATCCAAGCACGTATCCGTATATTGTATTCAATAATCGGATGTGTAGCTCTACTGGAAGCATGTATTGTCTTACATATATAAATACCGTTTCTAAAACTACTTTCTTTTCCTCCTCAATTTTTTCCCTCGTCAACTCGAATGAAATGTTTTGTGGGTACTCTTTGTGAACTGTCAAGTCACATTCTTGGCAGCTTTCCAATTTTTTTAACGTAACATGGAACCAGTCTAATGCCAGTCGATAAAACCTTCGTTTGAACATCTGACGACCAATATGGTAGCTCTCCAAAACTGCAGTATTTTAAAAATTTAGTTTAGTTTACTTCGGATATACCCACCAATCCACAAATTCAAAATACAAGCGTCGAAACTAGGTTAATGCTACAAAATAGATAGATGACAATTTGGATGGTGGGGAGGTATAAAAAAATCATATTTACCTTTTCTCGAATACTTACAATGATCTATCTTAAAATTGTAGCGCAGTCAGACTAATTCATGTACCACGTGATATCTGATAACGTTTGTGCGAGACTTTTGTTTCTTTTAGAGATGGAATGCCGCTAGCAGATGTTATCCCGAGGTAACGTCATTTCAGCGGGAAGATTACGTAGCGTTACGTTCCATCACCATTGGAGATACTAATACCGCACAAATCGGTTATCACATGGTACATGAATTAGTCCCGTTTAACTTAATCCGACATAGGCAGTTTTATCATAAGCTACAAGAAGCAAAAACTCGTATTAGCGCGTATCTCCAAACAGTGAATTAAAATTCCCTTGTTATTCCAAATTTATGTTTAGTTATTATTTCTTTAATTCTTACTCTTGCGGAAGGTCGGTGGTCTTTACCCGGGTAACCGGGGTTTCTCCTCCACCAATAAAAACTGGACGCCATCATATGATTGAAAGATTGTTGAGTATGGCGTAAAACAAAAAATCAAATTAATTCTTACTCAGATTTATACAAGATCATATAATAAGATCCCATAACCAGCAGAACATAAGTATTGTCAATCGTAACGTCACTTGTTGCATATAGACAAATGGGAAAAATCATAGCTAATTTTTTTTCCAATATTTCTTCAATATCATCATTATATGTATCTGAACGAGCGAAATATCTACACTTTAACACGCATGTGAATATGTCACATGTTACAAATATGAGTTTTATCAATGTGTTTGTGTATGTGCGTGTTTATGTATGTAGTGCGTGTATATGTGTTTATGCGTGTTTATGTATGTATGTGCGTGTTTATGTGTTTATGCCTGTTTATGTATGTATGCGCGTTTTATGTGCATGTTTATGTGTGTTTTTGTGTGTATATGTGTATATGCGTGTTTATGTGCGTGTTTATGACTAGACGTGTCTTTATATGTCTATTTTCGTGCTTATGTGCATATACATGGTTTATCTGTGTATGTGTTTACGTGCGTGCGTTAATTTACCTGTGTATCTGTGTGGTTATGTGGTTTAGTTTAGTTTAAGAATGATAAGAAAATGAAAGATGAAAAGTAGTTTTTGCACGTGCCAACCTGACAGTTTATGTAGCTTGAATCCAAAGACGTCTCCATTTGCGAATTCGACAGCTGAAATGTTGTAATTTGTCTGCAGTCGAGCGATTCCCAGTACTAATTCGCTTTTATAATGTTGTGATGGTAAAGCGTTTCTTATAGTCATTATTTGGTTGTGAATATCTATATAGGAAAAATAAATTACATGTAAGTGCATTTAAAATTAGTACAGACGTACAGACATACTGACTATTGATACACAAAAAGTAATAAGTAAAAAGTAAAATAATGACCAAACTTTTATTCTGTCGAAGATAAAGGGTTAAAACGAAAGTTCTAAATTCGTCAGGGCCCTTTTTTCGACCGCGTTCGTCCTTTGTTAGTATTATGTATAATCTTGCAATATCATGCGCGGCCTATGTAAACATAAATAATTGTTAAACCTTGTGACAAATCATTGAGAAGGTGCTTGAAGCAGCTAAATAATTTTTTCTACCAGCATGTGCCAAAAACGTACATTCAGTTATTTTCCATTTGGTATAGAAACAAAAAGGCCCACTACGAACGCGAAGCTCTATCGTCTGCCCAGCATGGCTAGTAAGCGATCGAAGTCACATATGTTTTGGTCTATATTGTGTGCATATCATCACTGATTCGTTGAAATTAGGACCCAGAAATGATGGCGCCTAACTATCTTGTGAAACTTGTTTTGTGAATGGAAAGAAATTATCTTTCAAAATAAACTGATAACGTAGATGGATGTCGCAGCTATGAGATTTACGGTGAAATAAAAATTCGATAGAAATTGCTTGATAAATGTTTCGAATCGACGAGACAGTGTTTGACCGTCGAAATGAGGGCATAAATGGCTATATCTTTTTATCATAGAATTCAATAATGGCATGGAAAATGGAAATTTACAAACAGTCAGAATTAAAAGATGGAGATGTTATATAACGGCAGAATTGTAAAGGAAGAATGATAGTATCAAATATAGACCTGTAAAAAGCATCTGTTTGATGTCTTTAAGGTACGCAATCAAAGTTTTGTTTCGTTCAAGCGAAGGACATCGGTTTTAATTTAACGTCATATGTAATCAGTGTTGTAATTGTCTCATATCTGACATTGACATTGATATTGTTTGATGTCTGATATTGAAATTGATGCTGTCACATATATAACATTGCCATTGATATTGTCTAATATCTGACATTGTCATTGATATTGTCTAATATCTGACATTGTCATTGATATTGTCTAATATCTGACATTGACATTGATATTGTCTAATATCTGACATTGACATTGATATTGTCTAATATCTGACATTGACATTGATATTGTCTGATATCTTACATTGACATTGATATTGTCTAATATCTGACATTGACATTGATATTGTCTAATATCTGACATTGACATTGATATTGTCTGATATCTTACATTGACATTGATATTGTCTAATATCTGACATTGACATTGATATTGTCTAATATCTGACATTGACATTGATATTGTCTAATATCTGACATTGACATTGATATTGTCTGATATCTGACATTGACATTGATATTGTCTAATATCTGACATTGACATTGATATTGTCTAATATCTGACATTGACATTGATATTGTCTGATATCTTACATTGACATTGATATTGTCTAATATCTGACATTGACATTGATATTGTCTAATATCTGACATTGACATTGATATTGTCTAATATCTGACATTGACATTGATATTGTCTGATATCTTACATTGACATTGATATTGTCTAATATCTTACATTGACATTGATATTGTCTAATATCTGACATTGACATTGATATTGTCTAATATCTGACATTGACATTGATATTGTCTGATATCTTACATTGACATTGATATTGTCTAATATCTTACATTGACATTGATATTGTCTAATATCTGACATTGACATTGATATTGTCTGATATCTTACATTGACATTGATATTGTCTGATATCTTTCATTGACATTGATATTGTCTTAATATCGAACAGTGACATTTTGATATTGTCTAATATCTTACATTGACATTGATATTGTCTGATATCTTACATCGACATTGATATTGTCTAATATCTTACATTGACATTGATATTGTTTTAATATCTAACATTGACACTACACGTATTCCACATGATTTCTTGGGCTTAGTCCTATGATATTTAATCCTTTATTTGCAAAAACCGCTTTCGGTTTAGGGTAATGGTTTACACCTTTGTTATCATAAACTAGTTTGAGTTTAGGATAAACCAGTTTTTGTTGAGAATCTGGTTCACAACTTTAAAAAAGAAAGTTTCTTAGAACAAATTCGCCCAAAGTTTGAAGTGAATACGTAATTAAAAGCATAACGACCTGACATGGAATTTTTGTTTCAAGTAAAGATATGCATTTAATACACGGTATCGTCAAATATTGTGCTTTAGCTAAAGGAAACAAGGAAATTTGTTGAAGATATTTAATCAACATGCTGTATAGTTAGAAGTAAAGATACGTAATCAACACGCTGTATAGTTAGAAATACAAATATGTAATCAACATGCTGTATAGATAGAAATAAAGATACGTAATCAACACGCTGTATAGTTAGAAATAAAGATACGTAATCAACACGCTGTATAGTTAGAAATAAAGATACGTAATCAACACGCTGTATAGTTAGAAATAAAGACACGTAATAAACACGCTGTATAGTTAGAAATAAAGATACGTAATCAACATGCTGTATAGTTAGAAATAAAGATACGTAATCAACATGCTGTATAGTTAGAAATAAAGATACGTAATCAACACGCTGTATAGTTAGAAATAAAGATACGTAATCAACACGTTGTAAAGTTAGAAATAAAGATACGTAATCAACACGCTGTATAGTTAGAAATAAAGATACGTAATCAACATGCTGTATAGTTAGAAATAAAGATACGTAATCAACATGCTGTATAGTTAGAAATAAAGATACGTAATCAACATGCTGTATAGTTAGAAATAAAGATACGTAATCAACATGCTGTAAAGTTAGAAATAAAGATACGTAATCAACACGTTGTATAGTTAGAAATAAAGATATGTAACCAACAGTCTGTATGCTAGGACATTACTTTAGGTAAACTGACCTATCAGTAAGTTGTATTTTTGTCTTGTTTGCGATTACTCTTTTTCACAAAGTGCAATGTTGAGTAACCTGTTCGATCGCGGTTGTTGAGACGTTTGCACCAATCCTGAATTGCAATGTGGATTCGTTCCTCACGTAGTTCATTTGGATTTGACTCACGGCGGGTGTGACCGATCAACAGTGGATGCTTACTCCTCCATGGCACCTGACCCCTACCCTCTATTTCCAGATTTATATATATGCCTAGGGCATCCTAAATATTTATACTATGATATCTGTGATTTTTATATCGAATTAAATAATGTGATCGCCATGTTGCATCTGTGTAACTAAGGACCAATGATTTAAAGTTGAGGAGAAAATTATACTTATTGTTGCTTTTTTGCATTGCTCTTCCATAACATTGATATCTGTTGTGTAGTTTTATTTCCTCATTATTACTCATGATATTCATTCGTTATATACGTAGTTACTTATAACGTACACATCTTGGTTATCTTAATACTGCATTACGGAGAGAAAATGTTTACTTGTCGCTTATGCACCTTTATAGAGTACCTTGTGATTTCCGATCATTGACATCAGTGTCAATTCGATTCCACTCAGAGACGAAGGCTCCCGAGAAACTAAAGTGTCTGGCCATATCGCCATCATATTCCCTAGGAAGGTAGTGTGATTGTAGTATCTTCAGGTTTTGAACTGATCTTTAGAATATATAAAAATATATAACACTAGAATGACTAACAACGTATTATAAGTACTTATAATATATATATATATATATATATAGTCGAATCCACTTATAACGAAATTGTATATATAAAAATACCAGTTATAACGAGGATATATCTTTTCCCCAAGCGTTTCTTATATCAGAATACAAATTTACGCATTTATAAGTGCAATATGATTTTACCATTACCCTAAAACAGCTTTAACTGAACATACATACATACACTCATACACTCATACACTCATACATGCATACATACATACATACATACATACATACATACATACATACATACATACATACATACATACATACATACATACATACATACATACATACATACATACAAACAAACATACAAACACACATACATACATACATACATACATACATACATACATACATACATACATACATACATACATACATACATGCCAACATACAAACAAACATACACACATAGTTCAATACATACATACATACATACATACATACATGATATTCAATACATGAGTTTCTTACATGAACAGATAACCTGAGCATACAACAAATATTACCTTCTTAAAGAATTAAGACGAGTCTTTTCGTTCTGAATGTAATCCTCCAGAGTTGCTGTCAGTCTTTTTAAATTTATAAATGAATTTTCCATTTTTGTCGTCGATGAAAATATTTCCGAATCATTACAGTTCACATATTGTAAAAAGTATATAATTAGAATTTGTGATACGGTTATGAAATTGTTAGTAAACATCATGGAAAGAGACAAACAGGAACAAACACCAGCATAACAAATTACTGATCTGTTCCGGATATGACGAAATATCTTTATCCTTCAGGGTATACATTATATAGAATAGATGAAACAGAAATTCATTGTACGACAAATTTATCATAGTATCGAAGTATATCAATTCAATTCAATGATATAGCCTGCGGACGTTGTAAACACCCGTCTTTGTCAAAGCCATGTCGCTGAGACCAGCACGTACAGTGTCTGTTGGCCCTAAGTATCTAGCTGTTATGCTCTATTCTATAGGTTTTTAGACTAGTTTATTATCATGACCTGTAGGGTTTAAAAGGTTAAGCGTCCTTAGCTGTTTATCATCAATTGAATGGAAAGTAAAAAATGAAGAATTATTATAGATGGATAATCGAAACTTAAAGTCTATTAAAATAGAACAAATTACATATACAAATGGTCTCAATATGAAGAGCAAACGGGATGGGCCCAGGTGTCCGGAAGGTCTAGCTTCACCTATATGCATGCCACAACCGTTGAAAATGTTCTATAGAATCCTTTCGAGTTCGGTAAAAAGGTCAAGTTCGGTGAAAAGGTATATATAACAACGGCCTTAACACGATTAACAATTGCCCAATCCCAAACTAGATGTGACCAGGCGTGCGGGGGATCAGCACCCCATGCTAGCACGCCACATCCACCACAAAGCGGAAAAGCGTTCCTGGCTGGAATCATATTTGCTTAATTTAGTTTTCTAATTGTGTTTATATTATTAATTTAAATGGAAAGTTGTCTCTAAGTGTGGTTATTTTTGTTTTATTTATTTTTTGTATGTGTTTATTTCATTATTTGCCTTTATACTGTAGCTTATGGTTATCATACAAGATGCACGTGCAAGACACGGTCAAAACATTAGTTATTTTTAATTGATGGGGATCTGTAGGGGTGCCCTTGTATCATACCTTCTTGTTCTTTTTGGAAAATATAAATCCATATTAAATTGACCTCAACTGATGAAGTATAAGAATTGACAGAAACGATATCGTTTTGAGCATTATAACTTTGGTATTATGTTTAGAATATCTATAATGACTAACGTCAAACTTGTTATTTGGCATTATAAACATAATACCAAAGTTATTATACTCAAGACGATCGTTCCTGTCAATTACTATCTTAGCTTTTGAGGAGTTTAGAATCTAAATGGTGTTATCAGTGCCAAATATTACTTTAGTATAAGATGAACAGCTGGTACCGAAATACCAGGTACTAGGTTTATGAATACTCTCGTGGACTCAAACGGTCCACCAGCAGTGGCAACGACCTAGTGGTTATAATATTATAAACATAATACCAAAGTTATAATGCTCAGGACAATTGTTTCTGTCATTTAGACTTCATCACCTGAGCTCCAATTTTAAATATCTAAAGGGAAAGTGGTATAATACAAGGCCAAATAGTTATTTTAAATACATGGCCAAAACCCGTCTAAGGGTAACCATTATAAAAAGATGACTCTCTTAGCTTTTGAAGAAGTAAGAATTCAAAAAAGTGTTATCAGTGCAAAATGTTACTGTGGTATATGATCATCAGCTATTATCGAAATTCCAGATATTAGTTTTATGTATATCATCGGGGACTCAAATGGTCCACCAGCAGTGGCAAAGACCTAGTGGTTCTAAATGTTACAATACAAGGCCAAATAATAAATCTAAATGCAAAGCCAAAATCTGTTAAAAAGATTATTATCTCAGAATTTTGGCAATCATTCACTTGCAATGGATTAATTCAACCTTACTTTTTGTATATTCATACCACATCGGATTTAACCTTATTTCAACTATATATAGAGGAATATAAGATTTTTTATATCTGTGTTTAGCGTTTTGTTACTGTACATCAAGCATAAGCAGTAAAAGTAGAAAAAAAATGAAATACTTTATTTTGTTAAACACAGCTAATGTCCCTTTAAACGCTGCTAATATTGTCCGATTCACATAAGGTGGTGGGGCGGAGTAACCTTTTGATTATCACACCGATGAGTCTGCTTACTTTTCGGTTATGACAAGCTGCGCGGGAAAATGTTTCATTCTTCACTGGATACTCTCTTATATATAGTGACAAAGCAAGAACGATAACTCTGATCAGTGTAACGTTAATGTTATGCTTTTTTACCTAAAATCTAAATTCGTACAGGTCAAGAAGGGGTTCACAAGACTCCGCCCCGCCAGGTTATTTGGATTTTACTATTCCAATCAGGGAATGTGACATGATGTTCAGCCTGCATAAAGCCAACAAATGTTTGTCTATAAAATTGTAAGCAGTAACGCAAAGATAAATAGAGTCTACTCCTACCTCGAGGGTATGACAAAGAAATCTGAATTTGAGGGTACGATTCTTGTATGACAAACCCGAGGCTTGCCATTCAAGAATCTTATCCCGAGGATTGAGATTCCTATGTCATATCCTCAAGATAGTGGTTGATTATTTTTCTCCCATTTCTTAGATATATGTCTATGTAGATTTACGCATTATCTACATGTCTATAGATCTATGCATATCTGAATCATGTCTGATTCTGGAAGCCACAGATTATTTTCCTCCTCCCTCTTCAAAAACATGTAAATAAATTCTGATGCAGTTTTTAATATACTGTATTTTCATCACATAGAGGTCCTTCGTTAAAGAACTATATTGTGACGTCATAGGATGAAGACAGAGAAATTCTGGCTTGGCAAAACGGTAGATAAATCTGTCCATGGTGGGAAAAAGGCAGTTTGTCAGTGGTATCATGGCCGTAAATTTGTATGTGATACACGGCCTTTAGCTCCTTTGTTCTAAGATTAAGTCGATACGAACGTACTTAGCAATAGGTTACTGCACAGACTGTAAATGCGAACTCAAATGTGTATGTAATGATAAAGCCAGCTACTACCAACACTTACAGCATTCAGTCATTTGCAACATTTTATTGAATTTGCTGTAGGCCATACAACTGCTTTAGTTGACCAGATTGTAGCTACATTATCTGTTACGATAGATAAATGCAAAAATGAAAATTACCAACCACGCGGCGCACATTAGAAATTCTCCATTTTTTCTCATTTATTCTCAAAATACTAAAAATCAACAAGAACCAATTAATCTTGAAAACACATTTTTGCATAACTAAAAACAGAAGATTCACGGAAATATATATCTTTGTGGCACTGAATATTGTTATCAGATCTAGATTTTCCTATGTTGGTCATGTGTAGAAATCATGAAATCATATTCATGGAGCTTTCATTGTAAAGATATAAATTGCGTTTAAACAGCAGTTATAAACAATTTCTTTTTTAAAAAAAGATATCCATGCTTTACATTTAAGAGTTTTTGCAACTCTACTAATACTTACTTTACCGTTAACAAGTGAATGTTTGAAAGACCAAGATTAACTACTGAATAATTTGAACTGCTGAATTAATGTATTTTTTTCAACATTGATATCACCCACCTCCAATGAATTTATCGGATTTTCACAACAGAAAGAAGAGTCATGCATTAGAGATTATTGAAAGAAAATATGCAACAATTCTAGTAAGATAGAAGACCTATATTCAGCCCATCGAGTCAATGGAAAACTGAACGAAGTGTCAGTCACATGATATTTTTTGTTATTATAGTAAATATTTACTATACAAACAACACACTAGGTACATCATATGTATTTCAAAATAAACAGAGCAGGGAGTTTTGTGTGGTGATATGTCTACCTACGCAAATCACAGATGTCAAAGCATTAATCCGTAGAATGCCCAAGAGACAATATACAAATCTGGTGAACATTGGACAAATACGGACCTCTAGAAATCCAAAGATGGGATCAGGCGTAATGGTGGATTAAGCATCCTGTGTTGAACGGTCACAGACACCACGAGTCCACAAATTCAAATGAAATGAATGAGGAATAAATTTTCGTCACAATCGGTACAGGCGACTCAACAACCGCTACTTAATAGGAAAATTTTCATTTAGTGAAACATAGCAATTGGAAACAAGGTCATTGTACAGACCATCAAATTTGTGGCATGTTTACATGAAGCGCGATTCTTGATATCCCTGTAATAATAACTTATCAGTAAGTAGTTTGCCTCTGTATATGAAATGTTCATATGCTGAACATGATCTGGCATATCGGATCATTTGCATCTTTCTACATCAACGTAATCGTAATAGTTTTAGTGACAGAAAAAGTTGTCGATGATGCCCATAAGTCTTTCTTGAAATATCAACTTGACTGTGTTTGTGTGTTAAGTTTGTTGTTGTCACAACGTTTTGACTTGTTCATATTGTTGTTTCTACTGCTGTTGTTTTTGTTATCATATTTCCGTTGTCCTTTGTTCCTTTTTAATATGCAGCACAATCATATGAACTTTCTTGCATTCCAGAATCAGTTTTCTTTATGGAGCGGGAGCTGTGACCTTTACATGGTATTTTATTTCACTCAAACTGCAATAGATTGTTTTATGAGGGGCTAAATGACCAGAATAAAATAAATAGTTAACAGATAATTTATTTTCAACATATAAAACCATTTTGTAATTATAGCAAACTTGACATTCTGAAAGGATCCATTAAATATTTGTTTAATTGTTTGATATTTTCACATTGAATATGTTGAAATCTTCGCATTATCCATTTGTCACCGACCACAACTGGACATCCAGCATGTCTTGTGCTTTTATCAACGCTTCCATCTTCATTTAGATTCATCAATACAGCAACTGAGCCCTGTGAACGAAATATCGGTGTTATTATAGAGTTATTAATCGGTGACATCCATATTGGTCTGATTAATGCACCGGAGTATATCGGAGCCGGCCTGGCTCAGTCTGGAGCGAGCTCGACTCTAGATTGTGAGGTCGTGAGTTCGACTCCTGCCGACGGAAGGTTGGTTTCCTGTCTTTCGGATGATACAGTAAAACTCGAGGTCCCATGTCACAGTAGGTTAAAGAACCCTCACTGCTCAATGGCTGTAAGTGCCGAGCATAGGCCAAAATTTGAAGCCTTTCACTGGCATTAGTTGACGTCTTCATATGAGTGAAATATTCTTGAGTGGAACGTTAAACAACAATAAACAAACAGAAATATATCGTATGTCTGAAACGATGCCGAAGGTCAATACGAAAGACGTAGGCGAAATAACAAGGCCAATATGGAAATCACTGATTAATGAGCATATTAACATCAACTAATATCAAATACACCTAGGACAATATCGAGTGGAACAGATGTGCGTAGGATTCGATATGAAAAAAGCGCGACTTCAGTAGTGGTCATGTTTTCTACAATTGGCTTAGTTTTTTTTTATTATTTTCGCTCATTTTTTTAAAATTAGTTTTGAATTTAATATTGTTTGGGCTGAAATATTACTTCGGTTAATTAATAATGTTGTTTACATACTACCATGTATTGTGTGTGGAGATGCCATGCACTGACTGAAGCTGAAGCGCTACGCAGATTTAGCCCTTTTAAAATATAAACAATGCAACAGCGAGAATTCCTAATTTCGAGAATTTTAAATTGTTAAACATTACTTTAAATCATTGTAAACTGGAATTGTAACGTATTTAAAACGGAGCGAAACGAATTGTAACGATTCTGGGCGAATTTAAATCGGAGCGATACGAATTGTAACGATTCTGGACGAATTTAAAACGGAGCCAAACCGTTTGCATGTGAAGTAGGGGGAACCTCGTATACAGTTTTATCGTAAAAAAATAACTTTCACTTTATGTGCTCAGTTATTGATTAAGTGAGTACATACAGTGAAAGTTAAAGTCTGAAGTATTACGCAATATCAGAAATCGAACCCTGGACATTTCATGTGCGAGTCCGACGATCCAACACAAGAACAGTTAAGGTGTCCTGGGGATTAGGCCTGAATACATCAGATACGAATTATATATCATATGGTGGTACCTCGCTATTAAAACCATCTCACTGGCTGATTCTTGAGGTGGTCTTATTATCAAGGTGGAGTTTTAAGTGAGGTTTTGTACTTTATTTATCAATAGACTGAAAATTTGTAATTTGTCATGCGAGTTGGTCTCCTAGGCGAGGTGGTTTTTAGGCCAGGTTCCTCTGTGTACTATATACCATATGAGTTACTGAAGCGTGAACATTAGACCTGTATGTATCATATCTAAAATTGGAGTGACAATGCAAACGATCGGAAAATTATATCACGTGACACTGATATAACATGATAGTTCATTACATGTTTTGTTACATATCATTGTTACTTAAACTGAGTCTTTACTTGTAAATAGCGCTAAGTTAGTCAATGTATAGGTTGAAATAAAAATTTTAAAATTAACAACAGAAATTGTTTTGCATCTATTTAGACAATAATCTTACCTTTTGGGGGATTATCTTCAAATTAAGAAACGGAAATACGGTGGTGCCACCTACAACATCGCTAAGCTGCAATGACAAAGTACAACGAAATGACGTCAACCAATAAATAATTATTTTCATGAAGTAATTGTTGTATTCACTTTTGCCAATCAGATTTTAATTTGCGCTTGGACGCGCTGTTGATTTCAGAATTGTCATTGCAATATGAAAAATACCATTTTTTGAATTTTAATTTTTAAATTATATTATACAAAAGAAAAGCCCTTTCACGTGATACTGTTTGAATCAATAAACAAAAATCTGTGTCAACATACTTACATAAAACATAAATGTAAGTAGTCTGTTAGTTTTCGTCGGAGAAATACTTTGTATAACCTGGAAATAAAATCACCAATAACTGTACAAACTACACAAAATAATTGTGTGTGTGTGTGTGTGTGTGTGTGTGTGTGTGTGTGTGTGTGTGTGTGTGTGTGTGTGTGTGTGTGTGTGTGTTTGTGTGTGTTTGTGTGTGTGTGTGAATTGATATGCTTACAGAAAATATCAGGAACAGAAATTGATAATTTTGGATATACATGGGATATATACGGAACAACAATTCAAACTGTTTTAAAGAATTTAACAATGAGTGTGTGTGTGTGTGTGTGTGTGTGTGTGTGTGTGTGTGTGTGTGTGTGTGTGTGTGTGTGTGTGTGTGTGTGTGTGTGTGTGTGTGTGGGTGTTTGTGTGTGGTGTGTGTGTGTGTGTGTGTGTGTGTGTGTGTTTGTGTGTGTGTTTGTGTGTGTGTGTGAATTGATATGCTTACAGAAAATATCAGGAACAGAAATTGATAATTTTGGATATACATGGGATATATACGGGACAACAATTCAAAATGTTTTAAAGAATTTAACAATGATCTACGTATAGGAGGATCCTTACTTTTTCAGATGGCAAGTAGTCACTGTGTAATTCAAAGCTTCCACCCGGACCGTAATTAGACACCTGGAATAAAATAAATTGGGTGTAGAAATGACTTCTAGAATGCTTGTATTTACAGATAAATATTTGTACTCTCCCTTTCCGTCTACGAGTGAATGCTACTTTCTATGTATTTCTGTGTTGTGCATGGTGCATGAAAACAACGATGACGACGACTATGATGATGATGATGGTGATATTAAAAAGCGCATTATGCAGATGATGTTTCTTTTTCACCTTTTTACTTTATAATTTGTGTTTGTAGGTTTTCTTTCTGATATCAAGAGTTTAATAGAATATATGCCTTCACATGAAGATAAGAATGGATTTGAATTAGGGATTGTTTTTCTGCAGACATTTTACAACATATCAGCCGCAGAATTTGCTGCAGGAGAAGTATATGGTCTCCGGTTAAACCAACTTTCTGGTTTGTATATGCAAGTTATACTTTATTTATTTGGATAAAACCCACAAAATTAAATTCGTGATAAATAATGCAGTGCTCATCTCTCTCTCTCTCTCTCTCTCTCTCTCTCTCTCTCTCTCTCTCTCTCTCTCTCTCTCTCTCTCTCTCTCTCTGTGATGAGAAAGCAGATAATCAAATTTCATCTAGTACGGTGGTTTCACTCTTACAAACTTCGACTTTTATGTATACAATACTTCCTTTTCTGTATTAGTAATATTTATCAAGCGAAACACATGATTCTTTGGAGAAGATTTCTGAACTTGTTAGGACTATAAAAAAGTATCATGGTCAAGAAATATTTCAGATATTCTGTTTTGTACAATAATGAATTAGTATCAGCAAATCCAATAGAAAGTTGATTAGATTATAAATACATATCTACGGGATTTATATAAATTGTATGAACGAAACAAATAACAAAAATATTACCAGAAACTGTTCCGTTTCCAGCTTCATGTTGAGAAAGGCCTCCAAACGTCTATGAAATGTATTGGTTGTCTGGGTGTCAGTTTCCAAGTAAACACTGAAAAGACAACATATGGTTCAACACTATTGTAAAAATGACATTCAAATACTACGTGAATGATAATTGTTTTGAAACAAATATGGGAATCTCAATTTACATATTACTATAACACTCCTTGGAGTAGAGCCGACCTAAAATGAATGAACATGACAAAGTTGGGAATGTTCTCAAAAATTATTTTTCCAATTTACTAAAAAAAAACAGGAAATTGAAACATATATCCGTGTAGATCAATCCATGCAGCTGTTCTGGAGGAGAAGATTTTTAAATAGGGGTACCCCTTGAGACCTCTCTTGTCCCACTCCAGGATCCACCCCAGGGCCGATCTGGTCGAAATGAACAAACTTGGTAGAAGATCTTGAGTACTTACTTCCTATATGGTTTCATCAAAATCCCTTTCACGGTTTTTGGAGAAGAAGTCGAAAATGTAAAAAGTTAATGGACAGACGACGGGCAAAGGTTGATCAGAAAAGCTCACCTTTGGGTCAGGTGAGCTAAAAATGTTGAAGACAAGTCATTATCTAATTACGATACATGCATTTTGAACTATGTTCAACAAATTATATATTCAGTGATCAATAAAGATCAAGCAACTGTAATCGTTAGTGTCCTGCGTTTGTTTCGTGGTGGTGGTGGTAGTGGTGGTATTGATGTTGTTCTTGCTGTTGTTATTGTTTTGGTTGCTGTTGTTGTTTTTATCATTGTTGTTGTTTCTTTTAATCATTCTTTTTATTTCAACCGGTTGTTGTATGTCATTTTTTTTCTATTTTAAGGGGACTGCATTTTTTATTTTATATTCCTTTTTACTACTTAGATTAATATATAATAGCAAAAATGAGATATACATAGGCATAAAAATTCTTAAATTCTTATATATTTTGGGAATATATATATTAATTCAGAAATCCAGTTTTGGGATCTTATTCACTTGCAACTGATCAACTCAACCCTACCATTTGTATAGGAATACTGCACTGGACCTGACTTTTTTTCACAAAATATATAGGAATATAAGACATTTTATGCCTGTGTTTAGCTCTTATTTGTTATTGTACATTACGTACAAGTAATTAAAGTTGAAAAAATTGAAATACAGTGGAATCTCGTAACCTGGAAATTGACGGGTCGACCCCATTTCCTTTGAGATCTCCAAAATTCGAGATAACCAAAATGTTTAATTCACATATTTTCTATTCTTCTTGGGCAACGAATTGACATACATGTACATGTACTCAGTAAACTGAGCCTGGCACCTTGAAGCTTAAGAAAGACTTAAGTCTAAAATTGTTATTCAAATCTGACTAATCCTGAAATCTGATTGGCCGAGAAAAAAATATTTTTTATAAAGAAAGCTAATGCCACTTTAAATATGTCCATTTTTTGTGGTGAATATCAAAAATCTCAGATACCAAAGTATAAATCAAAAGAATGTCCAGGACATAGATACAAATCCGGCAAAAATATATATCTTCCAATAATTGTGTAGATTGGAATAAAATAGATTTTTGGTTATTGTTGAATTCTTGTATTGAAAGTAACGCCTAGTTTAATACCCCAATAATTATCAACAATCTTTGAATGTTCTACTTAAAACCATGTGAGGAAATATTAAAATATGCTGTGTATTTGTTGCAAATAAGGACTATGCTTTTTATAATTTATAGGTTTAGATCCCTTATTTGACCTAAAGGTGTATTTCTAGGGCGCCTTTCATCAACGAGGCACAAGTCCGAAGTCTTTAATTTATTGACCTTTAAACAAAACTTAAAAGGGCATTAATATCAACACAACCCTAACCTATGTATTCAGATATATTCCCATATTTACATAGCTTATGAAAACTTTACTTTTCATTAATATCTTTATTGCGAATAAAAACAAAAACATCTTATCATTCACACGCGTTTACCACAAACGCAAACTGACCTTTGAGAAACTCTGCCATCGAAGACTTTTCGGTTTCCTTTAGAGTCGGCAACTTTGGTCCGGGTCAACTAACAAAGAAAATATTATTTAATATACTGATAATATAGTTAAATGCAGTGAAACTTTGAAATAATAATAATAATAATAATAATAATAATAATAATAGTAATAATAATGATAATAATAATAATAGTAATAATAATAATAATAATAATAATAATAATAATAATGATAATAATAATAACAACAACAATAATAATATAACTATTATTAGTATTAATATTATTATTTGTAGGCGTAAATGTAGGATACAATGACATAGAAAAAATAATATAAATAATGCCAAAACAGCCAGACAACAGCATCGTAAACAAAATAATACCTTTAATGCCATAACAACGATTTTACCTAGTAACAGTATCGTACACAAAATAAGATCTATATTGCCACAACAACAGTTTTACCAGACAACCGCATCGTACACAAAATAAGATCTACATGTATATTGCCACAACAACAGTTTTACCAGACAACCGCATAATGGACAAAATAAGATCTACGTGTATATTGTCACAACAACAGTTTTACCAGATAAACACATGGTACACAAAATAAGATCTGTGTATATTGCCACAACAACAGTTTTACCAGACAACCGCATCGTACACAAAATAAGATCTACGTGTATATTGCCACAACAACAGTTTTACCAGATAACCGCATCGTACACAAAATAAGATCTCTGTGTATATTGCCACAACAACAGTTTTACCAGATAACCGCATCGTACACAAAATAAGATCTACGTGTATATTGCCACAACAACAGTTTTACCAGATAACCGCATGGTACACAAAATAAGATCTCTGTGTATATTACCACAACAACAGTTTTACCAGATAACCGCATCGTACAGAAAATAAGATCTACATGTATATTGCCACAACAACAGTTTTACCAGATAACCGCATCGTACACAAAATAAGATCTACGTGTATATTGCCACAACAACAGTTTTACCAGATAACCGCATCGTACACAAAATAAGATCTACGTGTATATTGCCACAACAACAGTTTTACCAGACAACCGCATCGTACACAAAATAAGATGTACATGTATATTGCCACAACAACAGTTTTACCAGACAACCGCATCATGGACAAAATAAGATCTACGTGTATATTGCCACAACAACAGCTTTACCAGACAACCGCATCGTACACAAAATAAGATCTACATGTATATTGCCACAACAACAGTTTTACCAGACAACTGCATCGTACACAAAATAAGATCTATATTGCAACAACAAGTTTTACCAAACAACCGCATCGTACACGAAATAAGATCTACATGCATATTGCCACAACAACAGTTTTGCCAGGCAGCAACATCGTGGACAAAATAAGATCTTCACGTATATTACCACAACAACAGTTTTACCAGACAGCAACATCGTGGACAAAACTATTATCTATTTTGCCACAACAACATCGTAGATAAAATGAGATTTATATTGCCACAACAACAGTCTTACCAAATAGCAGCAACATCATTTGGGCCATAATAAACAATAACCTACATTTTTTATTTTTCATTTAATAACAGTAATATTATTATGATTATAGCAACAAATTGTTGTATTGTTAATGGAGTTGGGAAAACAATTGAAGTAAATATCTTACCAAATTTTATTGTGGGTTTGCTTTCCATTTCATTGGAAGAAATGTTCAATTACTTGTTTAATTATTTTGTTTATTAATATCAATAATTATTAAAATTATTCATGCGCTTATGTGTTTATGCCTGTTTTCCTTATGATTAAGTGATCGGTTAATTGTCGGATGACCCTATTGTTATTTACTTTTTCTTCTACGTCTATTCCGAAGAACGGCTCAACCAACATTGCTCAAATTTTCATATCTTCAAAAGGAAGCTTTAAAATACAATAATAATAATAATAATTATTATTATTATTATTATTATTATTATTATTATTATTATTACGATGTTGTTGTGGCAAAATAGATTGTAATTTGGTAAGATTCTTGGTGTGAAAATATCTTATTTTTTCTATTTTATGGCGTTTTGTGTCACATGTATTTTACAGAGAGATGTCAATGCTTTGATGATTTTTTTTCAGGTCTTATTCACATTTGAGTAACCTGTTGGTGGATATCAAACCCCGGTCCTAACGCTGTTAAGGCAAAAGGCTCTATCCAACACATTCATCGCATGTGGAAAACACATGAATTACATCTGGATAAGGTGTGTGGAAACGGTGTATGTAAAGTGTGGATGATGGGTAAATAGAAGTGGATATATATAGCTATCTTTTTTGTTTGTACCAATTCTGTAAGTAAATAGCTATATAACCTATATATATATATATATATATATAATATATATATATATATAAATATATATATATATATATATATATATATATATATATATATATATAAAGTGAACTTGAGTGTTATTGTAGTTAATGATTTTCGGTCCGGATGAAAACAAAAAACACGGATCCGGAAATATCAGATTTCATTTTGTGTTTTCTTACTTTGTTTACGCTGTCCGTCTTTATCTTCTCTATCTCCTTGTGTGTAAGTATG
Organism: Atrina japonica; assembly: GCA_030159075.1. Lineage (NCBI taxonomy): Eukaryota > Metazoa > Mollusca > Bivalvia > Pterioida > Pinnidae > Atrina > Atrina japonica. The sequence continues at coordinate 29,166 of BROG01000196.1, read as the reverse complement.
TCGTAGACAATAACAAGTGCTGGATTATGACTTATAACTTCAATTTTCATTGGCTGAAATCTCGGCAGATTAAGAAGAAAATGGCATTTTGCTAGAGATGTCGGTATTTTAGGAGATGCCTGAATGGAAATAGGAAATCAATTGACCACAAAGCCGCAAATATGACACAAAAATTTGTCGTGATCGATCATTTTGTACAATAACGGGCGATATCACTTATATTAGGACAAGTAATCAAAGGAAATTAAAATTTATTGAAATATCATAAATATAATACCGGGGTTATAATGCTTAAGACGATCGTTTTCGTCAGTTAGACTTCATCAGTTGAGCTCAGATTAAAAATAAATGTTTATTTGAAAGTGGTATCATACAAGGTCAATTGATAAATCTAAATGTATAACCAAAATCCGTCTAAGGGAAGTCTGAAATAATTAAGTGTTTAATGTGAGCATTCGTAATTTATTTGCTAAAAAGTTTAAAATTCAGCATTTTTTGTATGTGTCTGTATACAGAACTGAATGCTCCATTTTCATAAATGGGTCTATATAAAAAAAACTAAAAGTGTAAACTGCCTGCATGTGTCTATATGAAGAACTGAAAGTGTCATTTTCCTGGTTAAGTCTATATAGAAAACTGAAAGCGTCATTTTCCTGCATGGTCTACATGAAGAACTGAAAGTGCCATTTTCTTACCTGAGTCTATATAAAGAAATAAAAGTAGAATTTTTCTACATGGGTCTATACAGAAAGGTGGAAGCGTCATTTTCATGCATTGGTCAATATAAAGAACTGAAAGCGTCATTTCCCTGCATGGTCTACATGAAGAACTGAAAGTGTCATATTCTTACCTGAGTCTATATAAAGAAATAAAAGTAGCATTGTTCTACATGGGTCTATACAGAAAGGTGAAAGCGTCATTTTCATGCATGGGTCAATTTAAAGAATTGAAAGCGTAATTTTTTTTTACTTGGGTCTATAGAAAACTGAAAGCGTCATTTTCCTGCATGGGTCTATAAAAAAAATAAAAGCGTCATTTTCATGAATGGGTCGAATTAAAGATTTCTTACATGGGTCAATATAAAAAACTGAAATTGTAATTTTCCTACATGGGTATGTATAAAAAACTGAAAGCGTCATATAATGAACTGAATGTGTCTATATAATGAACTGAATGTGTCTTTTTCTTGCATTAGTATGTATAAAGAACTGAAAGCGTCATTTTTCTGTATGGGTCCATGAAATGAGCTAAAAGCGACAGTGTCCTGCATGGGTCTATATAAAGAACTTAAAGCGTTATTGAGTTAACTCATGTAGTTTTTATTGGATTTCAATTTTAAAAACATACGCACGAAGTGATATTTGTTTAGTTTATAGAAATATTCATCGCTGAGTATTGATATTTTATGAAGAAATTAAACATGGCAAAAAGCACAAATATTTGCGATTACACTGTTTCAATAAATGAAATGTTGAGTTGCCTTTTAAATAGCAGTTGTTGAGACGTATGTACCAATGTGATGAGGATTCGATTATTTCATTTTAGATTTGACTAAGGACTCACGGCGTGTGTGACCGGTCAACAAGGGATGCTTACTCCTCCATAGCACCTGATCCCACCTCTTGATTTCCAGAGGTCTGTGTTTGTCCATTTTTAACAGATTTGT
>BROG01000196.1:0-22500 GCA_030159075.1 Atrina japonica | reverse complement strand
TTCACCCATATAAGAAAGTTCATATGCCAATACGAAAGTTTACCTGTTAATAGGAAAGTTAAAGTGTAAATACTAAAGGTCATGTAAATATAAAAGGTCATGTGTTACGAAAGTTCACATATCAATAGAAACAAAAGTTCACATTTTTATAGGAAAGTTCGCGTTAATACGAAATACGAATACATATTAGATCTAATATGAAAGCCCATGTGTTAATACGAAAATTCAATGTAAATAGGAAAGTCCATGTGCTAATACGAAAGTTCATGTGCAAACACTGAAGTTGATGCGTTATTTGAACATGTTTATAGGAAAACCGATGTGTCATATCGGAAGTTCACGTGTTCATATGAATATTTGCATGTTCGTCATACAAAAGTTCATATGTTAAATAAATAAAAAAGTTCATGTGTAAACTCGAATGTCCAAACGTTAAGACGAAACTTCGTGTGAAAAGTATCTGTTAATTCAACAGTTCACGTGGTAACACGAAAGTTCACATGTCAAATACGAATGCTCATGTTTTCAATTGTAAATACGAATGTTCATGTATTAACCCCAAAATTCATGTGTGTTAAATTGAAAGTTAATATGTTAATACGAAAGATCAAATTTTGTCTTTTTGCGGTTTCACAAATGTTGAGCTGTTGTTCATTGGCGGCTGTTGAAACGTATGTACCAATTGTGACGAGTATTCATTCCTCACGCATTTTATTTAGATTTGACTTTGGACTGTGTGACCGGTCAACAGGGGATGCTTACTCCTCCATGGCACCTGATCCCACCTCCTGGTTTCCAGAGATCCGTGTTTGTCCATTTTTACCAGATTTGTATCTATATCCTGGACATCCTAAAGAATTATACTTTGGTATCTTGAGAATGTTTAAATGTTAAATGTGTATGTGTTAAAACGAAAGTTAATATTCTAAAACAAACAAAGAAAAATACAAACACCACGTTTTCATTCCATACTACATTTTCTATATCGATAAACTGAAGTAGTTCTATGTACATGTATATTATTTAAGATAATGATATGTATATGTACATATATATCATATATTATCATGAAACAGAATTTCCACACCATGTTCTTATTGTTCCTTATCTAGTTATGAGAAAATGATTCATGGTTTCCTAAGATAAGTATACACTTGAACCCTGCTACATTAAAACCCTTTTTTTATATCTGATTATGATTCCGCGGCCCAATTGCTTCATTATCATTATAACCCAGTCATTAAAAAAACCCGTTTACCTAAAAAAAAAAACAAATTCTCCTTTATTTCAGTATAACTGTGTTCAACTGTATAACTCTGTAACTAAATTATACATTATTTCAAAATTAGAATATATTAGATTTATATTGAAATATATTAGTGTGTGTGTGTGTGAGTGTGTAGGTGTGTGTGTATGAATGTGTATGTGTCTGTGTTTGTAGGTGTGGGTGTGTGCATGCGTGTGTGCCTGTGTCTCTGTGTCTCTGTGTATATGTGTGTGTATGTATGTGTATGTGTGTATGTTTGTGTGTGCAGTTCTTAAGTTTTCAATTTCATTTCATTATACGAAGTACCTGCGGTGCACATAGTAAAAGTAAGCGAGATTTCACGGTTAAAAGATTTTTTAATTAGCATGTTGTAAAATATTGTTCTACTTACCGTTGTAAAGAATTGATTTGCTGTTCTTCCTGTTGAATATAGTCGTTTAGCAAATTTATCAGTTTTTCCAACTTCCCAAATGCATTTTCCAATTTAGCAGTCGATGAATATATTTCAGAACTGTAACATGTATCAGTCAATAGTAGAATAAATACTACAGTGATAGTGTTTTGACGAGGTAACGTTGAAAGAAACATGATGTACATATCCATAACAGTAGATTTCACTTCAGCAAATTATTAATGAAGCAAGAGGAAATGAGTTGTCTCCCTTTAGACAAATTTAATTGCTTCCGTTGCTATCATATTTCAATCAAATGTTATTTGTCACAAGATGTGCACTAATTAAATAGAAATAGGTACGTGTTAACAAGTTGTACACTTAGTAAAAGAAATGGATAGGTGCTAACAAGATATGAACATTATAAAAAGAAACGGGTGGGTATTAACATGATGTGCACTTAGTAATATGAAACAAATGTGTGTTAATACGATATGCACTTTGTAAAAAGAAACGGGTAAATGTTAAAAAGATGTGCACTTAGTAAAATGAGACAAATAGGTGTTAATACGATGTGCACTTTGTAAAAAGAAACGGGTAAATGTTAAAAAGATGTACACTTAGTAAAATGAGACAAATAGGTGTTAATACGATGTGCACTTTGTAAAAAGAAACGGGTAAATGTTAAAAAGATGTACACTTAGTAAAATGAAACAAATAGGTGTTAATACTATCATGTTTCCGCTTTTTGATTTACCAGGGGTTTTTACCAAAAAGTGAAAACATGATAATTTGAAAAACAACTTATCAGCGACTTTGTGACTTTTCACCCGAAAACTAGCTAATTAGCGACTTTTCGCCTCGCCAAGCGAAAAAACAACTAATTACCGAGTTTTGACTTATCGCCTCGCCAAGTGGAAACTCGCTAATTTATAAGCAGGTTTTAGGGGCGAAAAGTGCAAAAGTCTTGATGGCACAAATCAGCCAACATATGTCGACGATGTTAAGAAAGTAATACTGTAACAGTCAAGCTCATTACTTTGAGGCAAGATCATGGCAATGTTGGCCATACCATTACAAATACACTCCATTCATCCATGACGTAACGTCACTGCCTATCATAATTGTATTCATGGTACATAAACATCAAACAGGTTTTGCTTTTACCTAAATTTTATACATCAATTTATCCATTAACGTATTATCTGTCTTTGGTACTATCACTTTTATCGCATGATTTTTAAAATGTAGCCGCGGTGCAAAGGTGAGCAAAGGTTTATATAAATATATATATATATATATATATATATATATATATATGTATTATATATATATATATATATATATATATATATATATATATATATTATACGTAGGTGTTGGCACGTTAAAGAACCCTACTGCTCAATGGCCGTAAGTGTCGAGCATAGGCCAAAATTTGAAGCCCTTCACCGGCATTTGGTGACGTCTCCATATGAGTGAAATATTCTCGAGTGGGACGTTAAACAACAATAAACAAACAAACAAACGTATTTGAATTCCTTTGGTTTCCAAAGTCAATAACAAAATCCTCACGATATCACATGGAGCATCTTGCACAAAGACGATTCAGCAAATATAACCATAAAAGCCATACAGAAAATTTTACAAGTCCTTTTGGTCATTTTTATATATAATCCACAAAACATGAGCCAGCGGTAGATAAAAGGGTTCGTATGAGTTGTTGTTATTGATATTTTTAATAGGCAGTTTTGTGTGTCCTGAAACTTTTGGACATTTGAGGATTTAAAATTTTTGAATGAGAATGGGCGCAAGCGAGAGCAACTCTTTTTGTTTTCTTGCGTGTCCTTAGTATTGTCCTAAGAGTCTTTTCTCAGACGCTCACTTAACCTGTGTCGTTATATGATACCAAACAGATTATTCGTGATACCAAAGAAAGATTAATATGAACTTTCATCCGGGAAAAGAAGATGTTCACGTAAGACGAATAGTACTTCTCAATTCTGTTTTGCTCTTTGGTAGAGAAGAGAGAAAATATAAGCAGATGAACGAGAAGTGTTTGTCGTTTAAAAAGAAAATACAGTGTATACATTTAAATGAGTTATAGGGTTTATAAGAAGTATTTTATAGAGTACTTAGTATATGCAGCATATCTCAATACAGTTTAGATTACTTTTCTAATGAGCTGTGTGGCCCTGAAAATGGCCGTTGGATAGGTCACTAATATTGACAGTAGCATTTTTTTCAGAGGTAAGCGTCGTTCTGCTTCCAGTAGATCATCTGTCTTCCTCTTAATAGTCATGGTGATCGGCATCTGTAGTTGACGAAAACTAGTTCTGATCTGTTTACTGAGCTGTCAGATGGTCTAAGCAATGTCGGTACTGCCGTTCGAGTTGATCCCTGACTTTCTTTGAGGTTTGTTGTTGTTTCAGTTGCCTCCATCTCTGATTGAGTTTCTTCGGTATGTTCTGATAGCAACTATCACACTGCATTGTGGTAATGTTTTTCTTTTGTTGTAAAAGAATAATTTTCTGAATAGCTTCAGTATAGATATTCTCCGTTATGTTCAACAAATAGGAGAAGAAACGTTAACGCGATGTGACGTCACAACTTGCTGAGTATGTCTAAGAGTCTATAGTCATTGCTTGATTATGGCTGAATGCGTAAACATGTGGTAAAAAGAAAAATGGATGGTGTGTGCCGATATAGTGGAAGAAAGGTGGCATGGCTAACGAACATCGCTGAATGGATAGAGCTCGCAAAGTTTGAAAAAAGAAAAAGATAAAGAGGCAGAACAAACGTACAAAAAGCTTTTTATGCCATGGCATATAAAGCTTAAACCACAAACGGCCCTTTACAGGGCCACCTTACTTTTACGAAAAGAAACCTATGACTGATTAGAGTAACAGCAGTTCTATAATATCAACAATAAAACACAGATCATTTGTATACCCTTATTCTCTCTCTCTCTCTCTCTGTATCTCTTATACTCCAAGTCTCTAAGTGTTACACTATTACTATATTATCCTTTTCGTCATAGTTGTAGCTTGTCAATGGTATTTTACACCAGATCACTCTGTGTACCTTTGTGTCTACCTTGTAGATACTAGGTTTAAACTCTAAGTGTACTCTAAACTCTAAGTGTACACCTTATACCCAGACATAAAACATAAACACCAGATCAATTTTTACTTTTTAAATTTTTAATTAAGTTTAATACCCCGCTAAAAAAAATTTAGATAGTCGGCAGACGTCCCTCTTTGACCATGTACAATACATAAAAATGAACTTTGAAAACACTTATTAACTTGAAACACTTATTAACTTGAAACACTTATTAAATTGAAACACTTAAAACTTTGAAACACTTATTAACTTTGAAAACACTGACCACTTTTGAAACACGCCAACAAACTTTTGTCACTTTGTCTCACTACTACGATTGATCTTGTCCATACAGCACGGAGCAAAAGAACGTCAGCTTATGTCCTAGATCGGTCGGTTCGGTTTCCTTGACGCTGTGTCAGTAAACGTATTTACATTATAACAGTACAACAAAATCACATCATTACTTCTTTTCGGTTTCCACGTTCACTTTCTTGGTGGGTTTCCTCCCTTCTTGAGCATCAAGTTGAGTTTACGTTTGGCTCCTGTTGAAGTCTGTTCGGGACAATTCATAAACCCAATGACCTGACTGATGACGTTTATAACATTGGTCCGATTGACAAGCACTTTCTTTTGTTGACCACGTAACATCTATTTCAATGTCTCTACGTTGACCGTAGAAGTGGTGCGACTATCAAAAGTGATTCCTTTGACTTTACACACCATTGTGTCAGACGAGTCTTGTACGCATTATTTTTCAGACCTTTCAAGACAAAGGATAAGATAGAATTCGTCTGTCCATCCTCCTAAACTGTTCACTATAGTAGAGTCCCACTGCTGTGGATCGTGTTTATAAATGATACTGTCTGTATTAAAATATAACACACATTCTCCCAAACGTTCTAGGGTGGCATAGAGATGTAACTGTGCTAAAGACGTAGTAAAGGCTGCTAGCACTACATTGCTAAAACCATTCGGTTCATCAAAGTCATCCTTCGGTTTACCAGCATCATGTCTAGCTCATCATGGCCTTCGTCATTTGGAATGACGTCACAGACGGCTCTCTGGCACGCATTTGAATTGGCCAAACAGAAGCCAGCATTCTGATGACGTCATCAACAGCGCCAATGGTGACGCCCCCTAGCGTGCCATGGAGCTGCCTATTACTACTCTCAGTCTGCTTTTGATGATATATGCATTGCATCACAAATACGTTCAATTTTATGTCATCGAATAAAAAACAAAACTTCCCATAAAATTTTGCGCCTCGCTCAGCGAATAGATTTAAGTTACTCCAACTTTGAATCCTCTGCGCGTTTTTGATGATGTTTGCATTGATCACAAATACTAGGTATTATTTTATATCCCAAATTAAAAACAAATTTTCACACACACACACACATATATATATATATATTTATATTTATATATATATATATATATATATATATATATATATATATATATATATATATATATATCTCTGTGTGTGTGTGTATATATATATATAAGATAATTTTTTCCTTTATTTCATTGTGGTTCTTCCGAATCTCAAAAATATTTTTTAATCAATTTAGAAAAAAAATTGCTTTTAGGGGGTAGGGGTTGGTTTTTTGTTTGTTTTTTGTTTAATGCCGTAGAATGGTAAACCTATGTACATGTACACGGCTGAATTGGTAATAATACAACTGGAAATGCTGTCTTTGACCTAACCTACCATGATGCGTTTTTAAAAACATCAATCTCGGTCGGGCTCGGTCTCCACCTTTACTTTCCATTTATAATCTCATAGGTGCGAGTTGCACTTGGAAATGTGAAAACAAAACATATAAGGTAAAGTGTTAATCATTATTATGGATATTCAAGAAAATGTTAGTACATAAACTGTACTAAAGGTGACAATAGTTAAATTTCAAAAGCTATCAGATCCGATTTAAGATATGACACCGATACATCGTCATGTAGTCTGTAGATAAATGTTTATTAACTGGAAAGTTGACCTCTAGGCCTATTGCAGGGGCAGCACACGATTTACCCAAAAAGATCCCCCGAAAATCACCCTTAAGTATATTTAGACAGCAATTTTAGCTTTCTTACTATAACATGATAAATATTGAATGATATTTATGACTAGATGTTTTTGGCTGTGATACTGTCATTTTCTCCTCTATTTCATGATATGTTTCAGAAGCCATATATTACATCAGCATGATATTTTAAAACGTACAAGATGCGGTCCTACGAATTACCGAAAACAGTCATTTACAGAAAACATGGTACAAATTGCCAAAAACATGCATTTGATTGTATCAATTATATACATTTTCATTCTGAAGACAAAATTTTAGCTCCTGAATTTGTCTCATACTAGCCATATCAGAAATTTTCCATGTCAAATATCATTAAACACAACCGCCATGTTGAACCAGTGCTTCTAAACAGAGTACACTAGAGTACACAAGGATTTTCTTCGCTATTTTGCATTGAATGTGGATTAAAATGATATATACAAACAAATATGCTAATGTTATTATTTACAACGATTAGTTCACATAATGCTTCTTTTAGCATGTATTCTAAAAAACAATGTCATCCATTCAAAAATCATGCATTCCAATATAGCAAATGCTCCTAAACAGAGTACACTAGAGTACACACAGATTTTCTTCGCTATTATTTGCTACATATGGATTAAAATGATATATACATCTTCAACAAACATGTTAAATTCATATGATTTTGTAGATCGTATGTAAAACAATATCACGGTCATTCAACATCCTGCATTGCTATATGGCAAACAGAGTACACTGGAGTACACAAGAGGTTTCTCCACAATTTGGAGTTAATTGTGTATGGTACATTTTCGGGTTTTAGAACAACCTGTTCTTATGCTCTTCATTTATTATGTTATACACATCAAAATAACATTTTGATACTATAATTTTTGCAGATAATGATGAAGAAGTGATGATATATCTTATACATACATTTTTCACACACATTTATCCCCAAATTGTGGAGAAAACCCTTGTGTACTCCAGAGTACTCTGTTTGCCCTACAGCAATGCAGGGGTCAAACGATTTACCAAAACAGACTACAATTACTGAAACAGACAGAAACACACCACAATTACTGGAGCAAGATACAAATGTAGTATATATATATATTTGAAATGTATTTAATAACATAATTTAAGTATAATTATGGCTTAATTCTGAATAAATTTCTGAAATAAGACCGAAACAGACTACATACAATTACCAAAACAAGATTGACATGTTTAGGTAATTGTAGTGTGTTTCGGTCTTGTTTCAGGAATTTATTCTTTAAACTATATCGATAATTATACTTAAATAATGTTACAAAGAAACATCTTAAATAATTATTTAAACATTTTGTATCTGGCTATGGTCATCAGTTGCTAAAAATTCCTTAAGTCTGAGGTCTAGGACCAACATATTTTACTTTCGGGTCCTGTCATTTTCCTGCAGTGTAGGTCCAAGGCCCTAACTAGTCTGAATCAGTGAATGATTATTCTGTCAATTTCTTTCTTTCTAAACTTAATTTGTTTCCTTGAAAAGTTCACTTGTCATTTTCTAATATGAATCTGTCAGAGTTTTTGGTTCTGGGTCCCCACCTTTGATAATGGTTATATGTATTAATTCTATTAAAAATCTTACTTAGATTTATTGTAATTGGACCCATAGATTAGAGGACCGGACCCAGGCAAAATTTAACAAAAATGTCCTGGACCCAAGCAGCTGAACTAAAATTTTTAGTCACTTATCATCAACATGCCATTGTGGTGTGTTTCGGTATTGTTTCTGTCTGTTTTGGTAACTGTGCTGTACTGTATTGTGTTTTGGTCTTGACTCTTTGTTTTGAGAATTTATTCAGAGTTAATCCATAAATACTCAGAAATTAGGTTAAAAATTACATTTTGAAAGTATTCAACAAAATGTATTATGACATTTGTATCTTACTCTACTAATTTAAGTGTGTTTCGACCTTGTTTCGATAATTCAAGTCTGTTTCGGTAAATCGCCTTACTGGCAATGCAGGATGTTTGAATGGCCGTGATGTTGTTTTTTACATACAATCTACATGTTAAAAATAACATTATTATGAATAAATCTTTGTAGATAATAGATTTAACATGTTTGTTGAAGATGTATATATCATTTGAATCCATATGTAGCACAGAATAGCAAAGAAAATATGTGTGTACTCTGGGGGAATGCACAATGTTTGAACAGTCGTGATATTGTTTTTTTAGAATACATGTTAACATGTAACATAATGTGCACGGCATTCGGTAAATAATTACTTTAGCATGTCTGTTGAAGATGTACATGCTTGTATCATTTTAATCCACATTTAGTGGATTCACAAAATAGTGAAGAAAATCCTAATGTAATCTAGTGTTCTCTATTTAGTAGCACCCATGTTGAACTGTTGTCAACTTTGCAAAGTTGATTAAAAAAAATGAAAAAAAAGTTATAGTTACTTTACATTCAAGTTAAATAGTAGCATTTGAAATAATTTCTCGAATGAGTTTGAGTCTATACATTCGTGTTTTCTGTATATTATACCATATTTTCGGCAATTTTTGTGTGTTTTCGGTAAATGACCATGTTTTCGGTACTTCGTAGTACATTGCCAGATGTACAGTGCACAGGGAAAGAGACCATCTGTACCACCTGTCATTCACAAACATTTGCAAGAAAATTGGCAAACTTTTTTTCTTCGCAAACTTTCTCCTAAAATCGGCATAGCTAGATTATTGCGATACTTGAACCACACATGAGACTTCATGGTTTAAGGCACTATTGCTTTATTAGATGCATGTCTAAAATGTAACACTTGTACTATTACAGTAAAACCTGCTATAGTGGACACCTGTATACAAGGATTACCTGTTTATAAAGGCCAATTTTTTCAAGTCCCTTTACTGCATACTTTGAAAAAGTTAAATTGAACCTATGTATAAGGGTCACCTGCATATAAAGGTCAATATTTTCTGGTCCCTTGGGTGGCCCCTATATACAGGTTTCACTGTAATTGATACAAATTTTTGAATAATTTATATATTTTTGTATGTAAAAGAAGATGATTTGCATTGGGTATCTTCTTCATGGATTATTAATTTGCTTACGTATCTATTGATTTTTTTTATGCGTAAAATATGCAAATACACAGCTTACATGTATTTGGAGCACTGTATCATAGCATTCAGGAAGACTAGAAAAAATTGTTTAAAATTTCAGGGCATTTTTGTACCTAGATAATGGATGAAATTCACACAGAATGGATGGAAAAATCATTTGAACTTGCAGAAGAAGCATTGAAGGCTGGAGAGGTTCCTGTTGGTTGTATTTTAGTTTACGAAAATCAGATTATTGGCATTGGTCGAAACGAAGTAAACGAGACAAAAAATGCAACAAGACATGCAGAAGTTGTCGCAATAGACGCTGTACTGAAATGGTGCCAGGATAATGACATTGGTCACGAGACCGTCTTCCGTGAAACGGTTCTGTATGTCACTGTTGAACCATGCATCATGTGTGCGGCAGCACTCCGCCAGATGAAGCTACCACTTGTGGTATATGGTTGCCACAACGACAGGTTTGGTGGATGTGGATCCATTTTGCCTGTTCACGATTTGAATATGGATACCTTGGGGCCTAAATTCCAATGTATAAGCAATGTTATGTCCGACAGGGCAGTCGGATTGCTAAAAGAGTTTTACAAAGGTGAAAATTCCAGTGCCCCGGAAGAAAAAAGAAAACTTAAAAAAAAATATGATTAAGATTATTAACGGAATTGTAAGGTACCAGTGTTGATAAACTGCTTTTTAATTTAATTCCAGATCTTGCCAAAATGCTAAAACTGACCTGTATGGATAAGTAGCGTCAATAACAGGAAGGTTGTCATACATCGTACGTGTGTACTGGTATAAAAGGATTCCATTGTGCTGGCATAGGGTACATGTAATATCCGTATATTCTTATACAAGGACCTACATGTATGAGTGAAACGTTTGCATATATTGGTTACATTATATTGTCTTACACACAGAATTTTAATATTTACAAGTGCGGTGTTTATGTATCTCTGGTTACTACAAGTATTCTTGTCTAATTTTTTTAACAAAGAAAAAAACTGTCTGTACACTTAATAGTATACCTATCGTTATATGTAACGTGTAGATGACTGTTACAAGACGCTCTGTTTCCAATACATACACTGGATTTGATTTTTTAAATAGTTCGTATCTGTACTGTAGTAACCACCAGGTATATTAGCAGCTGAAATCATGAACTTTGCAAGAGTATCGACATCAGTAATTAAGAACGTTCCAATACGTTTACTATGCACTACGGCTAGTCAGACGGAGAGAAGGAAAGTGATCATTCTGGGATCTGGTTGGGGGAGTTACAGTGTATTAAAGAACATCAGGAAAAAAATGAACGATGTTATTGTCGTAAGTCCAAGAAATCATTTCCTGTTTACCCCGCTACTAGCCAGTACGACAGTTGGAACACTAGAATTCAGGTCAGTATAGAATTGCAAAACAGAATGTGAAACCTACAGACGTAATACATGTACTTTTTGTTTACTTTTTCCAATAATGCATTCTTTATTCATTTCTACAGCAAATTTCATGGACTGTATTATGCATTCATTCAGGTATGAACATTATATTCGTACATTGGAATCTAGTTCTGTCAAAATTCGTGGGACCGCTTATATTACTTCCAGATATCCAGAATTGGCCAGCGATTACCAAAATTTTGATTTAATAAATTTTTCTATCCATACATGTATGATGTTCATGTATCCGGAATTTCAACCAATCTAATTTCGACATGAAATTCCATCGTATTTAATATACATCACACATGTACATGTTTGTATATGTGTCCGTCTATGTTTTTTGGATGATATAAAAATGAATTACTTGGAGAGATGCTGAAATGTCCTTCTACAGTTCCAGAGTTTAACCTGTTTCATGAATTTGGAGGAGAAAAATTAATCAAAAACATCCTGATAGGTCACCAGTGAAGGTCTATCTGTACCTGACAGTCCTAGCCATGATTACAATCATTTGAAAAATATATGAATATATTTTCCCAACAAAAAATTACAAATTTTATACATTTCTGGAGTTGCACTAAGCAGTCATGATCAGGAGCGATATGACCCCTAGACTTACAAAATGTCATTTTAAACCTAGCCTCATTATTGAGACATACATGTACATAAATGTAGCATGCCACAATGAATCTACATGTAGCTGCATCTGTGAGTCCTAACATGTCACAATGACTCAAGGTTCATCTGTGAGTTGTAAGATGTCACAGTGATTCAAGTCCTATCTGTGTCTTAACATGTCATTATGAGTCAGGCCCTATCTGTGAGTATTAACATGTCACTATGAGTCAGGCCCTATCTGTGAGTATTAACATGTCACTATGAGTCAGGCCCTATCTGTGAGTATTAACATGTCACTATGAGTCAGGCCCTATCTGTGAGTATTAACATGTCACTATGAGTCAGGCCCTATCTGTGAGTCTTAACATGTCACTATGAGTCAGGCCCTATCTGTGAGTATCAACATGTCACTATGAGTCAGGCCCTATCTGTGAGTATTAACATGTCACTATGAGTCAGGCCCTATCTGTGAGTACTAACATGTCACAATGGCTCAAACCCCTTCTGTGAAGCTTAATATGTCAAAATGAGTCAAACCCTCTCTGTGAGTCTTAACATGTCACAGTGATTCAAGCCCTTTCTGTAACATGCCCCATTGAGTCTAGCTGTATCATTGAGACTTAATATATACCCCATTGAGTCCAGCTCTATAATTGAGTCCTATTGACTCTAGCTCTACTATGGAGTCTTAACATGCCCCATTTATTTTAGCTCTATTAATGAGTCATAACATGTTCCATTGAGTGAGTCAAGCTCTGATATAGAGTCTAAACATGCCCCAATTAATCTACGTGTAGATACAACATTGAGACTTAGTTGTAACATGCCCCAGCATGAGCCTTAGCATGTCACTATGAGTCAGGCCCTACTTTGTGGCTTTTGTCCACTATGAGTCAGTTATCTGTAGTTGTTTACATGTCCCACTCAAGAATTTTTCTGTGACTCATAACATGTCAGATGTGGACCTATCTGTGAGTTGAAAGGCTATCAGTTTTGGCCCTCTGTGCTTCGCACATGCAGCCATTGAGCAGTGAGGGTTTTTTTAATGTGCAGATGCCTACATGTACTACATTTGCATGACATCAAACCCCTTCTGTGAGTCTTACTGTCTAAATGAGTCCAAAGGGCAGGAAGCCTTAACATGCCACAGTGATTCAAGCCCTTTCTGTAACCTCCTGAAAAAAGATTCAAATGCACTACTGAATGTGCCAGGTCAGCTCTCATAGTTGAAAAATTACTGTCAAATAGAGCAAGATAAAGTTGCATGTGACATTGTCGTAACATGTTCCATTGGTCAAACTCTGATGTAGAGTGTAACATGCCCCAATTTTACTGGAGATCCCAACTTGACCATTACATAACATGAGCATGAGCCTAGTGACAACATACTTTGTGGCTTATAGTTGATTGTACTTGTAATGTACTGACAAAATTTTTCTGTAACTATTGAGAGATCAAGTCATAGAAAGGTCGTGCTGAGAACATACAGCCATTCAGCACAGAGGGATCATTTTCACCTTGTACTACATTTGCATGACATGGGGCCTAAGTTTTTACTGTCTAATCCAAAGGGCTGAGATGTGAGAGCGTGTTGAAGCCCGACTTGACCTGGAAAAAAGATTCAAATGCACTACTGAATTATGTCACAAGCTAGTTATTGGAGTACTGGGCAAATAGACAAGATACAAGTTAATGTACATGGTTGTATATGAGTATCAACTTTTTTTGTAAAGGTACGGACTCTGGATCTAATTTGACCATTCAAGACACTGTCCATGTGTAGTATGCCTAGTGTATACTTAACCACTTCAGTAACTATTATCAGATCAATATGACACGGTGAGAACTTCAGTCCGTATTAAGACGCGGACCACTTCAGTCCGTATTATGACGCGAACCACTTCAGTCCGTATTGAGACGCGGACCACTTCAGTCCTTATTATGACGCGAACCACTTCAGTGCGTATTAAGACGCGGCGTTATCTTTATGACGTTGCGTAATTAATGTTGAGTGGTACATGTAAATAAACAGTATGACAACATCGTTTCTAGTTTTCAGTGCGGACTCTATTTAATTAACGATTTACATCGTCCATGTGAGCAGATGACAACCATTATGTGATACTGGATGCGATAAACAAATACAGCGGACCACCTCGCTATTAAGACGCACCTAAGTCTGACTGACTCAAAGTGGCCTTATTAGTGATGTTCAGTCCGTCTTAATGATAACCACTTCAGTTTTAATACCAAGTGACTATTAAATTATCTTTATGACGTCGTAATTAATGAGGATTGGTACATCCTAAGCGATGGTGGTTTTTAGTTTTCAGTGCCAATATTTTGGATTCCACTTTACATAAAAAAAGATGACAACATTATATGTAAGGTTAAACTATATCATAAATTTAAACAATCAAAAGGTTTCTATCACTTATTTACCGATCAAAAGCTCAAACATGATGTTCTGACCATTTACTTTTTGATGACGGATATATCTGTCTTACACACTCTGGGAAAGTTAGTATGGTGGTGGATATGTCCTCTGTTTGCACCAAGGTGGTCAAAGAGACATTAGTGATGTATACAAAAAAAATATTTCGACTTTTTTTTCGTCTTTTACTACATGTACCTGAACTTGATGTGCAGTAACAAATAAGAGCTATACACAGGCATAAAAAATCTTATATTTCTATATACAGTAAAGACTTGCTTTAGGGACCACCTGTACATCACCTGGAAACAAAGACCATTTTGTACTGTCCCCCATTAGTGCCATCTGCTAAAGCAAGTTTGACTGTGTATACCTGTGTTAAGATTTGGCATCGTGTTATGATTAACAAAATATTTAATTTAGCTGTTTGGACCTACATGGAATGAATGTTACATATGTTTTTACAACTTCTCTTAACAATGCTTATCTCATTCACCTGTAAAGACACATTTGTACTGGTCTAAGTCATTGATTTACAGAAGAGTCCATTGTTTTTCAGGGGATGGTGAGTTAAACAATGAACAAGCTCTGTACAGCTGAGTAATTTCATCAAATTTATCCTGTTTTTATAGGAAATTGCTGATGCTCAGAGGATAAGGAACCGCATCCTGAACAACTTCGAACTGTCAGTGCAACCAAAACTGGAGGAGTCTGAGCGACAAAGACTGTTGCACTTTGTCATCGTAGGTGGAGGCCCAACTGGGGTGGAATTCGGAGCAGAACTGTATGATTTTGTGCAGCAGGTATTTGAACAGTAGTTACACATGTAAATACTTACAGATAGGTAAAGGTTATAAGTGCATGATGTATACAGTGTGCACTGTAGCCTATATATATAGGTTGAATATAGAAAGCGGGTTAAATTGGGGATTTTTCCTATCCCTGATATGGGGATGAAAAAAGGCCTCTTTCCCTGGCGACAAAACAACAGAAATTGTGATAACCCATTAACTGGTTATGCTAAAGGGAATCATCGTAACCTGCAGGTTATGATAGCAATGCTGAATATTCAAATATGAATTTCATTGAGAACAAAAAGGAGGTTTATGTTATTTGTATTTGTAATAACTTTCACATAACCTGAGCAATTGGTTTTATTTTGTGGTTTGCATTTCCAATACAAAAATAATGTAATTTTGCAACTGAAGGCAAATGACAATGGATTTCAATTAAAAGAGATTCTTGTATTTTCAAATAGTTTTGTGTATTTCTAGATTTCACAAGAGCCGGCCTGGCTCAGTGGGTAGCGCTGGATCGTGAGTTCGAGTCCCGGCAGGTATTAGTTTGGTTTCCTGTCTTTCAGATGAGATAGTAAAAATTGGAGGTCCAGTGTCACAATAGGTGTCGACACGTTGAAGTACCCTCACTGCTCAATGGCCAAGCATAGGCCAAAATTTGAAGCCATTCACCGGCATTTGGTGACCTCTCCATATGAGTGAAATATTCTTGAGTGGGACGTTAAACAACAGCAAACAGTCAAAGTTTTCATAGCCCAACATGTTTACATTGAGGATTTATGCATAAGGATACACAAAAAAGTACATTTAGGTCATGTGACTGTTAAGTGGTCATACTTGTCTGTAATAATCATGTGGCCTTCGTGGCTGAGTGGTTAGAGCATTGTGCTGTAAACCATAAAGTCTCTCACTTTTGGTCAGTGCAGGCTTGAGCCCTGCTGAAGCCTTAAAGCTGATTTTTGTGAGAACGTTTGCCAGTTTACTAGAAGAAGGCCGATGGTCTCTTCCCATGTATATTTACATTGAAAACCGGTTTCCTCTCCACTGACTGACAGCATATAACTAACAAAAACTGTAAAACACTACTCAAAATTCAATTTCCTGACAAAGTCGATTACTTATCCATCCCAAAAGACACATTTGGGCTGGTCTTAATCATTGATTTACTGAAGAGTCCATTGTTTTTCAGGGGTCGATAGGTTAAAAGATTAAGCCAGTCATAGATGTATTTCTGTTTGTAGGATATCGCCAGACTTTATCATGAAAAGAAGAACCAGGTTCGTGTAACACTCATTGAATCAAATCAGATTTTAGGATCCTTTGACGAGAGGCTAAGGAAATTTGCAGAGAAGAAAATTAAAGCCAGAGAGAGATTTAAAAAAAAAAAACCATACTACTACAGTGAGAGATTTAACTGCAGTCTAGTGTTTTACAGTCTAGTGTTACAGAGATTTACCATACTACAGTCTATTTACCATACTGTAGTCAGGTAAGGATGCAGTCTACACAGGTGAGAGATTTACCATACTACAGTCTAGTGTTACAGGTGAGAGATTTACCATACTACAGTCTAGTGTTACAGGTGAGACATTTAACTACAGTCAAGTGTTACAGGTAAGAGATTTAACTGCAGTCTAGTATCACAGGTGAGAGATTTACCATACTGTAGTCTAGTATCACAAGTGAGAGATTTACAATACTGTAGTCTAATGTCACTCGTGAGAGATTTACATACTACAGTCACTGCAATCTACCATATCACACAGGTGAGAGATTTACCATACTTTAGTCTAGTGTCTCACAGGTGAGAGATTTACCATACTACAGTCTGGTGTTACAGGTGAGAGATTTACCATACTACAGTCTGGTGTTACAGGTGAGAGATTTACCATACTACAGTCTAGTGTCACAGGTGAGAGATTTACCATACTACAGTCTGGTGTTACAGGTGAGAGATTTACCATACTGTAGTCTGCTGTCACAGGTGAGAGATTTACCATACTACAGTCTAGTGTTACAGGTGAGAGATTTAACTACAGTCAAGTGTTACAGGTAAGAGATTTAATACTACAGTCTGGTGTCACAGGTAGAGTTTATCTGTAGTCTGCACAGGTGTGAGAGATTTACCATACTGTAGTCTAGTATCACAGGTGAGAGATTTACAATACTGTAGTCTGGTGTCACAGGTGAGAGATTTATCATACTACAGTCTAATGTCACTCGTGAGAGATTTACAATACTGCAATCTACTATCACAGGTGAGAGATTTACCATACTTTAGTCTAGTGTCACAGGTGAGAGATTTACCATACTACAGTCTGGTGTCACAGGTGAGAGATTTACCATACTACAGTCTGCTGTCACAGGTGAGAGATTTACCATACTTTACCATACTACTACAGTCTGCTGTCACAGGTGAGAGATTTACCATACTACAGTCTGGTGTCACAGGTGAGATACCATACTAGTCTGGTACTACCAGTCTGCTGTCACAGGTGAGAGATTTACCATACTACAGTCTGGTGTCACAGGTGAGAGATTTACCATACTGTAGTCTAGTGTTACAGGTGAGACATTTAACTACAGTCAAGTGTTACAGGTGAGAGATTTAACTGCAGTCTAGTATCACAGGTGAGAGATTTACCATACTGTAGTCTGTCACAGGTGAGAGATTTACAATACTGTAGTCTGGTGTCACAGGTGAGAGATTTACCATACTACAGTCTAATGTCAGAGGTGAGAGATTTACAATACTACAATCTGGTGTCACAGGTGAGAGATTTACCATACTTTTAGTCTAGTGTCACAGGTGAGAGATTTACCATACTGTAGTCTGGTGTCACAGGTGAGAGATTTAACATACTATACTAAGAGATCTGCTGTCACAGGTGAGAGATTTACCATACTACAGTCTGCTGTCACAGGTGAGAGATTTACCATACTACAGTCTGGTGTCACAGGTGAGAGATTTAGCATACTTTAGTCCAGTGTCACAGTGAGAGCTGTTACCATACAGTCTAGTGTCACAGGTGAGAGATTTACCATACTACAGTCTGGTGTCACAGGTGAGAGATTTACCATACTACAGTCTGGTGTCACAGGTGAGAGATTTACCATACTACAGTCTGCTGTCACAGGTGAGAGATTTACCATACTACAGTCTGGTGTCACAGGTGAAGTCTGGTGTCACAGGTGAGAGATTTACCATACTACAGTCTGGTGTCACAGGTGAGATATTTACCATACTGTAGTCTAGTGTCACAGGTGAGAGATTTACCATACTACAGTCTGGTGTCACAGGTGAGAGATTTACCATACTACAGTCTGTGTCACAGGTGAGAGATTTACCATACTACAGTCTGCTGTCACAGGTGAGAGATTTACCATACTGCAATCTACTATCACAGGTGAGAGATTTACCATACTACAGTCTGCTGTCACAGATGACAAATTTAGCATACTGTAGTCTAGTGTCACAGGTGAGGATACACATACAGGTACACATGTATACTGTAGTCTAGTGTCACAGGTGAGGATACACATACAGGTACACATGTATTAAGATGGTGTTTGCGAAATAATTGTTTCTTCATAGGACATTTCGTCAGACACAGTCTGGTAGACTGCCGGACCGAAAGGAATTTTGTCTTACCAAATTACTTTTGTATTTAAGAAAAAAAAAACAATAGCAGATATTTAGAAAGAAAAAAAGTATTGGTCAACTGGACCAGAGAATAAAGGATTTTTTTTTACTGGTCTGTAAATATACACAACTGAAATGAGAAAAATAGAAAATTACTGGTCATTTGGACCAGTTATCAGATAGATTTCACCGGACTTTTGTTAAATTCACAATTTTTCCTGCTAAGATTGATGAATTTCAAAAACTCTGCAATGGACTAATCTTTAATCAACCAAACTAAAGCAAAGTGAGCCATGACCATCCCACCTTCCATTTGGAATTCAAAATTTTTTTACTGTTGATTTTTTTTCATATTTCTTCATTCTTTCCATTTTGTTGAATATGATTTTTCATGTGTGGTCAACAGGTTTCAAAAATCCAAGAATACTTATCTGCATTCACAAAATTTTAATGTGGCATTGAAAGTAAAACAAAGATCACGTTTCACTTTCGATTTGCATGACCCATTTTACAGATAGGTGATGTCTAACATTTAATCACACAACTATGAAAAATTCTACATACTGTACCGAACTGGCTATATATAGATGTGTGCTAGTGATGAATCAACATATAAAAAAATGACTTGGTCCAAAGATACATGACATGATTGGAAGACTGACATCAAGTTAGTGGTACAATATTTTGAAAAGGAGAAACTTGCAGTAGCAGGAGGCTCAATGAGGGTTTTGTATAGGGACATATAAAACACTTATTATTTGCCTACTGTTTAATGTTGGTGTTCATTAAAAATCACAAACTAATGTATTAAAAGATATTTATTAACTTGATTCTTGGAATGGTTCCTTTATTTTACTGTATTTATTTTTGGAAATAAATTACAGATGTGTTCCCTTTCTGTACTTCTAAAACACTCTCAGATCCACAGACATAGGGATTAAGAGGCTCAATGAAGGTTGTTTTTATGAACTTTATTAAACTTGTTGTACATCCATTGTACAATATATAAATTTATTTATCATAACAAAATAGTGAATCTAAAAAGATACATGACATGGAAATTGTTTTTTCTGTGTCATATTTTACTAATTTTAATCACACATATAAATCTATTAATGTATTCCCTTTCCGTGCCTCACAGACACTGAATTTTGAGGTTTGAAAAAATAGATCACACACTGAAAACTGTTCCTGTCATCGAAGTAGTCGTGGTACTAAATCTGAGTAGATTTATAGATGTATGTTTTACTTTTTAGTGCATAGAGAGTAAAATGAAAATAATCAAAGACAGAATTAATATATATCTTCTGCTTAAAATCAAAGCAATGGATTGTAAAAAACTGTCAGACTTCTGGACCGACATTTACTCAATTTCGATCAGATTTGACCGACGGTCCGACGCGTTTGGTAAACACTGTTAAGAATGAGGAAATGTTGAAATTCTGAGAAAATACCTGAAATTACAAGGAAACTATTTATGGACTACACGATGGAAATACATGTATATCAATTGGTTTCTGTGAATATTTATTCTTTAAATAATTCCTTTTTACTCACCTGTGCTGAAGACTCCAGTATGCTTTTAGAAATAATATTTGCTATATTGCTAAAATATCTTATCAAAGAGTAATTGAATTTAAATACGGGGTAGATATATTACCCTAAAATAAAGGATACCGTACACCACTACTTAATTCTCCGTATAATTCACATGGTCACACAAGATTCACTCTTTTTGGTTATTTGAACTATTTACAGAAGTAAAAGAAGATTGTGTGGAGCTAAGCTCAGGAGAAACCTTGCCTTGTGGCCTGGTTGTGTGGAGTACTGGGATAGCACCACGACCATTTGTAAGATCGTTAGATGTACCAAAAAATAAATCTGGACAGGTAAAAACCCGAAGCATACGTTTAAATACAGTCGAATCCACTTCATATTGAAATCTGTTACGTTGAAAGATCACCTTATTTGGTATGAATTTTATTTCCCGACCAAATTTTTTTTATTTTCCATTTTAATCCGGTTATTTTGAAAACCTGTTCTTTCATCCTTCAATTTCAGTATGTTTGGGTTCAACTGTATGTTAACATGGTTATGGCATTTGGGCAGGGTGAGAAAAAAATTTGGAAAAGTCACTCGTCGTATGGAGCGGGTAAATTTGAAAACCATTTGTCTCTAGAGACACTTTCAACTTGTCCCGATTTTTTTATAAACTTTAACGGAACCATGACAACTAATTCAGATTTTTTTGTTGATTTTTTTGATATGAGACTTATTGTGAATTAAAATTGAAGTCAAGGATTTTGAAAGTGAAAGGCTGAAAAAAAAGATCTAGAAGAAAAATTTACTTGTCACTGGGGATGAATACCCAGTCCTAACTACTTGTCCCCAAGTCATTTTCACTTCACTCATCCAGGACCAGTGAACAAGAATATTTTTCTCGCCCTGCATTTGGGTTACCCTTTAGGGATTCAAAGATAAGAAGCCACAGGAGACAGGATTCATGAAGTAATTTGTATTATTTTCATTGCACAAACAAATTCAGATGCACAATCATACCCACTTATATTAAATCCTCATAACCCTTTCAACCCTACAGACCATAATAGACTGGTCTAAACAATCAAAAAGAGCATACCATCTAGATATTTAGGGGTGAAAGGCTTAATTGATCCCGATTTATGTGAAATGATGTTGATTCCAGGATCATATTTTTTAATTACCATTATAACTGGGCTATTTTGAAATCCCTGTTTATTTGAAAGAAAATTCATTCCTCTCCAATTTTAATATAGCTGAGTTTGACTGTATTTTGATAACTCTGTTTATGATACTTTAAAATAGAGTTATAATTCTTTTCTAAAAGAGAAATGTTTTCAGAGGTGGATTGTGATCTGATATTTACCAGTCGGTGCTAAGTTGGAGATATGAGCAGTTAGGTTGATCGCCAAATCCCAGAGTCAAATTTGATTAAATGTATTACTGAAAACCCAATACACATTACCACTCTGAGGTAACTCAAACATATACTGCAAAAATTATCGCCCCTCTTACAAGACAAGACCTTGTAATAGTGAAACCACACTTCTTGTATACTGCAAAAGTTATCTCCCCTTTTACAAGACAAGCCCTGGAGATGGTATGGCCACACTCCTTAAATACTGCAAAAACTATCTCCCCTCCAACAAGTTAGCTCCCTGGTGATGGTGTGGCCACATTTCTTTCATACTGCAAAAGTTATCTCCCCTCTGGCAAGACAAGCCCTGGTGTTGGTGTAACCCTCTTCTTATATGTTGCAAAAGTTATCTCCCCTCTGACAAGACACATCCTGATGACGATGTAGCTACACTTGTCTTGCTTTTATTTCAGATTTTAACAGATAAGTACCTCCATGTGTTGGGCGACAAAACAGACAGTGTGTATGCATTAGGTGATTGTGCAGATATTCAAGATTCACCTTTACCATGTACTGCTCAGGTAAGATTTGGTTAGTACTAAGATCTGATTGTTGATACATGTTTATTTTTATGTTATCTAATAACAAACTATTATGGGTTTACTTCGACTTTTCTTCGAAGGCTATCCTGTTAGCTGTGAAGAGGTCTTGGAGGTTGCATTATCACTTTGTGTAAAATATAGTCCAA
>BROG01000195.1:1090000-1107340 GCA_030159075.1 Atrina japonica | reverse complement strand
TATTTAAATTTACCATTGGTTTTATGATAAAATCCATCAGATGAAATGAAAAAAAAAATGAAAAATATTATTTTACTTTTTTATGTTTTTATTTAAATTGACAATGGTTTTATGAAAAAATCTAAATATAAAAATTGGAAAATATTCATTTTTAAGTATTTACGAGACATTTTCTTCTCAAGCAGTGTAATGACCTGATTTTGGAATGACCTAGGCCTAATGAAGGCTGATATACTTGATCGGCGCTTTTAGTGTAGAGACCTGATATAAAATTATTTTTAATTACCATGTTTTTAGCATTGTCTTCAATTTTATCTTCGAGCTATGATATTAGCTTTCCCTTAGAATAAAGAATGTTGAGAAATATTCATTTTTAATGTACTGATAAAGAATTATTTTAAATTAAGATGTTTTATGTTACTTTTTATGTTTTTATTAAAATTCATAATGGTTTTAAAATTTGAAATACATTCATTTTTTAAAGCATTTTTTTAAATTGTCAATGAAAAATAGTTCAAAGGTAAAATGTTTATCATTATTTGTAATTACAAGTTTTCAGATTAGCTTTGAATTCATCGTGAATTACTAATTATGGGCTAATAAATGTCGCAAATTATGTAGGATAACATTTGAAATAGTGTTGTTATCAATCAACAGTACATATACTGGACTCAGTTTAAAAAATTTTAATACTTCAATTTTCTAACGCCAAAAAAAAAAAAAAAAAAAAAAAAAAAAAAAGAATAATAATAAATATTATTTTTACAATTCATGATAATGATGAATAAATGAATAAATAACTGAAGTTAGTAAGTTTACATTTATGTCTAGTGTAAATGAAATTAATATGAATTCCACACATTTTTATTTTGAACACATTTTATAAAGATGATAAAGAGAAAATAAATACTAAAACAGATATCTGTATGTGTTTTGTATATTCTGAAGTTATAAGTTGCTAAGCCATATCGAAATATTTTTATGAATACCTTGGTTGTCATTTGAGTTGTATAATTGCTCTTATTGCCTGTGACGGAATTTTATGTTGTGAGAATTTATTGTAAGTTATATAGAGATCCCCCTTTTTAAATTAAAAAAAAATGAAAAAAAGAAAGAGAAAAAGAAGCAATTCATAATTTATATTTGATTTTATATTTTTAGTGTTAGGGAGAGTGGACTATCCTGGAAAGGCCTCACTTTAGGGCCCCATGTTATGACCTGGCGTACATTAGTCATTAGTTTGACTTCCTAAGACAGATCGTCTGGTTATACCATGGGTGGTAGATAACTCTCATGCTAAGTTACCATTAAATGTGTACCACCGGAGACAGATAACATTTTTTTGGTATTATTCACTTGTATAATTAGTGCTAAGTTTTAATTTTAATGCTTTGTACGGATGGCATATATATGTTCTCCGATATAGGTCAATCCGTGTTGAACGGAGAATCCTCACACGGAATAAAGACGAGAAAGAAAAGTGTAACTCAGAAAGTCCTTGTCTTGCCAGCGCAGTGGATCATGATTCAAACGTCATTGTCAAACACGAAACAAAGGTAACTACCCCACCAAAGGTAACTAACCCACCAAAGGACAGATACTCGAGTCAAAAAATCTGGCGAGATATGTTTTGGATAACAATGGAGTCACGCATGTACCAGAGTGCGATGCTTACATAATAAAAGGCCATCAGAAGAAGTACTGCGTCACGCTGCATCTGGAGACATGTCAATGGCCATCCACTTCCAGATGTTACCACATCATCGCTGTTAGAATGTTCATGGGTTTGTCAGTGGACCAAGACAGTCGTGGCATATCACTGCGATCATTATCGAAAAGGAGTTTGAAACGCAGTGACAAAAAATCCGGAAGGAAAAAGCCCCGAATAGATGACGTAGACGTCATCGTCCACCCTGCACCAGATTCAATTGAAGAAAATCCAAAAACTCCAAAATCAAAGAAAAAATTGAAGTTCAACTCGCCAGCCAAAAAATTCTGAAGACACCCCAAAACAAAAAGAAATTGAGGTTTCAGTCACCCGGAGATTTAGTGGGAACACCTGCAACTCCAAACAAATTTTGGGTTGGGAACCTGACGAAAGAACACAAAGAAAAAATAGAAAATGGAAAGGAAATTTGTTCTGATATTATGAACTACACGCTAGAATTATTAAAGAAGCAATTTCCAGACATTAGATCACTTCAGGCCACAGAAAGAACTCCTGTTTGGTGTGACCAGGTAACCAAATGGAAATATCACTTTATATTTCAAAGGGCATGTCACCTGCCGCACAGATCCACCACAATGGGAAATTTCATTGGGTTACTTCAGTCAAAATGGAAGGGCAAATTTACACAGTAGACAGCTTATCGAATGGGACATTAAGCCCTTCTCTGCAGATTCAACTTGCGAGTCTATATGGCGGTGAATTAAAAAAAAACTTACAGTTAGAATACCATCTATCCAGCAACAGTGTAGACTGCGGACTGTATGCAGTTGCAAATCTTGTTCAGTTTTGCTTTGGACATCACGTGGGAAAGGAACTTGTTGTGTTCAATGATGAGTTCTTGAGACAAAATTTAATTCACTGTCTAGAGCATGGTACATTCACGCCGTTCCCTGGAATAGATACTAAAGCAAAATAGCCGACTCCCCAATTTGCTGCAAGAAATGATTGAGTGTGAGGCGGAATATAAGAAGTGTGATGTTTGGTGCCACCTCGACTGTGCTGGCAATCATGACGAAGAATGGGGTTTTGTTCACCACACAGAAAAGGACAATGACATCCATGCTTCAAGAAATAAGAAATATTTGTGAAGTTGGTGTTGCCACTAGAAATAAAAAACTCAGATAATGGGTTTATTAAAAAAAATGTAGAACCATGTCCACATCGTTGGTCTGGAAACGTGCTTTAGCATAGCTAAGAATTCTACAAATTTCCTTTATAATAAATTATCTTATCTAAATTTATCTATCTGTATGGAAATTCATTGGAATATCCTTGCAAAACGCTTCATACTTTCAAAATAAATTTAATTTTATCATTCTTCTAATTATTCAACACATGCTAATCATACAATTGTAGATACGTTTCTGTTCAAAACAGTCGTCGTTTATTGTTGTTTAACATCCCACTCAAGAATCTTTCACTCATATGGAGACGTCACCAAATGCCGGTGAAAGGCTTCAAATTTTGGCCTATGCTGGGCACTTACGGCCATTGAGCAGTGAGGAATATTTAACACCTACTGCGACCAGGCCGGCTCTCGTCGTTTGTAACGCGTGTAGGCTTGAACAGTCTGTGATAAACAATGTCCATTATAATGGAATTCAGTGTGTATTCCGGTGTTGAAGAATCCGTGTAGGGGTTCATTTTTGCTTCCTGAAAAAGTTCATTAAGAAGTGTAAAAGAATCGAATAAAGTTTGCTGCGAATGTAATGAAGGCCCAAGTTTTTGTTAACGTAAGGTAAAAGAGATGAAAAAGTGACATTGTGCATGTTGGGTCTGTTGTATGAACGATGTCCGTGACTTCACTTACGTCTTAGGTTAGAGTTAAAAAGTTCCATCACATTAACACTACTATACAGTGGGCTTGATAGATTGCCTACACTTTGAATATTATCGTTACATCCATTGGGGTATGCAGTGCCAAACTGTTTAGTCCAAAATTCGTCACGTTGTCTACGAAAGGGGGTATTCAAGGTGGGACTGTTGGTCCAGTGGTATATTTTTTCAATTATACGCACTCTCATAGACAAAATGGAATGGTCGGGAGTTTAAATGTCGATAGAGTATCTGGTTGCCTCCATTATTAATCTCAAATCGATGACCAGACACTCTTTTATTTATGGTCCCCTTAGTCTCGCCAACATAAATCAAACCACACAAGGTACACTCAATTCCGTAAACAACGTTAGATGATTTACAATCCAGATGATCCCAGCTTCTGGTGTTGTAATGCTTATTTGTCAGATTGCTGGTGAACCCCTGATCAGTTATTAATATATAACATGTTTTACAATTTGTGACAGAACATTTTGAAATGGATGGTATTTTATCTGAAAATGAACTCTCAAAAATGTCATCAAGTCGAATCCGACAATTTTTTTATGGGTACATAAGCATAATTTTGGTTACCATCTGTATCAATTGAAATAGAGAACGTCGGAATGTTGTTTGGGTTCACATGATACTATCACGATATCGAGTCGGCTTTCTCCGCTTTCTGTCAAATTATCTGTATTGGTTTATCTAGTTGTGTTGCTTCTGTTTGTGTCGCAATAGTAGAAAATGATTTACATGGGACACTTTTATTCACGGTAAAATACCTCGATGGTGACGGTGACCTTACGTAAGCCATTTTCAGTCTATCGCGATGCACAGGATTTGGCAGTAATTTTTTATTATCTTGGTTCTGTAAGAACGTCATGTGCGGGGTTGGTAAATTGTCCACAATGTATGGGCCGATAAACTTATTTTGAAATTTCTGTCCTTTGCCTTTTGTCTCATTTTCGAGGTAAACGTTATCTCCAACTGATAGGTCCAGCTCTTTTGAATTTGCATTTGCTGTTTCTTACATTTTGTTGATTTAATAGCTGCAATGACGGACAGTTCTTTGTGTTCCTTTAGATATGGCGACATAGTTTTGTGAACTTTTTGAAAATTTACAATCGGACTTCTAAGAGGGAATTTGGGGCGTTGTCCGAGTAATATCTCAAAAGGTGAAAATCCTAGAGTGGAGTTCACGGAGGTGTTCATTGCAAATACTACAGCAGGTAAAAGTTTTTCCCAGGAATTTCTGTCTTTTGCTACATATGGTGTTAATTTCTCCGCTAATGTTAAATGTGTCCGTTGTTGCCGGTGTAAAGACGAATAATGACCCCCGTCGAATAATGACCGGGGGGTCATTATTCTACGTAGAAAAATGACTCCCTAGCCGTAGAATAATGAGTCAAAACCGTAGAATAAATACCCGGGGGGTCATTTTTCTACATGTTAGATCTATAGGAAAATGACCCCCATAGAAAAATGACCCCATATTGTACATTACATACTACACTCCTGTTAATAATAATATTTGATATTTTCCACAACAAGATGTGTCTGTGAAACACTATGCCCCGATGGCAACAAAATCCGAAAAGCTAGTTAGCATGAAGTGCATAGGGTCATTGACCCTGGTGTCATTTGAAACGGATTCATTAGTTGAGTATGCATTCTAAATATGAACTCTATCTCTGACGATAAAAAAATATGGCGAAAGTTAAAGTTTATAACAGGAAGGCAGACTCCCGCCTCGCCACTCCGATTGGGTATCTCCCACTTCCAAGTCGATTATCGAGGGATAATCGTTACTATCTTTGTTAAAGATATACTGCACCGATTTCAGTTCGACGCCATATTTGATACATCTTACTTTATGTCCACTGCACCCTATGCTTCGGGTGAATGTCATGCTTGATTTCATATGTATGGGTTTTGTCGCGCCGCGAGGAACTCGGAGCAAGCGAAAATTACAAAATGAAAATCACACGCATACAGTGGGATTCGAACTCACAACCTTCCGATCCGCAGACCGGCGCGCTAACTCATTGATCTACACAGGTTCATGTTGAAGATCATTTAAATGTAAACGTTATTCATGTATATCACATACAAGTCCAACACTTGTCCACATCAAATAGAGTGCGTTTTGTCGTGTATCGCAACTATAAACAGTCAGATAATAGCGGCAAAATGAAAATGCAGATTTTATCTGAATGTTTACAGTTGGAATACACGGTAAAACGCCACTATGTTCACAACTGACCCCCTATATTTTTGTGGTAGGTCCGTCAGAAACCCAATAACAAATTTATTGGATCGAGGACCATTCTATCATGCTCCATCGTTTCAAAATGGCGGCCCCTCATCGATTTTCTATTTATTTATTTCTTTACTGATTCGAAAATAATTTATACCATTAGATAGGGCGTTAAATTTTATGGTTTATTCTAAAAGAATAAACCAAAAACTAGACTGAATTGACAAGTACAAAGAGAAAGCTTCTGAAGCGAGATGATAATTGTCATATTTGAAACATTTTGCACGGGAAACAAATGCATTTACGTGACGTCATAACAAAAAGACGTCACAGTGACGCCACGCCGACTTGCAATCGGAACACTGGGTTGTTATGCTTTTCACAGAGAAACCCCCAAAGGATTCCGATTGTGATGCCCGTTGCATTGTAGTTGAGATCTTGGACAAAATAATAGGCAAATCGCTTAAACTAACGTTATAATTATCTGAACTTTAACAAAATTATCCAGATGATAATTATTCCTTGTAAGTAGATGATAATAACGACCACCAAGGTTTGTTTCTACTCTTCTAAGCTATGGTCTCGGGACCCAAGTGCGTGTAGTGAAAGTGACAGTGACACCATCATTATTGGAGAGGAGAACGATCAGGGTAAATCCAGAGATGGTGGTAAAAAGGGAAAGAAGGCTAACAAAGAAGAGGAGAAACCCAAACATGTGTTTTTCGACTCTGAGACAGATGGCGAATATGAAGCTCAAACTCGTTTGCCAAAAGAAGATACATGTAGATCTCGCGGCTCCAGTGCATGTAGTGAAAGTGACAGTGACACATCATTATTGGAGAGGAGGAGGGCGTCAATTTGATAAATTTTCGTCCGATTACAGGAGAGTGGCAGAGAGAAAACTCAAACAAATTTTATTTAACCGTGAAAAATTAGTACATCAGTGGGAGAGAAAGAAAAATAAAGTTAACATCAGAACCAACAAAAGTGGTTTGTATGAGGCGTGACGGAAACTGTCTCTTTCGAACATTCAGTTTCGTTTTGTCAGGCGTACAGTCGTTTCATAAAAATGTGAGGGACAAAATCGTATCCTATATGGAGGAAAACGATGACATCTTTTTCTAGGATCGAAAATACTCCCAATGGAGCAATATCTTTCGGCATCAAATATGAAAAACCTTGGAACCTGGGGAACTGAGTTGGAGATAATTGCCTTTTCATCGATCTGCAATACCCCTGTCCAAGTCTTCTGTGAAGCTGGCCATGGACAGTACAAATGGTTAGTCTACAAGCCTGCAAGTGGAGAAAGCTCATCTAATCGTTCTGTCTTTCTGCAGAATATTCATGGACATTTCGAACCAGTCCTAGATGTGAGCGAAGAGGTGTACACTAGAACACCGTATCTTAAAATCGCAGATTACGTTGACAAACGTCTGCAGAATTAGGTTCCACAAGACATCCTGGAATCTGCATTAGTTAATTCGAATATAGACGAGATGAAGGTGAGATCTATCGAGGACATAGAACCTCCCTGTGTGATTACAAGAAAGTTCACCGACAAATTCTGCACCAATTGCAGATTCAAAATCGATCCGAACATCTTTAACACCCTTTGTGATTGGGCCGACTTTGACCAGCTTATGGGCTGACTTTGACCAGCTTTTGTGGCATGTATCCACTTTCAACAGGAGCTGCAAAGGTTTCCTTATCAAGAGATGTGATGTCTTTCTTTTAAAAGTGACATTTGATTGAAAGCGTTAAAGACGCACTTGAAAACGTGAACAAGCAGTTCGGTTTAATACGACATGTAATGCATGTAAACATGCAATGTTAAATTATGTTTTCTTTACTTCTTTTTTGATTATTATCTCAACTGGCATATGTGTCTAAGGAAAACACGTACAAGGTGGAATTTGCCCAAGCTGAAAATTATCTACTTTATGACAGGCATTGCTTGATTTTGTTCAGTATTGGACTTATGGGGTCACGTATTTGCCAAAACTGATTTGGTTGAATTAAACAACATTCATATTTACGCTAACCTATTTTGTTTCTTAACATAAAATATAAGACTTTGACCTTTGCAACACTTCACTCGCTGTGTTTAATTCCATGATTAAACTATGTTAAAAGTATAAATTTGTGGTGTCCTTCATTGGGAAGAAGATCGAATAAATGTTAAAACAAACACTCTGTTTGCAAATTTTCGGCCACGCGGCCTTTATCAAGCATAAAAGGAAAACAATTTCTGTTATTTATCTTACATCCATGTTAACACGCTGATGGCTTCAGCGCTAAAGTCAGCATAGTAACGTAATTAATAGACATTGTATTCCCCATTGGCTTGATAAAGGCCGCGTGGCCGGAAATTTGCAAAAAGAGTTTGTTTTATTATGTTTAAAGTTAAATCATGTGATGTTTTGATTTTTTTTTTAATTATATACTTTAGTATATAGTGTCCATAAATTTCACAGAGACATTATTTGGTGTTCCCTTAAACTAAGAACACTATATGTGCAAATGGGAATGCAAGGTTTTTCAGAGTTATATATATGTATTTTCAGAGTCACAACAACTGGTAAAATGGTCAGCCCTCAAAACAAATAGAGAAGGAGAACTTACCAATAATGTGACATTGTCTTCCATACTCGAGTACAAAAAAGACGTTGCAAAACTTCTTGGTACACTTCACATTGAAATCTGTGGTGTTCTCAACATAGGCGTCAGTTTCATGCGAGCCCCCCCCTGCGTGAAAACTGAGGTCTATGGTCCTCAATAGGGAAGCAAGTTGAATAAATAAAACAAACACTCTCTTTGCAAATTTCGGTCACGCGGCCTTTATCAACAGAAAGAGGATAACACGATTTTGCAATTACATGTATGTTTAATATACATCAATGCTGCTACTATTGTAATAATGGCCTCAGTGCTATCTTCTTAATTTAATAATATCCTCTTTTGCTTAATATAGGCCGCGTAGCCAAAAATATACAAAGAGCGCGTTTGTTTCATTTGTCTAGACGTTTAATTTTACATTAGAATTATGCACAGTGCAAGGAATTTTTATGACGAAAATCGACGCAACGCCAGGGAGCATGGCTGTCAAGTTTTTAATTGACTTCGAAAAACAGTTTTTGAACGGCATATTGAATGGTTGATGTGACTGGACACACAATTCAAGTGTTACCATTATGATAGAAAATGCATGTCCAATGGTTCGAATCTTTTACCTATGGAACAAATTATGTTCCCTTGCACACGTCCTAAATAATGTAACTAAGCAATATGGCAATAATTGCCTTATTTGAATAAATTCAAATGTGTTAGAAGTAAAATATAAATACTGAAGTCAAGTCCAGAAAGCTTTAATCCAGAATTCATGACAAATTAAGGTAAATGCTCTCAACAAGTTAGAACATATGCAAGTCCCAAATGGGACGGGACTAGGTGTGTCCGGAGGAATCAGCGCCCCCTGCTGGCTAGCCACACCCGTCGCACATATTCAGTTGAAACCTGTCAAATTCGGTGATGTCAAGTTCGGTGATATTGTCAAATTTGATGATGTCAAGTTCGGTGATTGTGGTTTCCACCTGAGGAACTGCTAATCCCAAAGATATAGGACCCAGGTGTCCGGAAGGAGTGAGCGTCCCCTGTCGGCTAGGCACACCCGTCGCAAATGTTCTATGGAAACCTCTCTGAATTGGTAAAAATGTCATTTTCGGTAAGGTCATGATTAGGTGTAATGTCTGATTGATTCAGGGTTTTTTACTGTTTATTGTCATGCCCCAGAATGTCATTTAACATTCGGGAGAGGGGGACTTCATATTGTGTTGTAAGATCCCCGTATCGACCGTAAAACTTCCTCAGTGACGATAATAATGACGTAAATTTACAGGGGAGCTTAATTAGTTATGCAAATTATCCCTTAATTAAGCATATTATCCTCTTGGAGTTCTAAAATGTCCTGGAGTGTGGAAAAAGTTTTTTTTTTACTCCTGTCTTAATGGAAAGCCCATTTATTTCTTGACCGACGACGAAAGAGTTCTCTTTTTCCACACCACGCTGCAAACTCAATTGTCATTTTATGAACATCTCCGGAGGATAATCTGCATACTTTAAGGAAAATTTGTTTGACTTAGCGCTCCTGGGCGTAAATCAGAATCCCGGTATGACCCAAGTGCTCCTGTAGATGTAAAGACTCGGAACGGCTTGTCCATGGGACGTGTATGGGTCTAAAATACACAATAGACTTATAAATGTTATAACATCCGATAAGTCACAAAAATGAAGTGGTATCCGGGTTTCGAAGGTCATTAGTTTTTTTAAAATTTATGAATCAGAATTAACAAATGAGTTGGTTGAAAATAATCGCAAAAAAAAAAAAAAAATGCATACTAGTATTATCTGAAGTATAAGCGTCAACATGCGCCATATCTACGAACTTTCAGAACACCATCGTACATATATAAAAAAGAGTACATATTAATAACATTTATCGAGAAATCAAGTCGGTTTATAAGGGGGTCATTATTCTATGGGGGTCAATATTTTTCACGAGGGGTTTGCAATTTTTGGGGCTGGTGCCACTTATTCTACGGTCGAATAATGACCCCCTAAAACGTCGAATAATGACCCCCTAAAACGTCGAATAATGACTGGGGGGTCATTAATGACCCCCGGTCATTATTCGACCGGGGTCATTATTCGTCTTTACACCGGCGTTGATGTAATCACTCCTGAATTTGTTGAGGTAAACATTTTAAAGTTTTAGATTCTCCACCATGTAATAATCAGAGTTATACAGTTTTTGTATAACCCAAAAGTCCAAAGAATGTTGTGGTTAACGAAACACAAAATCCAAATCAAGTTAACAATTTCTTTTTGCATCAATGTCCGAATAATTATGATTTTAAACAGAAAGTGATATATAAACAATGTAAAATGCAAAGAGCAGTGAAAGTCATACGTTAATTTCCAAAATTCAATATCTGAAGTCCAAAAATCAAGTCCCTCTTTTTCACTAAAGTAACATTTACGAACCATTGACATCTACGAGTTCCGCCTTCATTTGAAGAAATACATCCAATCAGAAAACTAGTTAAAAGATGTCTTAAGGATCGTTTGGCAATTAAACTGATGAAATAAACTAAAGCTAAGTGATAAACAATTTTAATTTGATGAATGACAAGCATATAACAGCAAAAGAGTGAATGTCTTCTAGATCTCTTATAGATTTTTGGAATTAGAGAGATAAAGGTATTGGTATTAATATGGCGAGCTACTGGAACCAGATGTCAATTTAAGATATTACCCCCAGGCGCAGACGAGGTTGTCTTGTGTTCCCGCGATATCCCCAGATAGAATTAGAATTTGATAATGTGAAATAAAGCCTAAATTGAAATTTATTATCTAAACCGTCAGTGCTGTAACATTAATAGCTATCGACATATAGAGCAAACAGGAATTAAGACGTTACTTTGATTTTTATAAATCCAAATTAATATATAAGCACTCATGTATACAGCAATCCATTTTTCAGTTATTTTGTAACTTGATCACCGTATACTTGTAATATGTATCATTTTTTCATTCTCCGGTTGTGTGTATGAGTGTGTGTTCAAATAATGAAAGAAAAGTGTACATTTCACTTTCTTATATGTACCCATGTGCTAGGATCGTTATATGTAGTTTCTCCTAATCAACATGGCTAACTGACCTTTTGAACTTAAATACTATTGGTGGTTGCAGAAGAGTAAATTATGTTGTTCTATTATAGGTTTTTCATCGCCAGTCAACTGCTCATGCGAATTTAGCCGTGATATCTTAATTGAAAATCAAATATTATATATTAGGGAAATTTAAAATCATTCTTACGTGTCAATGTAATTTGTCATGATACCCTAAAATCGTTGTTTTTACATTGTGTATCCTTTGATATTTGGCAATACACACATCTAATCTTCAATCTTCAATGTCTTCAAAGTTTTTGTGTGCTGGTTAAATGAGACGAAAGTGATCATTTATTTATGTAATTTTCATGTTCGTATTTCTAAGCTAACGTTTTATGATTGGTTTTATTATTTATTCATCGAATTTAAGTGGCAAGTTTGGTTAAAAACTCAAAATATCACCAAAAAAAACAACAAACTTATAATAAACTTATGATAAACCAGGCGCAATTTCCATAAGGTACACCTTTGTTATTGGAACATTGTGGACGATGGACAAACAAAGCAGTTGTGCAATTGTAAAGAGGAGAAAAATGCACGAGAGACACAGGTCGTTTCGATACTTCGGTATGGTGCTATTTTATGTGTTTGTAATTTCGCCAGTCGAAATAAACTCAAATGGAATTACAAGAATAAAGAAATTTAAAATGGTAGATAACATTTCATTAGGATTTTCTTTCTTGAAAGTCAGGCTGCCTACATATTTGCAATGCGCGAAACTGTGTTATTCGTATAAAATTTGTGGTTCTGGACAATTCTACATAAAAACGGGTGAATGCAGACTGAATTTAGTTTCAGTGGAAGATGTAAGCTGGGCAAAGATTAACGCCAGGAATGTTTTGTTCGACAGATATGATATACCCAAGGTAAGTTACATCAGATATTAAAGTAACAATTAGTACAAGTCGGTACTTATAGGGTATTTATAGGGTATCAAGCGTCTTGCATCTTACCTTGTGATGGTGCCTACGACAGCAATATTGAATTACATTTTAGCTCATCAAAGGTGAAGGCTTGTTTGCTGATACATAACCATAACAGAAATCTTTTGCGTATCAGTTTTGGCCAAACACTGTCTGACGGGAACACGTTTCTTGAGGAACATAAGGGGCTTTCAGTCAAAACCACGTGTTCCCACATGAACTCATGCATTGTTTGATTTGTTGATTTAATGATTATACCCCAAGATCATGGACATCTTTTCACAGAGTTGTTTGTTTTCAGAATTTTACACATCACATTAAAATAGCATATCACATGTATATTGAAAATCAATTTTGTTTCAAGTTTGAGCAATTTTTGGATATGCAGACATGGGACATGGAATTTATTTTATTTTATCTCGTTATAACGAGAAAATTGTATCGTCATATCTTGGTAACAAGATAACTATTTTAGTATAACTAAAACGATCTCGTTATAAAGAGATGATTAAGTCGTGGGAACTTATCAAAACGTGAAAAACACCCACCCTAAAACTTTTGTGGATGAACCTAATTATCAATTCGATATATATATATATATATATATATATATATATATATATATATATATATATATATATATATATATATATATATATATATATATATGCAATAATTCCATGTCTAAAAGTTAAAACTCGAACTTTCAAACTTTTTGTTCAATCAAATGTTTTGTGATCTAATCGTACTTGGCGGGGAAAAATACCAGGCGTTTTACTATAGACGTCGCCCAGGTCAACATGGCGTCACCAGACGTCATCAACGACGGGGAGTAGATTATAAACGCGAATGGATTGCTGACTTAATATGCAAAATAACCGGAAAACGGCTACGTGCGGAAGTTTTTGTGACTTACCATAACCCCGAATAGATAACCTCCGATATAATGTGAAACGATCGTTTACGACGGTGACACGATTTCAATACTTATGTCAAAAGTCATCTGTACATTCTAATATTCTTGAAAGTAATCATGCAAACTATCATTGATTGACTACGAAACAATTAAAGAATCAATTTGTTGATAGGGCATCGCTGTCTCGTAGTATTTACTTTAACTGGTGATAAACAAAATAGCTATACCTACTTCAAATATCAGTTTCGGCTCTTAATTCCATTTGAATGGACCGCGATATAGTGCTTATTGCCTACTTGTTGAAATACCTATCTCGATCCACCTTCAGCGAAAAAAAAGTTTATTCCACAGTTTGGCTTCGTTTCTATTACCACTAATAATCCTAATGGTGTCCCGTACGCAAGCTTGCAAGTAAAAACATCTCTAGATCTCGGTTATGAAGCAACCGACTAAAGTTATCCTTTTGTTGTTTTGATAGCCAAAAGCAATTTTGAAAATCATCGATTCTGAACGTGTATTGAATATGAAATTCCCTAAAATATATAATCATGACTTGAAATTGATACGGAAATGATCAAATCTATGAAACTCCTCTCTCTCTCTCTCTCTCTCTCTCTCTCTCTCTCTCTCTCTCTCTCTCTCTCTCTCTCTCTCTCTCTCTGTCTCTCTCTCTCTCTCTCTCTCTCTCTCTCTCTCTCTCTCTCTCTCTGTATTAAGAAAAAGGTGAGTGTACAGGTGTATATATTTTTGTAATTTTGTTTTTAATTTTTTACGTTTCTCGATCAGTCTCTTTATGATCGAAAGGAAATTAATTTCTATCCCAATTCTATCTCATGTTTAACGTCCCACTCACTCATATGGAGACGTCACCAATGCCGGCGAAGTGCTTTGCACTTACGGCCATTGAGCAGTGAGGGTTCTTTAACGTGCCGATACCTACTGTGACACAAGACCTCGGTTTTTACTGTCGCATCCGAAGGACAGTAAACCAGCCTGTCGCTGGCTGGACTCGAACTCACGACCTCACGATCAAGAGAACGTGCTACCGACTGATCTAGGTCGGCCCCGATAGTGAATTATAAGGATTAACATGTATCAATTAAATACATTTGTTATTTTAATTGTTGTTTTTCATTGTGAAAACAACACTCCACCAAAAATCAATTTGATTTAAATAAATTGTGTGCAAAAGGATTAAACGAAGGTTTTACCAAGTTGCCAATGTCCGTTCTCAAAACAGATAAAATATATAGAGATCTGACGCGCAATGGTCGAATACAATAACATTTTATGTAAACTACTGAAGGAAGTTGATAGGAAGGAATAGGAAAGGGTGATGGAGGGAGAGAAGTGCTTAACTGTGAGACAGGCAATGTTGTAGACGGGAAGTCTTACGTCCTCTTGTTTATAATTATATCATACGTTAAACCGCAGTCACATGACATTAGAATTTATTATTCTAGGTCCTGGACATTCTATTGATTTATGCTTTGGTATCTGAGGTTTTTATGTATTTCTTGAACGTTGCTTATGGGAATGTCCTATTCTGAAGGGTCAAGATTCGTTTCTGTAAAGCATAGAATATATTCATCAGTGAAAGAATTAAGAAAGTCTATATTACGTCGAATACTTCAAATATTCAAGTGAATTATCTTACAACTGTTATCAATCACTGAAGAGAAGGTTATTGGTGTTGTATCAAGGACGAAAACTTCTGATCTGAGGTCGGATCAGGGTATTTGTGAATTCCACTAGATATTAAAAGAACTAGAGCTACGTTATTTTGATTGAACACAGATTGAAAAACACTCAGGTACATTAAAAACAAAATAGATATGTAAACATTTCACTCCACGAATATGATTGGATGACATGCAGGGGCGGATCCAGGAATTATTAAAAGGGAGCGTAATGTTTTTTCTCTGTGGGGGTTGGGGTGCGTGATGCGGCACATGTGAAAAATGGTGCGTTCATTCTGTGTAAAGAATTGAATATCGTCGATAAGTAAACGCAAACGAAAATGTCGATGCATGTAGGAGAAACACTTTAGACTGAATTTTAGTATTTAACATTCATGTTCCTCACGTTTTAGTATAAAATATCCTACAAAAGGTTCGTCGCAATCAATTCTTTTTTAGCAGGTTAACAGTTGTTTTTGTTTTTAAAAAAATCCACAAACTTAATTTAGTACACCCTCTGGTTTTCTAATCATAATTCTATGATAGTTCCGGCGTCTGGAATTAATTTAAGTAAAATTTCTATTTTCCATCTTCTTTAAATCATTTTGCTTTCGATCTGAAAATGTTCTCTTTAATGCTTTGTAAATGTAATATTTATACTTCTATCTTCCTTTTTGCATATAAACACATGAATATTTACAGTATCTTCATTTTTCTAATTATCCTGACTTACGTTTTAAAATTGTCTTCCTTTTGCTTTTTCAAGTTTTTTTTAAAGATGAAAAGGAAAAAGGTTAACATATAGTTTCCATTAACAATATCTGAAAACAGCTTTGATCATCGCCAGCAAATGGAATTTAAAAGGGCATTAACAGTGTTTACCAAAAAAATATTAATTCAAATATTTCTTCTTTCACTACTTGTACATAATGTACAATAACAAATAAGAGCTATACACAGACCTAAGAAATCTTATATTCCTATTTATTTGGTGAAAAATAAGGTCAAGGCCATTTTGGTATTCATAAACAAATAGTAGGGTTGAGTTAATCAACTGCAAGAGAAAAAGTGCCAAACCTGGGTGTCTCACGCAATTTTCACAAAATGTATAAGGATTTAAGAATTTTTATGTCTGTGTATATCTCTTTTTTTTTGTTATTTTATATCAATCTAAGTTGTAATAAAGAAAAACAAAATTTTTGAATAACCCACAGATAATGTCTCTTTAAGAAGTCTTTTCTTCAATGTCTTGAATATTGTTTATTAAATTACAATGTTGACATTTGGTAGTAGTGAGTCTTTTTTTCTAAAAAAAATCATTTCCGAATAGAACAATTGAATTTCCATAATCCTTCCCCGTTTTGATTTGGCTAAATTGTAGTGAAATTTATGGATTAGTGATATACTTGAGTGTTTAACACTAGATAAATTTATCTGACGGTGAACGAAATCAATTCTTGTTCGCTTTAATTGAATACTCTTCCTAAGCGTGTATCTTTTCACTTCAGGGTATTGCTTTCAAAACAAAAATGTAGAGGCGAGGTTATTACTGAAGCAACAACGGGGTCATCGGATATGTCAAGCAATGAAAATGACCTTTTATTTGGGGACTTGAAATGTCCATAATTGAGCAACGAACTTGACCTTTGATCCGATGACCTTGAAACTTCACAGAAATATTTTTAGATGATTTTCAAGAAATCTTCAACACTACCATATATATGAAAAGCCTGTAATTTCTGAGCTACTCTGAATTGAAATTTTCAAACTGAGGTGTGACCTTGACCTTTGATCTTATGACCTTGAAACTTTGCACTAATATATTTCAGTACATTTCCTACAAATCTTCAACTTAAACATATAATGTGAAAAGTCTAATAGTTTCTGAGCTATTTTTTCAGTTGAAATTTTCAAATTGAGCAGTGACCTTGACCTTTAATCCTTGTATAATGATCTTTATATATATATATATATATATATATATATATATATAGAGAGAGAGAGAGAGAGAGAGAGAGAGAGAGAGAGAGAGAGAGAGGGGGGGGAGAGCACTAAAATGACTAAACGTACACAGACAAAACTGAAGTAATATTTTCGTTGCGTCTTGTCCTTTCTTCAGGACTAATTTGTTCCAATGGACTTCAGTTACGATTATCAAATGGTACTTCTTTTTTACATATTACAATATCATGAAAACATATACATACACAAACTCAAACGCAATCACGCACCCACAATTGGAATACAAATGAAAGGATACATGTTTAAAGGTGATCAAGATCAAAATAA
>BROG01000195.1:1035000-1085000 GCA_030159075.1 Atrina japonica | reverse complement strand
TTTTGACCGATATTTGTATACTCATACACAAAGGACATTGATTATTGTATATTTTAAAGTACGCCATCTGGTGGTAAGATTTTTGACCGATATTTGTATACTCATACACAAAGGACATAAGTTATTGTATATTTTAAAGTACGCCATCTGGTAGTAAGATTTTTGACCGATATTTGTATACTCATACACAAAGGACATTGATTATTGTATATTTTAAATTACGCCATCTGGTGGTAAGATTTTTGACCGATATTTGTATACTCATACACAAAGGACATTGGTTATTGTATATTTTAAATTACGTCATCTGGAACTCTCACTAGAAAGTACTAGTATCTCTAGTATCTCTTTACCCTCTACCTAAACATATTGGAGAAACAATGTAAATTAAACGCTTTAATTTGTTTTTACTATCAAGATATCATTTGTTGATTTACCAGGGGTTTTACCAATGACATGACTTCTATAATGGTCATGTCTAAAATACAACCTTTTTAGTTGAAAAAAATTCCTCCCAGCAATTTGACTCAAAACAGAAAGAAAACATCACTATGACATTAACAGCCAGTATATACAATATATTTTAGACACTTATTTATACGCATATATGGAACAATTTGGTCAACCCGACAGAAAGGAGAATATAATATTTTTTCTTTTACCAGTCATGTAAATTTTATGTTAGATCATATCATTAAAGAAACATATATCATATTTATCGAAGTTACAATAACACGTGTTTATGTTTACTTGTGTTTCACAATTATTGGTCAGTTTTATACGGGTATGTCATCTGACATGTCACAATGAATATTCATTGCATGAATTTCAGGTGTTTATTACGTGTAACGTAATCCGATATTTGTATAGAATATAGCCATTCGAAGGCTCTTTTCAGTGCAGTTGACACGTCTTTTCCCATTGATTTAATATGATGGCTAGTTCTGATGATGAAAATATAGACTAAATTAGTTAAAGATAAGTCCGGAGGTTCTCTACTCTTGATATTGCCGACGCAGTGAAACTGTTTACGGGTGTTATAAAGTCTCATCTTCAAGTTTTTTCAGGACAGTTTAAAGCAGAACAAGCTGAGTCTATATCCAAAAAGTTGAAAGAAAGTTCTTTTAACACTATCAAGTCAGAGGGAAATCGTATTCAGTACGATTTTAACTGTGAAATTCTTGAAGGACTTGAAAAACTTGAACTCAGAGCTTTTGAGTATAAAGACGGTGAGTCTATATCTATTGTAGCGGATCTCCGGAAAAAGCTAAAAATTCGCAACAAACACATAAGAATTGCCGATTCATCGCCTGCTGGTTGGAAAACCGTTAACGAATATCAAAATAACGAAATAGCTGACGATTCCGAGGATGAAAAACGTATCCGTAGCGCCGAAAACAGAGCTCTTAAGCAGCAGAAATCTAAGAACAGGCGTTTTCAGCCATATACAGCAAATAAGCCGACAACTATTACAGCAGCAGCGGCAGGTTCACCGGCTCAGCTTACATATCCTAGTACTTCTCACAGCTTTCAGCAGTATCCAGGTTTTCATCAGCAGCCCTTTTATTACCGGCAAAACAGTAATAAGATTTCCAGGAGACAGCCGCAACCTTTCGACGTCTGCTTTAAATGTTTTGCCACAGGCCACTGGAAATCGAATTGCCCAAATACAAAGAACCAAAGTCAATGATAAGTATAACAGTTATGAATTTTGCTACTTAAACAGGGTTAATCAAATCGAATTTTTCGAAAAACAAAAAGTAAATTATGGTATTAAGCATAATTTACGCAGACATTTAAGTAAATGGAAGGATATAGAGGCATATCCATATATTTTGAAAGTCATAGAGTCTGGATACGAAATTCCTTTCATAGATACTCCGCCTTCTATGCATTTTCATAATAACAAGTCTGCTGTATTTAATACAAAATTTGTT
This sequence comes from Atrina japonica, assembly GCA_030159075.1. NCBI lineage: Eukaryota > Metazoa > Mollusca > Bivalvia > Pterioida > Pinnidae > Atrina > Atrina japonica. The sequence goes on along the minus strand of BROG01000195.1, from coordinate 1,083,063 downwards.
GAATCAGAAATTTTTGAATTGTTAAAAAATGGTTGCATTATACAAGTTCCATTTAAGCCTCACGTGGTAAGCCCTCTAAGTGTCGCAGAAAACAAAGATACTTGATCTCAGTAGGCTGAATAATTATGTAAAATATGAAAAAATCAGGTTTGAAGATTGGAAAGTGGCTTTACAATATTTTGAAAAAGATTCGTATATAATAAAATTCGATCTTAAATCAGGTTACCACCATATTGATATATCTACAAAATTTCAAACTTTCTTAGGATTCTCATGGAATGGAAAATATTATTGTTACACTGTTTTGCCTTTCGGTTTGTCTTCTGCTCCATTTATTTTCACAAAATGTCTTAGACCTATTGTAAAATATTGGAGAAAAAACGGAGTGAAAATAGTTCTTTATCTTGACGACGGGATTGTCTTTGCTCCTTCTGAAAAAACTTGTAGTACTGTTTCAGAATTTATTCAGGAAACTTTGTTGCAAACAGGTTTTTTGATTAATTTTGACAAGTCAGTGTTTTTACCGTCACAAAATATTGAATGGTTGGGGATAACATGGAATTCAAAAGATTTTTCTATTTCGGTGCCTACAAGAAGAATAGACGATGTCGTTACATTTTTACAAAGAGTTATCTCCCGTTTTCCTCGAGTTTCAGCTAGGGAGTTGGCAAGAATAGTGGGCAAGGTAATGTCCATGTCACCTGTCATGGGTAACATATGCTCTATCATGACTAGATTTTCATCTATGGAAATTGCTAATAGATATAACTGGGACAGTTTATTAAAATTTAAGCATCAAAATGATGTTTTAATGAGTTACAGTTTTGGCTGAAATGTATTTATAAAGAAAATCAAAGATTTTTACAAAACACACAACGTAAAAATATCGTAATTTATTCTGATGCAAGTGAAGTTGCCTCAGGAGCTTATACAGTTGAAATAAATTCAAAAGTTTTTCACTTAATGTGGACTGAATCTGAAAGTACAATGAGTTCTACATGGCGAGAACTAAAGGCCATTGAACTCGCTTTGATATCATTTCAGGATACTTTACAAAATATGGAGATCATATGGTTTACAGATAACCAAAGTTGTGTAAAAATTGTACAGTCTGGTAGCATGAGACACCACTTACAAGTATTGGCATATAATATATTTAAATTGTGTTTACAAAACAGAATATATTTAGAAATACAGTGGGTCCCTAGATCCGAAAACGAAAGAGCTGATTTTCTTAGTAAAATCATAGATCAAGATGATTGGGAAATTTCATCAGAAATTTTTTGATTTTGTTAATTCCATTTACGGACCATTTACTATCGACAGATTTGCGAATTACAACAACCGTAAACTCAGTAGGTACAATTCAAAATTTTGGAATCCGGGATCGGAGGCTGTCGATTGTTTTACTCAAAATTGGGAAAGTGAATGTAACTGGTTAGTACCCCCTATTTACTTGATAGTTCGTGCAGTGAAACACGTAATCAACTGTAAAGCTATGGGTGTTTTGGTTGCACCCCACTGGCCCTCAGCTGTGTTTTGGCCATTTTTATTTAACCATGATATGACATATAAACAGTATGTTAAAGATGTTTTGTTGTTTAAAGATACAACAAATATTTTGAGACAAGGTCAAAACAAAAATTGTTTAATTGGCGCAGATCAGTTTACGTCAGGCGTGTTGGTAGTTCAATTAGACGCCAGAAATTTGTGATGAATAGTTGTCTATACATTGTACACAGAAGGGCATGGTGTATTGCAGAAGGTGTAAAGGGTCCTGGTACACCATTGGAAGTAATTTTAAGAATGCTTTGAGATGTATTGCAGTTGAAGTTGGTCCTGATACATCATATTTTGAGTTGGTGTATTGCAGATGGACATTGGTCCTGATACACCTTGATTTATTTGTTCTTCTTTTTACTTATACATGTTTTTGTTTGTGTACATTTTTCAGATATATTTAAAGCAGGAAGGTGGTCAGACTTACAGGACCCCGACCAAGACCCAAAGTTAAAAGAATTGTTTACTCTTTTGCCTCATTTCTGTTTAAGTTCTAGGGCGCAAAATACGACGAAACAATACAGGTATGCGTTTAACGCTTTTTGTAAATGGTGTAAAAATTTTAATCCACCGGTTTATTCATTACCTGAGTCTGATACACACATAGCGTTATATATTATTTATCTGGCAAAGACCTACGCGTCATCGGGTAAAATTCAAGCAGCTACACATGCCATCACTTGGGCACATAATCTAGCAGGTTACGGCGACCCATGTAATTCGCCCTTGGTCAAGATCACAAAGGAAGGAGCAATAAGGGAAACTTCAAAACCCGTAAACAAAAAAAAGAACCTATATCACCTGAACATTTAAAACACCTGGTTCAACAATTAGGAAGTGACAATAACTTATATAATATACGAACATTATGTATGTGTTTATTGGGTTTTGCAGGTTTTCTACGATTTTCAGAATTGGTTAACATAAAATATTCAGATATTTCTTTTAATGAAGTTTTCTTGACTTTAAATATTGAAAAAAGCAAAACAGACGTGTATAAAGAGGGTCACAAGATATATATTTCTCGCACATTTTGCGACACATGTCCTGTTAACATGCTTGAAAAATATATCAAACTGTCTTCGAATTTAAAATCACACCAGTATTTGTTTAGATCTTTGACTTTTTGTAAAAGATCGAATTCCTATAGATTTAGACAGGAAAATAAACCTTATCATATACAAGAGCCAGAGAAATTATTCTAAAAGCATTTGAAGACATAGGCTTACAGAGATGTAGATTTGGAGTTCATAGCCTGCGTTCAGGGGGCGCAACTTCGGTCGCAGCATCTGGTGTTAATGATAGAGTATTTAAAAAACATGGGCGTTGGCGGTCTGAAACAGCTAAAGATGGCTACGTTCATGAAAATATTACAGAAAAACTCTCAGTGACAAAAAATTTAGGTATTTAATTGCATACGTTTTTGAATCCGATAGCCTTCTTTACCATCGAATAAGTAAACTGCACTTGCACAGAGCGCTTCATACCTAATTTGTGTGTTTGTTTATTTTATAAATTATTTATGTTCGTTTGAGTGAAACGAATTAGAACATAAATCATATTTATCGAAGTTACAATAACACGTGTTTATGTTTACTTGTGTTTCACAATTATTGGTCAGTTTTATACGGGTATGTCATCTGACATGTCACAATGAATATTCATTACATGAATTTCAGGTGTTTATTACGTGTAACGTAATCCGATATTTGTATAGAATATAGCCATTCGAAGGCTCTTTTCAGTGCAGTTGACTTATTCCCGCCCACCCACCCATTTACATTAGTATAGTTTTAAAATTTGAACTATATATTTTGTTTTTACATTGTAGGTCACGTGGTCAGGAGACAGTGACATTTTGTTTGTATATTTATTATATCTAAATAAACTGCACTTGCACAGAGCGCTTCATACCTAACTTGTGTGTTTGTTTATTTTATAAATTATTTATGTTCGTTTGAGTGAAACGAATTAAAACATAAATATATATATATATATATATATATATATATATATATTTATATATATATATATATATATATATATATATATATATATATATATATATATATATATATATATATATATATATATATATATATAACAACCGTTTCCGTCTCAAGGACCACGATGGTGATAGCGCTAACGGAATAAAGCAAATGTATTAATAAATAATTGAGATATTCTATAATTTTCTCAACATATTTATCTCTCTACCGAGAAAACCAACATAAAAATATACATGATGGTAGGGGCCAATTATCGCCACATTTGTAATCTACTGTACCTGCCCCTTACGAAGTAAAAAGATCCTAAATATGACACTATATTCGTATAGACTGATGTCTGAGAAACTTGCAACTGTGACAGATTTATTTTTTAAATCCTTACACGTGCAAAAGAGAAGGAGGCCGATTGGTGCATCAGCTCTTACGCGCCCCTGTTTAGGCTACAGTGCCATTTCTCGCCAACTTGATAATAGATTGTTTTTTCTGTGCCATTGTGCGCCATTGAACACCGTGAGTTTGAGTATTGGTTACATTTACAAAGGAAATGGTGTTTTAATGTAAATATTAAAATGAATGGTTGAATATTGCGAATTTTTCACGATATTTACGATAACATTACGAGTATGTCAGAAGTAGAATGAGAAAGCAAATGATTGTCGTATATATCAGCTTCACATATTTTCTTTGGAAAAGTTCGTTGATAAAAGGATTACATGTTTACAACAGAGTACTTCCACATTTTACATTCAACTATTACAGACGTTTGCCCATGAAACCTCTTCAACTGCGATAGCCAACATATCGACTTTTTCTGATTCACACTATTCCATTACATAGACCAACCTTTTGACCTGGGGGGGCTTTGAATATCCCATGTTTGTGGTTACTTTTCGGCGATTACCATTTTTAGCTTTTTAAATAATTTTCTTCACAAGCGCAAATCTAATCCACTACTCCTAAATTACTCTAACTACCGATTGAATCGCAGATCGTGTGACATTCACCCCCAACCCTCCCCCGAGGTGTTTTATATATAATATATATATAAAGCACAAATACAGAAATAACAAGGTACCTATAAACTCTCCATGCCCATGCTGTAGTACGGCACCAATCGCCTGGCCCCCATGTTCGACGCCCTTACCACTTGGCCATCTACGTATTCACAAAAAATGAATGTTTCGATAGCGGTGAGTAGAATTCCAAACATGAGAACTCGGTCGTAGAGAAAGAGGTGAAAGGTATATAATCATAATGTAAATATCAATGCATGTGTATATAAAGCACAAATATTACTACAGCATTGTCCATTTACTATGGAGCTTGGATCAGAAATTATACTATCTGCGTAAATAAATCATACATAAAGCACAAATACAGAAATAACAAAGTACCTATAAACTCACCATGCTTCTTTAATCCTACTGGGTGAGATAACTTTTCTCTGACATCTAATTTAGCGGACCAATTGTTCTCAAGTGAGAGGAAACATACTTTTTATTATTCAAGAAGTCATATTCGTATTGAGTTCCTAAAATGGTTCCTCTAAGACGAATTTGGGACAATATTTCTTTTTTTCTTTTCTAGACTTCTGTGACACACTGTATATAATTGTTCCAAATTATGAATCTGGCGTTTATGAAATCCAAATAGGTGAATGGCCGCAGACAGTCTACTGTGATGCAGACACAGACGGGGGTGACTGGCTGGTAAATTCAAATATCTTTAAATTTTATTTATCTTATATCTATGAATAGATTGTCATTGTATTATTTTGTAAATTATCTTTATAGTAGGTGATTACTGATATGGAAAGGGTAATGGATTTTGTTTGTTTATTGTTGTTTAACGTCCTACTCAAGAATATTTCACTCATATGGAGACGTCACCAAATGCCGGTGAAGGGCTTCAAATTTTGTAATTGTAATTGTAATGGACAAATTACACGAGTTCATTTCATGTTCAGTTAAATTGTTTGAAATTCGAAATAGATTACATGAAAGCAGCTTTAAACTTCCGAAGAAGTTTACGTGTACGTGGACTCATATTTGTGTAAAAAAGTTAAGTTTTTAGTTTTTGCATCACCGTTTTGCTGACAGAATGGGTTATGATAAATGAAAATTTTAGTGAGAGTCAATGGAGAAAGAATCAAAGAAAGGTGTCGTCTTTCATCCTTCCGTACCTTTTACATGTTTCACTTCTCGTGTTTTAACCCGTTCAACCCTACAGGCCATAATAGACTGGTCTTAACAATATAAAAATTTCAGATACCAAAGTATAAATCAAAAGAATGTCCAGGACATAGATACAAATCCGGTAAAAATGGACAAACACGGACCTCTGGAAACCAAGAGGTGGGATCAGGTGCCATGGAGGAGTAAGCATCCCCTGTCGACCAGTCACACCCGCCAAGAGTCCGCAGTCAAGTCCAATGAAACACGTGAGGAGTGTATCCTCGTCACAATTGGTAAAGACGTCTCAACAACCGCCAACGAAAAGGCAACTCAACATTTCACTTAGTGAAACAGAGTAGTCGCAAACAAGACTATTATACCAACCGTAAAATTTGCGGAACGTTGACATTAAACGCGGTTTTCGATATCCCTGTGTCAATATTGTCAAAATTTGTCAGTGAGTAGTTTACCTCTGTATATAAAATCTTCATATGTTGTACACGCCCTGGCATATCGGATCATTGATGAAATATTAACTCCATATGCGGGTGACTGAGGGATATTACTACTTAAATGTGGAAAATTTACGATGGGAAAGCCGATATCGTCGCGTTTGTCGTATAGCTTAGTTGCTAATTTCCCGTCTGTGTTTATATGAAGTAAAATGTCTAAGTATGAAGCGTGTGTGCTTGATTCTGTTGTATCTTTAATTTCTGGAAAAGAGCATACCATCTTGAAAGGGTTAATTAATGTTGTGAACGTCCAAAAGCAAGCTTTAAAATTGATCTAGATATTTACTGATAAAAAGAACGACGACAACGATAATGTTGATGCTTACGACGACGATGATGAGGATGTTGTGGTTTTTTATTTAACTCTTATACATTGATGTGATTCTTCAGGTTATCCAGAGGCGCCTTGATATGTCGTTTGATTATAACAGAAGTGAAACCAGTTACATTAAAGGGTTCGGAGAAGTCAATGGGAACTTTTGGATTGGTAATTATCGTTTATTAAAAACTAATATATTTTAATGTGATTTTGTTTTCTTTTTTGTGTTAGATTTATAGATTGGGCTCAATAGTTGACACTCATGGTAGGTCAGTTAGTTACATTTTTACCTGAAATTCTATCTTGTTTGTGTATGCGACACAGTAAACTACAATTTATTGATAAATAAACAAATACGCCAACAAGTTTAAGGGAGCATTAGCTGTGTCATTTTCCAAAAATAATGTCTTTCTGTTTTACTACTTAGATTGATATACAATAACAAAAAAGAGATATACAAAGGCATCGAAATTCTTAAAAGCCTACATATTTTGTGAAAATTACTTCAGAAACCAAGGTTTGGCACTTTTTCAATTGATTAACTCTACCTTACGACATGTATTTGGATATGAATACCACACTGGATCTGACGTTATTTTCACAAAAGATATAGAAATATAAGATTTTTATGCCTGTGTATAGCTCTTATTTGTTATTTGAACATGAGGTACAAGTAGTAAAAGTAGAAACAATTGAAATATTGTTTTGGTAAACACAGCTAATGCTCCTTTACGTGACGTGTTGAAAGTGAAAATCATAGTGTGAATGGTAAAGGACCTTCAAATATAAAACATCTCAGATACCAAAGTGTAAATCTTTAGGATGTCCAGGACACAGATACAAATCCGGTAAAAATGGACAAACACGGACCTCTGGAAACCAAGATGTGGGATCAGGTGCCATGGAGGAGTAAGCATCCCCTGTTGACCGGTCACACAAGTCCAAATGAAATACACGAGGAGCGAATCATCGCCACAATTGGTAAAGACGTCTCAACAACCGCCAACGAAAAGGAAACTCAACATTTCACCCAGTGAAACAGAGTGATCGCAAACAAGACTATTATACCGACCGTAAAATTTGCGGAACGTTGACATCAAACGCGGTTTTCGATATCTCTGTGTCAATAATTTGTCAGTGAGTGGTTTACATCTGTATATGAAACAGTCACCATATCACATCAAACCATCTAAAAAAAATCTGAAGAATTTTGAGTGCTAATATTTTCATTAAGATATTGCTCCTTTCTTTTATCTGTATTATATGTTATAAATATCCGTGGGGCCACATTGCTGTATGTCAGGTGATTCACATTTACTTTTGCATTTGCAAATTGTCATTTAAAATATGTATGCGTTTTCAATTTGAAAAATGTTATTTATGAAACCCAAATCCCATTCTAAAGGTACAGCGACTATTAATAACTTCACAAGCTTTGCTGATATGGAGCTTCGGATAGAATTCAAGGTCAGCGGAAATGAAACAGTGCACTATGCAACGTATAATCAGTTTTTTGTTGGAACAGGCGATACGAACTTCTGTTTAACCATAGACAGATACATCGACGGAAACTGTGGTAAGATCTCGACAAACAAGTATGTTGAAAAATACAACACGGTGTTCATAGGGGTGTTATAATTGTTATAAAGCGATCTGTTTGAGTTATCTCCCTTTTTGGTGTTACAGGGTAGATAGGTTGCGGTGTGCATATTGATGTTGGTGCAAACTTAACACTATCTGTTAGCTATTAGCCATGGCTACTTCAAATGTTTTCTATTATTTTGTCTCTAATATTATGGTGGACGGAAATTTACTTCAACCAATAGTACTTGTCAATATTTTGAAACACTAAAAGGTTAATATAGCCGGGAATCAATCAATCGAATTAGAATAACGCTAAGAGATAGAGTCAACCTGCAGTAGAAACCATATGTACGAATTCTACAGACACGCATCATTGTATTTAAATTTCTTTTGATATAAGCAAATCAAAAGGCGTGATACAGGTCTCAGCACTTAAATCTCCTGTGTTTGAGTAAGGAACTTTCGAGTAAGTCCCGATTACCGTTATAATCCTGCTTTTATTATCGTTAGTCATGTGATTCTTGAAAAATGTTCCTCAACGTAATTTCCGGTTTCGGTAACATACAAATAGCCCCGATATCGCAGTTGGTAAGAGCGCCTTGCTAGTGTTCGGAAGGTCCTGGGCTCGAGTCCAAGTCTGTTCACACATTTTTTCCAGTCTGCTACATTTCAGTAATTTGGCTTTGAACTAAATAACCGACTGTGGTATATTATAAGAGTCCCTTGGATTCCTTTACACAAAATAACGTTAATGCGCTAAAACATAAGGGTATCTCATGGACGTTTCATACGTTACGAAGATAAACCTGAAAAACTGAAGAACTTTTGAGGAACAAAATCGAATAAATGCAGGATCATAACGGCTAACTCGAACGTTCTCTATTGATGTAGACATTTAAATCAATTAATTGAAAAGATATGTAATCAGTAAAATTAATATAAACGTTCAATGACAGTGATAAGTTTTTTACAGTGGTTACTCTTAGACGGATTTCGGCTATACTTTTAGATATATTATTTGGCCTTGTATGACACCACTTTATCTTTAGAAAAAACACATATTTTTCAAATTGGAGCTCAACTGATGAAGTCTAATTGACAGAAACGGTATCGTCTTGAGCATTATAACTTTGGTATTATGTCTATAATATTTATAGATAATTGGTGAGTTGTCCCAGTCCAAATTTTGAAACTGGTACATTTATTCTACGTCGTTATAATGTGTTTAAATTGAAAACTTCGTGTATCTTAATCAGTATAATATTGCATTTGTTTCGAAAACGAAAAACGAAGAGTATTGCAGTTCTTACTCATTGTATACCCTGTATAGATGTTTCTTTTGTAAATGCTGAAAGTATCTGGTCAATACATGCACGATGGATGTATTCAACATTTTACAGGTGATGGACTATCCTACCTGAATGGTTTAAGCTTCAATGTGACAGAAGATGGATTTGGTGGATGGTGGAGAAATGACACTTGTAACGGCACTAACCTGAATGCTGAGGAAGGCGTTTTAAAATGGTCAACTGGTTGTGACGGCCGTGCAGCTACAGTTCTTAAGAGTATTGCGACATCTCGGTTGATGATACGAAGGAAATCGTGAAAATAGAATAGTTTGTTCGGTAAAATGACCTTGGCAATTTCTGTGTTTCACTTATTATAACAAACAAAACGACTCAAACCCGCTCAGTATCTTACTCATGCAAAACACGGTATTTTCTATTCTCAAAACTTTATATATCAAATTCATGGAAATGTATTCTACATCAGTAGAAAGATAAATTTTCAAATACACTTTCTATGTTTCTTTTAATCCCTTAACATATACTGAAAATTCTGACGTATTAAACACAATGAAAATTTAAGAATCCGTTATGTTAGTGCTGTGTACGGCCTAAAAAATAGCGGTCAATTCGAATCGTCGTTGTTGGAAAAATTTCTAAAGATATAATTATGTTGGTGAACAGCATCATATCAAAGACAACAGCTTTGTCTTTTATTTCTTTATCTTTGTTCAATTTGTAAAAATAACTCTAAAACTCTCCAGTTTGAAAACCGTAATTGGGACAAGGATGGGGAATAGCTATATCAATTCAGTACACGCTTTTCTGTAAAATGTTATTGCTTTTGTTAACATCAACAATCGGTCATTAGTTCGCAACGCTTAAAAGTAAATTCTGACTTTAAAAATTATACCCATTGTTTTCCATCGAAGGTAACGTACATTTTACATGTACATTAGACTTTAAAATCGACAATGCGCCCCTCCCCACCCTCTATTTTCGTTGAGGATTCCACGTTTGGCAGTAAAGTATGCAATCAGATGAGTGCGGCAGAACAATGTTTACTGATTTTATTGGTGTTTAACGCCACAGTCATATGGCAGCGGCAAGTTTTTGGTGGTGGAGGCGAGAACCAGTTACAATATACCCTGGAAGAGACCACAGGCCTTCCGCAAGTAAACCGGAAAACTTTGTCACAAAGTCGGATTATGTTCAAGCGTGGGTATAACGCTAATAATTCAAGCCCGCTCCGTTTTCGAATTTCTGCATTTCCCGAGGACATCAATTCTCTATACAATAAAATCGTGTCAGTTGTTCCATGCGACAGGGAACAAATCACAGCGTCGTATTTGTTTGAATATGCGCAATAGGCATATCCGGTGGATATCAAAACATGGGTAGCTTTTCGTCTTTGCTCGGCCTTCAAGTTGTCTACATCAAACAAATGCTGATAATGCTGACATTTGGCTTCACTTTTTATATCGCGCATCATTTCAAAAGTAGAACAGCTTTATTTTCGTTTACTTTGGGTGTCTCTTATTTTTTCCCGCCGCTGTAATACTGTATACATATCCCACAATACAACACGAAGTAAATTCCGGTCTGACGCGTTCCGAGTGTGTATGCATTCAGGCGTTGATGAAGTGTTCGTAGTGAACGAAATATAACGACTGAATTAATCAGGTTAGCGGGGATAGGAAGTAATAATAATGACAGTGAACTTATGTAACTTATGTACATCAGATGAAAATTAATATTTTGTCAGAAAATAGAAAACATGAATCGAACACACCCTACACAAACACGTCTATAAATTACAATCAATCGGTAGTCAATCCACAGCAAAGAAATCTGTTTAAATACGAGGGAAATTTTTCTAAAACATATGTCACTGCAAGGGGAGAGGTGGGCGTCCATCTACCCTAAGTCCGCAACTGAACGCCATAATTGTGTACAGGGAAATGGACATCATTCAGCTTCGGAATATGTCATGTGTAGGGAACCAGGAGAGCCCCACCCCGTTTTCTATATTACAAACCTTTCGAGTTGTTTTACTATCGAACTGGTGAATGTTCCCATAAGTGTCGGATGACAATGTAGACGATAAGCCTTACTAAAAATCAGGTGTGGTGTTGAAAAAAAAAACAAATTGGCAGCGACAGATGATTTATATACATGGTGTCAGCCGCGTGACGTTTGAAGTTATTTCATTGTGATGTTTGCATTCACGATGATTTTGGCCTTGTAGTTAAAACTATATGAGATACAAATCAAAGTGATACATTAGGATTATTCTCGTGAAAAAGGTAGATGTATTTTCACATTTTGTTTGAAGAAGCCATAATGTTCGAATAAAAGATGTTGTGTTGAACTTTTATTGCATTACGCCAAAATGCATGATGTTAAAAGGAATTTTACTTGTTTGCATTGTATATTCTGCCTGCCGATGGTGTGTTTCGTTGTATCTATATAAAATTGTTCTTATATTTGAACACATTTTGTTGTTATTTTAATGGTTTGCGGCAACATCCGTGTTTTGGGTTTGTATTGCCCGAATAAAATCAGCTGAACGTAGTCAGATGACTAACTACACTACCACGTGATTATTTCTTGCGTGTCAAAACTGACAAAATTTCACCATATATATTCCAGTTAACATTTGATAAGAAGACAAAGCCTCAAATAATAGAGATTTTTTGTATGTTACATTACTATAATTGTTTATTAAAAGAACTACGGTTTAATACGAATATTGGTAATCCTACATACACACGTAGCCCACTTTCAAAGGACGGGTCCTTTAAAATCACGCGTCCGTTATACGCTATTTTGATGTAACCATAACGATAATGATTTTGAGCTACCATATTTATATTGGATACCTAAACTTCAAAACCTCCATATCAGCAGATGTACATAGCAGGATCCAGCAAATGTCCTACCAAACCCTTATCTTTACATCTTACCAAGATACGGACAGCCGTTAAGGAGAACCTTCAGCAATACTGTACAGTTGCTTATTCCAGAAGCGGTGTTAATCAATTGTGGATACTTTAAAATTCTAAACAACTTTGAATGCACACAATTTTTCTCAAATTCACAGTATGGAAACATACGACTTACTACTCTTTACACAACAATTCCACATGAAAAATTAAAAGAGAGACTTTTCAGCATCATCGACAACTGTTTTTCACGAAAGGTAGTACCCGAAAATTTAAATTTCTACTCATTAGTTGATATGAAAATGATGCTGGAATTTCTAATAGACAATATATTTGTAATGTTCGGAGATGTGGTCTTTCAACAAACTGTTGGCATTCCTATGGGAACCAGTTGTGCATCTTTATTGGCTGACCTGTTCATTTATTCATATGAAGCAGGCTTCATTCCGAAACTGCTGAATCAAATGAAGAAAAAGCTACATTAAGATATATCGACGACATTTTGTCAATTAATAATGACAAATTTAAAAAATATGCGATATATCCTGGTGAACTGGAGATTAAAGATAAAACAGAATCAAGCACACACGCTTCATACTTAGACATACATTTTACTTTCTATAGACACAGACGAAAAATTAACAAGTAAGCTATACGACAAACGCGACGATTTTGGCTTTCCCATCGTAAATTTTCCAGTAGTAATATCCCACAATCATCTGCATATGGCGTTTATATTTCACAAATGATCCGATATGCCAGGGCGTGTTCAACATATGAATATTTCATATACAGAGGTAAACTACTCACTGAAAAATTATTGACACAGGGATACCGTAAACGGCGTTTGATGTCAACGTTCCGAAAATTTTACGGTCGGTGTAATAGTCGTGTTTGCGATTACTCTGTTTCACTAAGTGAAATGTTGAGTTGACTGTTGTTAGCAATTGTGACGAGGATTCGTTCCTCACGTATTTCATTTGGATATGACTGTGGACTCACGGCGGGTGTGACCGGTCAACAGGGGATGCTTACTCCTCCGTGGCACCTTTATTCCACCGCTTGATTTCCAGAGGTCCCTGTGAACATCTTAAATATCTGAGGCTTTTATATTGACATAAAATACACTTTGACATATGTTGTGAAAAATAAAACAACCAATAATATTTTTTGCACTAGCACTTTTCACTTATATACAAATCTTCAGGTGCGTTCAAAATACAGAAATGTTCTTGGTTGTTTTATTTGATAATATAATGTACTACAGAACATTGACAAATTTTAAATATATATATATTTTTTTAAACTGTGGTTTTATATGAAATATATAATAAAAATGACAGCTTTCAATTCATTTTGTCAGAAAGTAGTCACTTTTATTTAACATTTTATACCAAATGTTTTAATGCAAATTTATGTTGTGAAATAACCAACTTTTACTGGCATGTTCAAAAGTTAATCATCGCACACATCTGCCAACATTTAAGATAAGCTGTTACTCAGGTCACGTGACGACATAATGTCTTTTATTGAAATTTGAAAGCAATTACTCTCTATATTGCAAAGAAGGAAATTGCAAGCGTTATGTAAATATGAAATATTTAAAAACATGCAATAAAACCAAAGATAAAATGAATATTGAATCAGTGATATATTATTTCAGAAACACAGAGAGAGAGAGAAAGAAAAGAGAGAGAGAGAGAGAGAGAGAGCATCAGAATAAAGAAATGTCATTGCTATTTTATACATCAAATGATTATAATTAAATAAGTTATCATAAACATGAAGAGTAAATTCTAAAGATATTAGATACAGCGATATGTAGCATTTGATTAATGAAAAAGCTCCACAGATGTCACAAATGTCACGTCTACATACAAATACATAAGGAAACAAATATAACAGGATTATCACAGACATACATCGCAACAGCGTCCGGCACAAAACAAATAAAATAATTTACCCAAGTAGAATGAAGTTTACAACTTGACCTGCTATGAAAATCAAAGTTCAAGCAACGAAAGTCAAGTGAATCAGAAGAGCTAACTTGAACCTTCGGTTCAGGTGAGCTAAAAAGACGTTATAACAAATTTTAAAAAGAAAAAAAGGCGTTATTACGAAATTTGAAATGCGCTAGAACGCGAAAAAGGGGCATCATAACGACTTTTGAAAGGTGTTAGTATACGGAAAATCGTTATAATGCCTTTTTCGCGTAATATCGCCTTCGGTTCAGGTGAGCTAAAAATGCGTTAAAACAAAAAAGGCGTTATTACGCGTAAAAAAGGGCGTATCGCCTTCGGTAAGTTCTGGCAAAATTACACTAAAGGTGAGCTAAAAATGCGTTTCAGTGAGTATTAAACACTGTTTTAAAAAAAAGGAAGGCGTTATTACGACTTTTGAAATGCGTTATAACGCGAAAAAGGGCGTTATAACGACGTTTTGGTCAAACACACCGGTAGGGCGTTATAACACACTAAAGAAAGTTGATTGTTTTTGAAAGGCGTTTATATCGCCTTTCAAAAAAGTCGTTATAACGGCCTTTTTCGCGTAATAACGCGATTTTATGTATTTATTTATTTTTTGCTGGACAAAATTGAGCCTTATAGGCTTCGTACCAATTATATCACTTCTGACAGTAAATCCTACTCAGACAGAGTCCTTTTACCTATGTAACGACTGACGATGACAACTTCCATAGAAGAAGTTGCTGCAATTTGGTTGAAAAGTTCATGGTTAACGTCCATTGAGAAACGTTGATGAGAATAAAGAGCAACAAGGAAAATGTCAAGAAGTGGATAGGAAAAAGAACTTTTAATGGACAAAGTATAATGTCAAGGTTGAGTAACTCACACAAAAAATTCCGAAAGTGCTTGTTTTCGAATTTGATCAAGGTATTGCCCATATATGCATGTATACCTTATCACCTTTGAGGAATGTAGAACTGACAGCACTAACACCAATTGTTGACAGACAGACGGACAAAGGGATACAGTGAAACTTGAGATCCGAGATGTTACATACGCTTCATGCATCATTTGGGTACAACAAAATGTCTCCAGAGAGCTATCCTGCAATTATCCGTTGCAACAGAAGGAACCTATGAACTCCGCATGAATTACCAGAATTCTGCTTGCACAGCACTAATTACGAAGTTTGTATGCATCAATGAGTTCTATCTTGTTCATCACAAACTGTATTAAAAAGCTTTTTAAAAAGGCGATAGATGTTTAATGGAAACTATTACACATTGGTTCAAGAGCACAAAGTGATATTATTCTTACTGGATTGTGCTGATTTAATAGGACAAACCGTTCTGAAAAAGTTTCAAAACCAAATTTGGTTAAAATTTGAGTGAAGAACCTCAAAATTAAAGGTGAAAACAACAAGGAACCATTGTTTAAAACAGCTTTCGTAACCCAATTAAGTTTTCGCGAGCATATACTGGACAGTAAAGGACTGAAAGATATTTTCCAACAATCATCTAAGGGGAAAATGTATATCAAGAAATTTAATTTTTTATTTTGAGAAATAAGGTGAAAACAACAAGGAACCATTAAACAACAAAGATCAAAAAATGTATATCAAGAAACATGAAATTATAATTAACAACAAGAAAACAATGAAAATGAATTGAATGATTGTCTGAACCATCTTCCTGTGAGTGAGGTCCAAGAAAATATATCTAAAGCCAAAATTGATTTTGCTAAAAAAGAAAAAACTACGAGAAAACAGAAGTTAAATTGCTGTACAAGAAAAGGCATCAATTTTACCAAATTTGATAGATAAATATTAAAGATACTGATTCAATGTTTTTTCATTGTGAATACAAGGTAATGAATGCTTCGTCTACTGAAAAAAATAAAACTGTGGCCATATTTTTCAATATTTCATTAAAGGCAGCCATCTTGAAATTTTCTGAAACCATGACAACAGTCCATTGCCTTGGGGCTTATGAAAACAGAAACTGTATAGTTTCATATGCATAAAACTAAAATGCCATGTAGTTGAAAATATGGTGCAGATAGTTGCAAATATAGGCTCCAATGGTGCCATGATCCACAGTACACTTTTATTTAACTATGGTGTTCCGTTAGGGCTAAATTTAAATGATCGATTCTTCGCTTCTTCGACCTAAACGCGAAGGAGAGAAAAAGCGAAAACACGATGGCGATAAAGCAAAAACATGATGGCGATAACGTGAAGGAGCGATTACACGATGGCGAAGGAGCAAAAACACAATGGCAACAAAGCGAAGGTTTTATCGTGTTTTCGCTCCTTCGCCATCGTGTTATCGCTCCTTCGCGTTCGGAATTTAAACGGGGATATCTGTATACGTATGTGCAGTATTGATACACGGGCGAGTACAAAACCCGGAATGCACGCAACCATGAACCGAAATATAGGAATTTTTATATTATATATAAATTCATAATTCTGTAATTATAGTGCCGATTCCGGATACCAGATCTGGATAGATGAATTTCATATCTTTAAGATGGTGTAAAGTTTGATAATAAATATTACATATTCGCTGTGTAAACGTGACAGGAGTAACCCCAATTCGAACTGATTTTCTTGTATTTCATTATCAATATCACAGAAGTAAATGCCTGTAACTCATTTATTTATGTACAGATTTTCATTCTGTTTTCATATCGGGTAGGTAAGTATTTATATTTTTAAATGATACCAAGTGATGTGATATTTAATCTACCGAGAAAACGTGACAGGAATGAATTATTTTCTTGTGAGAAAATGTCATTTTTCAATGAATTTGTGTAAATACACAGGGATATCTCAGCAATTACTGAATTTAAAAATTTTATTCGGGAAACTCCATTGGATAGATTATTTTATGGTCTTAAAAATGATATATGCTTTATTAAAATCTGTTTCCTAATAACTTTTAAAAGTGTTGGAAATGTCAACATATTGATGTAATTATATTGCTAAAATAACACAAGTTCAGGTAACGCTTGTTGGTGTGCGATGACCCGTATGTAACGTATGCTGCGCATTGTCTCTATACAAAATACAATTTCAACTTGTAGCCGATTCATATTTATCGAATAATTATTTTGTATCTCTACACAAATATACAATTTCAGCTTGTAGCCGATTCATCTTTATCAAATAATGATTTTTTTATATAAAGATCCAGACTATACTATTGCAATATTGAAATAACGATGTGTATTCCCTTTGAACTAACACAATGGCGAAGGAGCGATAAAACATTTGCTTTGTCACCATCGTGTTTTCGCTCCTTCAAGTAATCGCCATCGTGTTTTCGCTTTTAAATTATCACCATCATGTTTTCGCTTCTTTCGCTTCTTCGCTCCTTCGCGTTCAGGTTTGCCTTAACGGAACATCATATATAAGCTATATATAACAATTGATTACAATAAGGGCAACAAATTTCGGATAGAATTGACCATAACTTTACTCATGGTTGGTCTTTTTTATCACATTAAGTGCAAAATTTTTCTCTATCACTATTCTTTCACTATAAATTAAAATTGACTGCAAATGAACAATTTACAATTTTGACCTTAATACCCTATCAGAATTATCTATGGCTTATTGTGAAAAAGTTTTCAGGTCATTGGTAAAAGTTCAGCTAATGAAACAGAATATTAGGTCATATTCGGCGTATTTTATTTTTTAGGCATTTTCGATTTCTTTAGAAAAAGTGGACTATTTCTAACCAAACTTGACACTAAGTATCCAAATGTCAGGCCACTTTATGTTTGCAGATGCAAGGGGCTAGGACTCATAGAGGTTTCGTGATAAAAAGGGATTTTTAAATTTTACCTTTTTGGAGCATGGCTGATCATGATTAATAATTATTCCATATTTATGTCATCTTTTTTTTTTTCTATCTATAAACCCCCTCCCCAACCCCCTCTCCAAAAGAAAAAAATAAACAAATTCAAAGGTGTTGTCAGGTGTTTCTCCATATAAGTGAAAGATTCTTGAGTGGGACGTTAAACAACAATAAACAAGCAATAAACCTCTCTCCCTCTCCCCCTTGGATCAGCAAATCAATACGATCTCCAAAATCGGGCTCGGCATTTACGATATTTCTTGTATGTATTAGGGTAACGAAATAGATGATAGGTCTGTATTGATTATTCGATCGAAAATCCTGTCAGTTTAAGTGTAAGGGAATGGCGAGTTAATCCATTAAATGAAATTCTCTGATCTTTTGATAGACAGTTGCGGTCAGTAAATTCGTATTTAAAATTATATGCTAATTGCATTGGAAAGAGTACTTCGCTAAGGTAGAAAACAGGTAAGTGAAGCGTGCATATGTTATCTGATGTATGAAAACGTAACGAAAATATGTTAGCTTACTGAAGCATGCTGTCTGTCTTGTTTACATGGTATGACACGGACACTTGCTTCATGCAGTCCCCGAGCCCAATGTAACATAGACTAAGGATTGAATGAAACGGACATAAGGCCGAAATGCTGTCCGGAATATAAGTAAGGCCACTATTACTAAAAAATAGAGTAAGACATTCAGACTTAGGGCTAAGGCCTATGCTTTAGAAATTAGAATCTAGACTACTTGTTTAGTTAAATCAGATTTAAAAAATAAATAAATAAATAAATATGACATCGATCAACTTAAACTTAGGACAGAATTTCAGTCTCAGCAAACTTGTGCTTGCTGGCTTCAGCTTGATTTAAATGAACGACTTGACTTAGAGACTTTACAATTTGTTTGTTTGAGGGAGGGAGAGAGATTTGGGTTGTGTGTGTATTTATGTCCTTGCTGGGTTTTTCTTCACCTGTTTCATTTGAATTTGACTGGTCTTGCAGTGGGTGTCACTGGTCAATAGGGAATGCTTACTGGTGCAGGACCTATTCTCGGACAGTGCCTATTGTCGGATACTTCTCTTTGCACGTAAATACGACTACCAACCAACAATAGGTCCTCGGCTGCTTCAGGATTATGACATTTAGGTTGGGTTTTTAAATGAGCTAAACTCACCTTTTGTTTCATATTTTCCAGCAAAACTTATCAAGTTGTATTGCATCTAAAGGTAACCTATTGTGATACAAAATTTCAAAGCATTTCTATCAGTTGAACTGAAGATATTCAGTAAAAATCTTTTCGTCCTAGAATAGGTCCCACACCAGTACTCCTCCATAGCACCTGATCCCACCACAAACTTGTGCCTGTGTTATATGCATGAGTATGGTTGTGTATGATGCCATTGATGGAATGTCTGGTAATTTCAGCATCGGCACTAGGCACTCGTGGTATAACTTTTAAAGTAATCATATTTCAGATATATGTAGATGCTACATGTGTATTTTATTAAAATATTTCACTTGAACCATCAAATTTCGAGTCAGGTAGGCCTATTACATGTAAGTGCTGAACCCCTATACATGTATGTACATTTTAAATAAGATATTGATATTCGTCATTAGAAATTAATTGATTTATCTTAATCACTGTCAATATCACTGACCGATTTTACCTGTACAGAAATTGTGTGGAAATTATTTGGTCTCGATATTACAAGTATTTGACACTGAAATGATTAGAATTCATGAAAAAATGGTCAGAAGTAGGCACGACAGGCTGAAATGTCAGTCAAACATTTGTACATGTAAAAAAAAAATGAGTTTTCATTTAAAAAAACAAAACAACTTATTTTAAAGTCAGGATTCTTTGCTTATATTTTCAAGTACGTGTACAAAATAATATCTGAATACTGATGCCTAGCATGTACTTTTTTATAGATTCCAACCACTTGGCTTATTTTAATGATGAAAACATGACGATATACATGTAGCAATGTACTTAAAGTTATTGTTAAAACAACTTATTAATTTGTTTGTTTTGTTTATTGTTGTTTAACGTCCCACTCAAGAATATTTCACTCATATGGAAACATCACCAAATGCCGGTGAAGGGCTTCAAATTTTGGCCTATGCTTGGCACTTATGGCCATTCAGCAGTGAGGGTTCTTTAACTTGCCGACACCTACTGTGACACGGGACCTCCAGTTTTTACTGTCTCATCCAAAAGACAGGAAACCAACCTGTCGCCCGCGGGACTTGAACAACTTATTAATGACTTACCATTAGTTACATGTATGTATAATGTATAGTTATAATTTTGTTTAATTTTTTCCTTTCATTTATCAACAGAATTTAAGCCGTGATGAAATTTTACATTTTAAGATTATACATGTTATGTACATGCACCTACAATGTAGTTATACACTAACAGATAGCAATAGGTTCCTTTACAATCAAGTTTTTCTATTTTAACTACCGGTAAATTAAATGTCAAGCAAATTTTTTTAAATTTTAAACCAACAAAATTTTAACCCTTTGAACTGATCTGATTCTACATGTAGTATTCTAATGTACATGTACAACTGTATTCTACTGTATATGTACATGTAGATATTCTACCATACTTACCCATTCACATGATTGCCATGTACATTATACATGTACATGTACATACATTATGAAAGGCCGTTTGGGTCACAAACGGGATGAACTTATGCGATTACCACTTTCACGTTAAAATTCACTTTTAAGTGTTAAAACTCACTTTTAAGTGTTAAAACTCACTTTTAACATGTTAAAACATTCTTTTTGCATGCAAATGGTGATTTAATGTGAAAGAGGATATTTTAATGCGCTAGTGTTGATTTTTAAATGTTTGCACACGAAACAGGTTTTAACTCGTTAGAAATTGAAAAATATGATATGAACTTACGTGATGAAATTAACCGATCAGATGCCTCGTTTCGTTTAATTAGTAATGAAATGGTGCCAGATATTGAGATGCATTTTCATTACAACAAAAGCTTGTGCTAAATACCGACATACCCGGTAGTCTATTTCCATTTTTTTTTAACAATCTAAATATGTATCTTTACTCCCATAATAGTTTGATTAAAAATATTGGGTCGTTTGGTAAATATCGGTGTCTGAATTGGACATAACATTTTATTCGGTTTGGGAATTGACATCTCCGAGATTGAAACACACAGTTATTTGGTCACATTTTTAGGTACTAAACATCGTTGACATTTTACATCTTACATGTGCAGATACTCCCAGCATATGTATCTAGATTATCAGATAAAACCGAAAGATTTTTTTTATTTCGTTTAGTAAATATCGTAAATACAAATTTCACTTCTTATCCTCTTCGGGACATTTCTGATTGTTCTCTTTATGATGTAAGAAGCGTTCTGATTGGCTGTTTCCTCTCAGTCACAATACAAATGTGCATGCAAGTGTTTGATAATGACTTAGGTGCAAGCAAAACTTACGCGATGAAATGGATTTTACATGCAAAAACGACTTTCATGTTAAAAGTCATACTACTTGTATGCCAAAAAAACTCAACACAAAACCATTTCCTATCTCTTATATGTTAAATATTCCTTTCAATTGCATAGGTTAAACCAAGAATTCCTGTTGATTGCATAAGATATTCTCCAAAATGGGGATGATTACAGTAAAAAAAAAATATATGTGGAAATACTATTTTAATACAATGTAGAAATGAGAACATACCAAATCATGTTTTGTGAAAATTTGGGTTCAAGACATCATTTTACCCATAATGCTTAATGAGAATCCATTACTAGTGTATGATACTATCTGTACCTAGGATGTTTATAATGATAATAACTGAAAGGACTAGATGAACAAAAATCATCAACATTCACTAAAATACACTATTCCTGTTACATTTGTAATTGCATATTAATTTCTCTGACATTTTTTGGCTATGCAATTAAGAGGAATCCATGTCTGTACATCTATGTTCTATCGTTTATTTGTCTCAGATACTCATGGACTCACCTAATTGTTATGATTTTCTAGACTGTACATGCATGTACATGTAAATGTATGCACACGATTACCTATACATACTCCAGCATCTGTGAAAAATGCATGTACAGAAATCCACAAAATACTCATTGAGCCTTACATTTTGTTACTCTAACCTTGTACACAAAAATATATTATGAAACCTTTTGATAGATCTCTCCATGAAGGACATAATACTTTTAATTACTAACAGGTCCCAGTTACAAGGAAAGAGGGGAAAAACAGGTGGATTTTATGTGTTCAATTTGTCACGCCATTTGTACAATGTATTGCTTTGTTAACTAACACTTTTACTGCATGCATGCTTGCTGTGTATCTTAAAAGAGTTATGGTAAATTAATGTCAAGTAAAACCTACCAGTATATTTATAGAATTTTAAGTTTCCATGCACTAACCTGGGAAAAATACAAATATATATGTACTGTAGGTTAGTGTTTATGTTTACATGCATCAGCGTCGGAAGCAAATTGAAAGTGGGGGGGGGGCTAAACCAACTTAAAACACATACACACGCCAGAAATGTCTGGGGCTAAGCCCAAATTTTTAACACCTATGTCTATCTTTGCAAAAAAAGTGGGGGGGGGGGGGCTAAGCCCCCCTAGCCCCCCCCCGGTTCCAACGCCTATGACATCTGCATGTACAAAACATGTTGTAAGTCACTAAGCTGTGTATATACATGTACATGTAGGAACTTGGAAGTTTATGTACACAACGCTCAATAGATACAACACATGATAGGTACTCACATCATAGAATAAGTCTAGAGCAAAGGTAAAATTTACTGGTGTTCAAATGTTTGATATATAGTGGAACCTGTCTTAAGAGACCACTCAACCTGCCACTCAAATGTGGTGTCTCAGTCCAGACAGGTGGTCCTCTAAAACTGGTTATTTAAATCTGTGGTTCTCAAAACATGGTCTTACAAGAAGGGTGGTCTCTCATGAGAGTGATCTTTCAATATAGGTTTCACTGTATTTTTCATATTGCTGATCATGTTTCTGTATGTACATTAACCAGCTAGTAAGACAGATCTACCTGCATCAGGGATTTTCCTGGGCTGTTTTGGGGACTGGTAATTAACAAGACCCATTCCCATTGAGAAAATATGGCTTTTAAATGTACAGTATTAAATTTTTAGTAGTAAAATACATGTACATGTATACGTTACATGGTATGAGAATTTATCAATTAAATAAATTTGTTTTTTTTAATTTTTTTTTTCACGGTGTACACACGAAAAATAATACTCCAGACAAAATCAATGTACAATGTAAACTGTTTTTTTTTTTTCACTCAGCCAATCAAATTTTTTTTTCAAACTTTGGGACTACTTTTTCTCGTTTTACGAAAACATTTTTTATGGAAAATTTAACAAATACATGTAGAATATTTGTCATTTTTTATGCATAACATTTTTATTTCATCTTGTGGAATATATGTAGAAGAATACAAACATGTATTTAACACTTATTCTATGAACTTGTTATAAATGTTCTTCTTCTACTTCATATGATGAAATGAAAATGTTCTTCATCAAAAATTGGCAAATACATGTACATATATTCTAAAATCATGGCGGTAATTAATTATATGATTTTATATGCGAAAATTGCAAATTTGGAGTTTCAAAATAAAGAACAAAAGCATTTTCAAACAAATGTCTCAAATTAAAATTTTCTGTTTTAGTTATAAACATGGCATTTTCCCATTTTTTTTTTAACTTGGACTCTAGAATTTAGGAGATACATGTAGGAAAATGCATGTTAAAGTACATGTACTATATCAGTTTAAATAGCTTATTTTATTTCATTATAAGTTGTGTAATAAAATAGTGGTAATAAACCGTGGTCATTGCAAGCATTCATTTGATATTTTTCCTGTATTATAAATCAAACAAAATATATATCTGTCTATACATGTAAATCTGTGCACATTCCAGTATTGCTTCAATGCACGATCTTAAATCGTATTGCATAATTTATCAAAGTAAAAAAATAATACATTTCCATAACAAATACAAAATTAGCTTAATCATATACATGTAAATTTGTAATTACCTATTTAGTGAAGAACAAATTTTACTGCTGACTTGCGTAAATTGATTGACCTAAATGGTTATACTTTTTTTAATTACCTCCATGATTTTACAGATATATAATTCTGCTCAGTTATCGAGACTCCTTCATTCTTCCAGAGCTACGAGGATGGAAAGCTTAGATAAAAGAGAGCCACCACAGGGCAGCCTGTTCTTCTTTACTTTGATTGTATTAGCCATACAATGTCTTGGACTGGCGGCGGTTATCATGGTGGCAGTGTGGATGGGACATTTTCGAAATGGGTTTAGTTGGCAGAGTAACCCCGCCACAGAGTTCAATTATCACCCAGTATTCATGGTGATTGGTATGATATTTTTGTATTCTGATGGTGAGTACCATTTTGATTTATTTGTCGTTTTTGTTTTTTTGTTTTTTTCAATTTTTTTCTGAAAATCTTGTCTTATTCATTGCAAGATTAAAAGGATGCAGATTTGTTTAAAACCCAAATTGGTAGTTTTATCTATTTTTGTAGTTTCGTTAATTATTGCTCATGTTAATTTGGGAATGTTTATACAGATTTTTCTACTAGTCAACTGGACTAGCTGAGGCACAACCTTGACTTGGCCACTGCAAAAGTTACTACTACTAGTCTTGGACTTTCAATTCAGACTAGTATCTCTATTTTGAAGTTTGGGTTGAAAAGAGGAATTGCTTGACCATTGTCCATTCAGATTTCAAGTTAAAAGCTTCATACATATATCATGTTTCAGGATACTTTTGCTTGTAGTATACATATGTACATACATGTAAATGTTTGTGTGTAAATGTTTGTGTGTGTGTGTGTAAGTGTGTGTGTGTGTGTGAGTGTGTGTGTGTGTGTGAGAGTGTGAGTGTGTCTGTAAGTGTGTGTGTGTGTGTGTGTGTGTGTGTCTGTGTGTGTGTGTGTGTGTGTGTGTGTGTGTAAATTCAGTAGAACATGTCTAGTAATGCCACACTGCTATTGCAATGTGGTCCTTCAAAACAGGTTGTCTCTCAAAAGGGGTTTGATTTAAAGTACGTCATTAAGCAGAATTGTGTTTTGGATTGTGACCTCCTAACTGCTAAGCTTTAAGTCAGGTGGTCCTTCATGAGAGTACATGTAATATCTCAAGACAGGTTTCAATGTGCTTTAAAATTGTACATGTGCTAAGAGAGAACAGTGCTTGTTACATTTTTACAAATACATGTACATGTATGTAACATACATTTTTGTACAAACATGTATATATATATATAGATATACAGTCAAACCTTGTTATCTCGACGTCGACCGGACCAAGCAAACAGTTCGAGATAAACGGATCTTCGAGTTAAAATGTACAATGTATGTCAATCCTGATTTCTCTCATGAGCATCTCGGTAGTTACCAGAATACTTGTAGGCTTACATGTATATCATTTGTCTCTTTTTGTCAGTACCGTAATTTATCTAATTAAGGCGCCCATTTTGGGGTATTTCAGATTTATGGGCGCCTTAATTTTTGTCAAAATACTAACTTTCAGTTGATAAGGCGCCTTAATTGGAGTTTCGTCGATCTGGGGTTTAATAAATAACGGTAAAAGAAAATGAACTTCTTCTGAGACCTAAATGCACGAAATGAACAGTACATTTGTAGCATATAAGTTACTGATATGATAGATATAGCTACAGACATGAAGTCAAGTTCCATTTTATGGTAATTTTATATTTGTGGTTTGAAAAAAAATGATTAAAGTTTTTAGGACAAGTTTGGTGGTTTTGGGACTGGAAATTATGAAAGTATGGTATAGATTTTGTGTAGGGAGTAGGTCACAGTTTTCTGAAATGTCTGATGCCAGTATGTATATCAGTATCAAACACTGAGGATTAAATATACTGAACCACACACAGGTGTCATCAAACATTTCAACAACTTCTGCTCGTCACCTGGGTGACTTCCAAAGGAAATCCAATGAACCAGCATGAAAATAAATCACAATGGGCGAGTGGGAGACTGCTAATTTCCAACCCTTTATGTACTAATTTTTGTATCGAGCCCAGGGCCTTTTGAACTGAGAAAATTTGCATCCTTTTGCCAATGGTTCCGTAAAGGAAACCATTTTCTTATTCTAAACATGAAATTCAATTAAAAATATAATGTTTCGGCATTTTAATATCAAAGTTTATTATTTTTTTGTTTTGTTTTAGAAACAGATTTTTATTGAAAAAATACGTTTGGAATGTGATGTTCATGAATACTTGCAATCAGATATTTTAAAATCATATACAGTCATATATATACAATGTATATATATACAGTCATGTACGACATACATGTATATCCCATATATCCTATTGCTAACTTGCATTAATATATAAGCCATCACATTTAAAAGATTAGAGATTGGCATGTACTGTACATTGTTACAAATTTATGTTTTAAAATAAACAATATATTACCAATTATTTAGTTTCCTTACAGATTTTAAAATTCAACTCATGTACACTGTATTGTCATACTTGAGATTCGTTTTTTCCAATGCATGATCGATTGTAGAGGGATTTATCATATTTACGACAGCCGTCTTTCGTCGTTTCACTTCTACACGTTATATGCCAAAGGCAAATCCCATAGAGCATAAAGGAAAAAAAAATCTTAAATGACAGTACTCTCTTCATTGTAAGATTATTATCCCTAAGTATGTACTTTAGATTACAGAATGTTTATATTTTTACAGTCATAAAATAAGAGTCATGCTAGGTTTCTGCTGGTGCTATACATGTACATGTAGTTTTGCATGGTGTCTGTTCGTCCTTCTGTCCCTCCTTTTGCTTTGTCTGGGCTATATCTTCCTCATTTATTCAACTAGCTTAGGCTCCCAATATTTTGTGCAAGTACAGTAAAACTTGCTTTAGTTTAGTGACCACCTGTGAATAAAGACCACCTGATCATAAAGACAGGTTTTTTGCTGTCCCTAATAGTACCATTTGTGTACAAATCATCTTCTATATAAAGACCACCTCCCTATAATGACTGGCGTCTGTAAGAGTGTCTTTATATACAAGTTTCACTCTATACATCTTAAGAAAATTGAATGTCACATACAAAAATTGTACAGTACAAGTACAACCGTAATTTTAGAGTTATTCCCCTTCATTTATTTTATTTGTCCAGGCCATATCCAACTTTTTTCTTCCCCCCAGGCTCCCCAAATTTGTTATAGGTATACATCTTAAGAAGATGGAGTGTATAGAAAAACTGTTCCTGCCAGCCTTATACATGTAAGCCAAAGGCTCAGGGTGACCTATTGCGATTGTCTTTTGTTTGTCGTTGTCCATCATGCGTCATTAACATTTACACATTTTCGACTTCTTCTCAAGAACCAGTGGACCAATTTTAACCAAACTTGGAATATGGCATCCACATGTGAAGTCACATAAAGTTTGCGAATGAAAAGGAGGTGGGTTCCATAGAGGCCTCAGAAGGGGCCAAAAAGGACCAAAACTTGGTACATCTTTAAAAATCTTTTTCTCATGTACCAATGATCAGATGACTTTCAAATTTTGTATGCATTATTATAAAGTCGATAACTACAAAGTTTGTGAATGAAAATGAAATCTGTTCATAAACCAGTCACTAGGGGGTGCTTCAGTAATGCAGGGTATAATTGTATTACAAATTGTTTAATAACTCAAAACTGATGGACTTTTTGTTTACAAAGACATATGAGAACACAGGAACCTAAATAAATGGAAAATATTGGAGTTTTTTTTGTAATATTTTAGACATTTTTGACTTCTCCAAAATCATAAGGCTAATTTGAACCAAACCAATATGTTATTTTGGTGGAAATTGTCAGGTTGACCCTTATCAGTTATCTCCCTTTTTATGTGGATTTTTTCCTGTTTTTGGATGTTTTATGACATTATCTTGAAAAGTATACTAGCTAGAGTAAAAGTAAAAGCAGCAAAAATGTTCAGCACGCAAAGATCTACATGTATAATAAATTACAAGGGCCAAAATTGCCAAAATTGTCGGGTCACCCCCTTATGGGAGTTATCTCCCCTTTTAAGTGGATTTTTCATGTTTTTGGACTTGGCCAGAACTAAATTGTACATTTGTATACATGTGCTATAAATCTGGAAATTTTCACGGGACTTTTTTTCGTGACGCACATGTTCTAATTTGATTTATTTGAGAGATGATATTTTTCGCAATTTGGAATGCCCATTTTGTCATACTGTTATTATATTTCATTAAGCAATAATTTTATTCGTGTGTGTGAGACCTTCTGCCAAATTACATGTACATGTACGCGTAAAATAAAATTCTCACCATTAAAACCCGATTTACAGTTTGTAAAATGACAGAAATATATTTCACAAACAGTCCAGATCCTTTTACTTTTCAATTTTGTAATTGACCATTCACGTCAGCTGTTGTGACGGAATGTTTACATACTACATACACCATGTACAGCTGTAATATAATACTTAATACTTTTTATTTAGTCCTGATCAGTCAAATGTCAATAACGCATTTGTTTGTGGATGTAGTGTAACAGATGTTGATGTAGGAAGAATTAATATATATGTTTGATTTATATATATATATATATATATATATATATATATATATATATATATATATATATATATATATATATATATAAATATATGTGTTATATATGTATATGTATATGTATATATGTGTATATATGTGTATATATATAAATGTGTATATATATATATATATATATATATATATATATATATATATTAAAAAATAAAGTGATCAAGAAAAATTCTTCTGCACTAGTGCTTTCACTTGTATTCAGATCTTTGATTGGATCAAGAAGAATAAGGAGGTCATGTACAAATTGACATAATGGAGACCAGGAGTTAAAATAAGATCTGAATACATGTGAGAGCACTAGTGCAAAAGAATTTTTTTTAATTTTTTAAAAATTTTACTATCATGGGATTTTATATGGAACACTGACAATTTTTATATACATGTGTGTGTGTGTGTGTGTGTGTGTGTATATATTTATTTATTTATTTATACTGTATATTTATGATGATTCCTGTCCAATGTTTATCAGTGTTCAAAGCTGACAAAATCAATACATGTCTGTGTGAAGTCATCCTACAAGACAAAGATGCCTGAAGGCTTATGGTACATGTAGGCATTCAGCATGTATATTGAATGGCATGATCTACAATTATCTTGATAAAAATTTGTCTGACAGAAAGATAAGAGAGAGTTAAAATATATCATTAATTGTAAAAGTCAAAAATGGATTTGATAGTTCATGTATATGTATCATAATTGTGCCTTGGATTTGCAATCACAACCATTACTCCCATCTTAAAAGACAGTTATCAGAATCATTTGCTGGCTGAAAGTTATAGATTTTCTTCTTCTAAAGGATATACTTGGTGTTAAACGTTGCTTTATCTTAAAACAGCCATTACATAATTACGTTCAAGTTCTTTGTAGACGGAATTTGATATGATCGACTTTTATGATCTTTGTTGTACAGTGGAGATTGTCTCGAGAGACCACTGTCATAAAAGACTACCTGTCTTCCTAGACCACATTTTGAAAACCACTTGATTATGGTAAATAAGGCTTTGAATAAAACCTCTTTTGAGAGATCACCTGTCTTGAGAGACCATATTTTAGTGGTAGATGGGGTGGTCTCTTAAGAATGGTTACAATGTAGTTACAAACTTACATGAACACATCCATGTACACAGACTTTAAGATCATTTGTATTTTGGTCACCTGAGTTAAAGATGACCTACATGTAGTACATGTATGTGCCTCATGCATTATTAACTTCTGAACATTTTCGACTTCTTCTCAAGAACCACTCAGAACCAGTAGGCCAATTTTAATCATACTTGGTAGAAATTATATCTACATGTGAAGCTGCATAAAGTTTGGGAATGTAACCGGGTTAGGACAGCTGGCCAAGGGATGATTTGAAGTAGAACTGAATAAACTGTATTTTGAATTTCTCATTTTTGTTTGTTTTTTTTCAGCAATTTTGGCCTACAGGGTGTTTCGCAATGTGAAGAAAACCTACATCAAAGCAGTCCATGGAGCAATCCACGCAGGTGCTCTGATCTTTGCCTCCGTTGGATTGAAGGCAGTGTTTGATTCTCACAACCTTGCAAATCCTCCCAAACCAAACTTGTATAGTCTGCACAGTTGGCTTGGCATTACTACTGTTATTCTATTCGGCCTACAGGTAGGGCAAAAACAGAGTCTCATTTTGTTACCTGTAAATGTTACCCAATACAGGTGCAAATAGACAACCAACTTTTATACAGTTACTTTCTCTTGAACACATTCAGTGCATGAAATAATAAAACAGGAGAAAACAATTTTAATGTAATTCACTGTGTTCAGTCGATTCAATTTAAACGTTTGCCTTGAAATGTTTGTCTTTTTACTACAGAAATTATTTCTCTTAGATTTGACTATAATTACCATACTCTCATATAGATGACATGTACAAAGTTATATATGTCTGTACTTCAATTATTCAGCTGAGCTTGAAAATTTTGCTTTTGTTTGAAATCAAGGGAACAAGCAAAAGAGGCCATTATAGAAAAGTGGACAGAGGTTTATACATTTTTAAAAATTGACAAAGATTATGTTTTAATGGCCTTGATAGGCAGGTGCCTTTTATATAAAGGTTGATTTACTGCACGTTTGACTGTATTCTTCAGATTGTAATTGTAACCATTCAGCTATAACTGTATAACGAACTGTCCTTATAATGAATTGGAAAATAAGGTCCCTTGAAATTCTATATATGTGGGCTTTACTATACAATCAAATCTTATACGTTTTGGGTGTTTTTATCATGCTGAAAAATTAATGGTTTTTCCTTTAACAACAAATTCCCTAACATTAATATTCATTAATTTTAAGTCCTATAAACAGTTAATGTTTTACATCCAAGTGAATTAATGTTTTAACAAAGTTTTAACCCTAATATATTAACAAAATTAAATCCTGAACAAAATTTTATGATTTTACAGAACAGGCATAATTTTCATTAAGCAATCAACATCCATTCGCACGGATTGATAAAATTCCCTCATGATTACCCTGAAGTATTCAATTGTTATTATCATTTCTTTATCTTTTAGTGGCTTTGTGGCTTGATCTCGTTTGTGGCCCCTAAACTAAGTCAGCCGCTGAGAGGAATGTACATGCCACTTCATGTGTTTTGGGGTATAGCAGTCTTGTGCATGGCTGGATGCACAGCACTTACTGGCATCACAGAGAAGGCTTTGTTTGCAGTTAAAGAGAAGTATTAATGTTTTCACCTGGGCTCTGAGCTCTCTATATATGTATGCACATGTACAGCATTCCAGCTAGAAATTTGAAGTTTTTTCTCAGAATAACAATCAATTTTGGCTTTCCACCCTACTGATACATGTTTATTCAACAGTAAAACCTTGTTATACTGCCAACATTTGTTTAGCCAAAATTTGGCATTATAAAGGGTTAGGCTATAGGTTGAGGGAAACCTTGAATTAAATTATAAGGAAATTGGAAAAGTGGACTTTCAAATACTGTTGCCTGGTGGCAAATGAAACAGGAGGCATTATAAAGAGGTTTACTGTATATGTGTATGTGTGTATATATATATATACTACAGTCTTTGCAGGTTTCTTTAACATTGAATGCAATGATTCATTTAATGAAAATGTGCACGACATTACCGACAAGTTACAGACGTACTTTGTCGCTGGATGTAAAGATAAGGGGCATGGTAGGTAGAGGGACCTTTAAAAAAAGGACAGAGTCATACAAAATTAGGAAGGGAGTTTGTAAAAATCCACTAGTTAGAAAACTTATAAATGCATGATTTGCTGAACGTTTATTCAGACAGCAATTAACCAAAATATTGAGGTTCTGATACAGGTTTAATTCTTCTGACAATTAGATCTGTTTAAAGGGTCAAACTAATAACCACAGGAAGCCCTTTACATAAGCAGAAGTATACTTAATCAATAATTATCTGTTTTTCTTTTTGTCAGAGGTAGGGAACGGCAACAGTCATTTTGTCACAACATGTCATTTGAATCTGCCAGCCACTCTAACAAAGAAAATAGCTTCATTGAATTTAAATCCAAACAAAAGATGTGTTCATACATTCCCTGCTTTTCATTTCCTAATGACTTCTTCTTAATAACATGTCTTTCCATTGTCCCCTGTAAATATTACCATTCTTTCCTTTTGTTCTCTCTCTCTCTCTCTCTCTCTCTCTCTCTCTCTCTCTCTCTCTCTCTCTCTCTCTCTCTCTCTCTCTCTCTCTCTCTCTCTCTCTCTCTCTCTCTCTCTCTCAAACATATAATTTGGAAGAAGTCATACTCTTTTTCTAATTTGAAAGATCACCCAATGCTAGTTGTAATGCCCCATATGTACTCTCAGTTTGAAAATATCAAGGAATGAATTATCTATGCAAGAAATATCAGAAGGCAGTGAAGTAAAGCAGTATTTTTGTATAGACAACAGATATGAATCATACAAGTACAGTTCAACTTCTTTATAATGCCCCTCATTTCATTTGCCTGCATATTTAATGCCACAATATCTGAAAGTTCACTTTTCCAATTTTCCCTATAATTTCATTTAAGGTTTCCCTCAAGTGGTGCCAGTATAACGAGGTTTCACTATACATCATAATGACTAAATACAGTCAAATTTGGCTATATTGAAACCAAAGGGGAATGGATTTGTTTTTCAAATACCAAGGGTTTTCAAAAATAACCTGGTATATATTGTTAATAGAGAAATTTTGCCGGGGAATCAAACGCATTTCAAGTAAAGTGGGGGTTTCGATGTGAGAGGTTTCAGTGTAAGTGGGTTCTACTGTACACGTCTGTGTTATGCAATATGAAAAAAAAATATGTAAATCAACCTGCCCATGAACAAAGCTAAATAATTGCTGTAATATCATCTAATTGTGTAATTTGACATCAAACATAAACACAGATGTAAAAAATAAATTGCTCTCGAATATATTCTTCATTTTTACATGTTTTAATGAGTCGATCAACTCAGTAATGTTATCGTAAGTAGATTTATGGGATCAAGTCAAAGCACATTTTGCAGTATGGTGTAAATAACACATTATAAATACGGGAAATTACACATACATTTAGGGCCAGTGATTTTCTGTGATCACGGAATCATGGACAGAATCGTGGATTCGGCAATCTGAAACGGAATTTGTGTTTTTTGAAAAGTCTTTAAAAATTCCAACATGAGGTAGAATTTTAATAAAGTGTGAACTAGTGTGCCTTTTCCGTGTGTTATAAACTTCATTTACTTTGTTTATTTACAATATTTCGTCACATAATTTTACATCAATTAATATTTTATCCCGTAGATCTATTAGCCAGATACACTGTAATCTGACATTAACTTCGAAAGATAAGGGAAATCATTCCCATTGTTGTAACATCAGTACTGACTGACATCCGTATTTTTCTAAAACAAAAATAGCTCTAATTTGATATATTGAATTAGGTTTTCATAATATTTAGTTCATTTATTAAAAATATTTACCAATTTTTATAATTTATCATAGTAAAATTTCACAGTTTACAATCCATCCTAACTTTTTACGACATACCGCTCAATTGACAGCCGGTTTTTGTTACCAACACAAACACGTGTTCACACCTTGACGTTTTTGACAGCGAGCTATGATGGCTAACGACACACGTATGTAAAAAAGAGGAGACTTGCTCTCTCATTTAAAAAATGAATACATCAGCACGGGGTTGATAAGTTGATAAGGAATTTTTATTAGAATGGCGACGATAAATTTTGCAAATTCTGTCAGCATAGTATAGATTACGCTAGTGTCGATACAATAAATTAAATGACTATAAAAATAAAATACATGTACATGTATGATGTAGATCTACTTTATAAGTTTATTTAAAGTAAAAACATCAAATAAAACATCACAGGCTTGTTCTAAGTCCGGTGATAATTTAAGCAAAAATTAGTAATTAGAAATTACAATTTGCAACAAGACTCGTTACCTACATGTATATGAGTATAGGTCTACAGTACTTACAAGTTACTTATCAAATGTTTTAAAATTATAAAAACATAAACACATACAGTGTTGCATATACATGTATATGTTTTATTTACCTCCCTATTTAAATCTATCATTGAATTTGTCTGGCAGACTATTGAAAATATGATTAGGAGTGTATTGTTAAATATTTTTCATCTAAATTATGCTTTTAGTTCTTTTTCTTATGAAAACAGAATCACCAAAACTGAAAACAGAATTGAAGCAAATCTGAAATGGAAAATCACTGGCCCTATATATGTGCATTTCAGATACATTAACTTAACTTCAAGATTGAAATTTCCAAATCACACTTTTATTGGTAAATATTTGCTATTTGAATGGATGAAACAAAGTATCAATCCGCTGATAAATATAGGACTTGAAGACTTGTCGAAATACATGCAATAGAATGGTCAGTCCGACAACCTTTATCAGTTTAAGATATTTCAAATTTTTTTTTAAATGTTAAATTTCAATTATTGCTTAATATTTAACACTTGGGACAAAATTAATGTTCAAAGAGATTGACCGCACTGTTTACAATTCTTGTCCACAATTAATATGTAAATGAGTTTGTGGTCCAGTTGCCTGTATCGGCATCTCACTGTGAAGTTGGACATTAGAAGCTGTGTTGTCAGGTGATCCTTACTGACAAGGAACCTGCGGCAGTCTTTGAAGTTGGGAAAATGTTTTACATGTATGCATATTTGCTTAGAGATTTACATTGTAAGTGCTACTGAGGGAAGTACAACGTAAGGGTACAATACTGTCCTTTTACATAAAAAATTAAATATCTATGCAGCAATGTATAAAAGCATAAGGCTTTATAATCATATCACTGACCTATATACATGTAGTTTGTTATAACAGAGTAATAAATACATCATCAGTACTCGCGTGATATAAATGGTAAAGGATGTGAAAAAATGTGATGATGTACGTTTTCATGGTTATGATTGTACTTATTTGGATATAAAATTGCATGATGCACTCAGGGTTTTTTGAGAATTCGTTAACTCTAAAATTACATGCTACATTTCCTCAGTAAAAAGTCTGGTATCCTTTAATGAAATTAACATGCAGTATCTTTCTAACATACGTAGCCACAACAATGTATATTTTTTCAGTTTTGAGTGTATAATACCAGTCACGGACACAAAGATATTATATATAGTATATGTCTCTGATTATACATGTACCTCCTTAAAACTTAACAATTATCACCAACTTGTATCAGTTCTTTCAGTACTTTGATGATAAAGTATGTCTAACGATATATTTTTGAAGTTGTTGTTTAAAGTTCAAGGGCATAGGCGGATGCAGGATTTTAGGTTAGGGAATGCACGCCCCACCTCTAAATCCGCCAATGATATATGTCAAATTCCATCACTTGTTTTTTATACTAATAGTGATTTGAGTGCTAGACTACAAAGTAAGATGTCTGGAGTTTAGATTATACTTGAGGATATCAACACTGGTAATCATTATTACGTGTACTACGTTAGGTTTGATATTTTTTAAGCAATCCGTTATATCATAACCATCAATCATCACTACACTTACTCACATTATTAGGGCATTTTCGAATACAGTGCAACCATGCTATTAAGACCAGGTAACTGACTGTCTCAAACGGTGATGTGATCTCAGACATGAGGTTCTGTCGTACATGTATTAAATATTTATCAAGTGACTGAAATCTTGTGGTCTGAAACATGAGGGGCGATAAAACAATTTCTCACCATGTAAAATCTGTCTTTTGCAGCTATTCCAAATTCCCTCACGAAGGACTACTTCTGAACTTCCTGGGCGTGGTCATTGTGATGCTGGTATTGCTAGTGGTGTACGTGGTAACGAGGCCGGAGTACAAGAGGCAACCATCCCCGGATGAGGAACATATCCATCTTGTTGGATAAGCACATGATCTCTAAAGTTCATGCTGTACTTCAGAAATGATCCTTTCGAATCCACTGTGCTTAATCGTGCAATATTCTTCCTTCTTGTAGCTTTTCCGTGATATTGATTTCTGCTAGATTGTCAGTTTCATTTATCTCATTCTGTGTTGTTAATTGTCATATAGATTTAAAGGTGTACTGTACACATACGTATTGCATAATGTAGCCCAAGAATTCTTGTGAACATACCTGACAAATAAAAATAAATTTGCCCACCGAGTTAACATCAAGTATGATTGTTTACACACATTAAAATGACTTGGATATAAATCATACGGAGAAAACAGAAATGTACACTTTTGGTATTTTTTGTCATTCTCCCCTCTCTCTCTCTCTCTCTCTCTCTCTCTCTCTCTCTCTCTCACTGTCTCTCTCTTTTCACTCACGCATACATATATAAATTGACATTTTGATTCATAGTTTCAAAATATGTATTGTTGTTTTGGGAACAGCAATAAAGGATGTAAACAATAAAAAGATTTTAAAATGAAATAACCTGAAAAAGAAACTTTGTATAAATTCATAATTCTTTTTTTTTTTCTACTTTAACCAGAAAATACATGAAAAATATCTTTTTTCTAAAGCTTTTCTTTAGATTAGCAAAAGTAAGCAAATTTTTACAAATAATATTTCAATATATATATATATATATATATATATATATATATATATATATATATATATATATATATAAGATGACAAAATCTATTTGTCAAACACCCATCTTTTAGTCTTTATATAGCCCTATTCACATTATTTAGTGGGGTAGAGTTTTGATTGCCATACAGATAATTCCATCACTTTTCAATTTTGACATGCTTCAAAATCATGCTTTTATTGCCCACTGGAACCAGTATACATGGTGTCAGCTTGGAAAAGATTACTCTAACAGTTTTGATTTAAATGTTTTCTTAACTTCCAGTTTAAGAAATAATTGTTGACATTCCATTGCACTAGGTTATATGAGTTTGACTATAGCAGTGTACGATATTACACATGTTACATGTCTATTCCAAATTGCAGTTAGACCACTTAAAATTTCAGTATAGGCAGAATTAGGATTACAGAATTGTATTCTTGAACATAATAAACATAGATATACAAATGTATGCTGTATTCCACTATTGTTCAACTCATCGACCCCTGTGGTCACATTTAGACTTGCCCAAATCAATAAATAGCATGGTCTACTGTCATATTTTAAGACTGAACAATTTCATATTGCATGTGGATTCTAGTTCATACACCCCTGAATTCTGACAGTGGACTTTACCATTCTTTGAAATGGACAGGTCCAAATGTGACTTCAGGGGTTGATGAGTTTATGTCTGATAAAAGTAATGCTGAAACAAATACCGTATTTATCATCAAGTTCAATATTTCAGTGATTGTGACTCTATCTAATTAATATTCCAGTGTTTGTCATTTTCTGCATTGTTTATTATTGTTTGTTCGAGACTGTGATGTAAATGTCAGCGGTGCATGTTAGTGATGTAATATTTCTATATTTTTGTCTCTTCATGTTGCAACATAATGCAGATTGTTGTCTTTGATCCCCTGCATTGTGTATACATGCATGAATGTGAAATTTATATTATATATGCTATAACATAAAGTTAATAATTTTGTTTTTTTATTGGACTGCTGACCTTTTCATTTTTGAGGGGCATTTCATGGCTTATAGCTAATGCCAGTATGGAAATCTCATCATTCAAAACAAGACATACCTATTTCACTGATGCCTGTGTGAATAGTGCAGAATTTTTCAGATAAAAAATTCTTCTTTTGTTTTTTTTTTGTTTTTTTTGTATTTTATTAGGTCAGGGAATTATGTCAATATAATTTTAGGTAACCTATTGGTAATTGCAGGTGTGTTGTTTATACTGTCAAACTTAAAAAAACCCATTAGGCCAACTCCTATAAAGTCCTTATGTATTATGTTGGGGTAGGGGTAAAACAAGGTGAAAACAACTGTCAGTAATAGAAAAATTATGAATTTCTATTTATTAAAAAGATTTCATATGTTAAAAAATGAGATAGTATTTGGATCGGTATTCGGTGATCTGAATGCTTTTTAGCCATTCAGTATCCGTCTATTGTTGACTGCGGTTGCCAAGAGCAACATGATTTAAACTTAATTATTATTGTTATAGAAAACTGGAAGATGTAAATAGCTGTTCTAATTTTGGACTTAATTATTCTTGAAATTTAACTCTTCAACCCCTGAAAAACAATGAACACTTCTTTAAATCAATGACTTAGAACAGTCCAAAAGTGTTTTTAGGGGTGAAGGAGTATATATATATATATATGGATCTTTGTGAAGTGACTTAAATGAAATTTGTGCTCACTTTTGCAGAACTTGCTTTGCTAATTACACAATGTCATCATTTAGGTTATATCACGATGACTCAGGACTAAATATAGAATGAATGCTAAAATGTCATTTTGTAGGTGGGATGGTGGTTCTGGCTACCAAAAAGGCATTTAAGAAGTTTTATAGTAAAAAAGTGTAAAAACACAAAAACCTCCTCAACCATCAAAATGATAATTAAGAAAACAGATTTAGATATTACTTACCAACAATGATTTGACAAATATAGTTTTTTATTCTAGTGTAATGTGTGTTTTCTGGAAAATTTATTTTTCAATTTAAATTCCCCAAAACTATTGTCTTTGTAAGGATAGTATAATTTTGGTTTGCGTAAAAGCATTTTGCATAACTGAAAGTTTGTTTTTTACAAATGTAAATAAGATATATTCAGCCAGTCTGCCAAAATGGGAAATTGTCACAATCTCATATCATTTTAAAGTTTTTAAGTGAAACACACAATATCTGTGTCTATATATATATAGATAGATACTGTAGATAGATACTATAGATAGATACTATAGATGTCAATATATTGTTCTGACTAATGCTGATAAGTCAGAATCATGGTATTCTGATTAAGATTTTGACTTTTTTTATTACTTTCAAGTGTTTAATTTAATCATGAGTGGGTCAAATAAGAGGTT
Source organism: Atrina japonica (assembly GCA_030159075.1). Taxonomy (NCBI): domain Eukaryota; kingdom Metazoa; phylum Mollusca; class Bivalvia; order Pterioida; family Pinnidae; genus Atrina; species Atrina japonica. Next base: position 1,043,656 of record BROG01000195.1, on the reverse strand, counting down.
AGGTTCTAGGGGTTTAAGAAATCCAGAGAAGATGCTATTCTATATATATTGCATTTTCATAATGATTAGATCCACTGATGAAGATTGGGAGTTGATTTGTTTGGGTGTCTTTAGTTTTCTGATTTGTAGTTATCATATGTATCATGATGTTACGATCCTTATCACTGAAGATTGGGAGTTAATTTGTTTGGGTGTGTTTGGTTTTCTGATTTGTAAATATCAGATTTATCATGATGTTAAGATCCTTATCACTGATGAAGATTGGGAGTTGATTTGTTTGGGTGTGTTTGGTTATCTGACTCGTAGTCAAATGTGGAAGATGCTGCAGTTGACTGGTTTCAGTGTGTTTGATTTTCCATCTACTTTAGTCTTCCTGACATTCATTTATTTGTTTAAAGTCATGTAAAGACTGTTTATGATTTTTGAAAATGGCGCAACTCATATATTTCACTTAATATTGAAAAAAAGATAAACATTTGCAACAAAAAAATACATTTGAATGGGTTATGCATTGGAATTGAGAGAAGATCACAAATGTGTCTTCACATTTCTGTTTGTATTTGTCCACAGTTTTTTGTCATTGATTATTCAACAGACACATTTTGATTTTGTTTAATGATTTAATGACTTTGGTTAAGCATTTAAGATAAGATACCATTTAATTCCCCATGAATTAAGATTTTTTTGTGTATTCTATACATTGTATTTTGTTCTTATGTCATGATAGGTAATATTCTCTGCATTTAGAATGAATAACTTGTTTCATGAAAAGGCAAACAATGATTCTCATCTTCTAGTGTTGATAATGTTTATTTGTTGAAAGTCATCATTGATAAACACACGCCAAACTTTGGCACAAAAATGCCAAAATAAATTCAACAGCATAAGGACATATGAAAGGTTACTTCAGATTTTGTAATAATTATACCTGTCTTTTATTTTCATTATATAGAGGTATATATATATATATATATATATATATATATATATATATATATATATATATATATTTACTAATTTACGATTTTTCCACATATTCTCAGATCAAGATAATTCCCCCATCTATTGCTCTATTGACCTGCATTGAAATTTTCACAGTGATTTCTTCGTTCACGAATGTTGGACAATATGTTTATTCCTTTCCATTCTCTCTTGTTTTAAGCATACACAATTCAAAAATTTTCTGATACAGTAGAACTTGCCTTGAAACCACCCCATTTGCCACTGAAATGTGGTCTCTCAAGACAGGTGGTCTCTCATAAGAGATTTTATGTAGTGGATCTTTTATCCAAGTGGCTTTCAAATTGAAGTCTCAAAAGGCAGGTGGTCTCACAAAAGTGGTCTCTGAAGACAGGTTTCACTATAGTGACTATTTTCCTCTAAAATAGTTTATTTCTCAGGGGACAATTAAAGTGATATTTACCTGGTACTCATGCAACATGTACAATAATTGTATGTTGAGTTATTATAGGCTAGTAACTCGTCATGATATATTTACTCTGAAACAGATCAGGTAATAGACAAGTCAAAATGTGATCAGGGTAAAATAGGTTCATTTTAATAATAAATGATTGCCATCCATTTATTCAATTAAGCTGGTGCTTTATATTGTATCTATATATAATTTATGCACTGTATTATGTAACTGTAAATAGGTACTGCACTAGACAAGCTATTCAGCACATTTTGGAATTTTTTTTGACGACTGTTCTTCATTGACTGATTAAGTTAATTACTTTAATATAGTTGCTGTTTTGTGTTAACATCTTAGGTTTGTTCTTTCTAGCTTTACATTTTTGTCACACTAATTAAAGGTCGATTTATTTGTAGTTCTGTAGACACAGATGGTTTTATCATTTGTTTTGTATTTTAATTTCCATGTTATATCAAGAAATTAGTCCTAATATATATTTGCCTACCAAGATGAAGTGACACATACAGTGGTTCTAACAGAAACCAAAATAATACTGTTTTTTTCTCTTAAAAATGGTTGTATATATAATGCTAGTACTTTGGGCTGACCGACATGTAGCTAATAGCCTTCTTAATTTAGACTTGATTGTGTTTGTAAACATGTGTCAATTTATCTTGGCATACCTATACCTTTGAAAGATATCCCTAAAACAAATGTTTTGCTCTCCCAGTATCTAGTTCTATTTTCTAAATTTTGTTGTTTGTTGTTTAAAGATCAGTCAACATTTTTGCTTCACTATGTTAGTTTATAAGTTTAAATGCATTTTAAAGAAAATTTAATGAACGACTAATGATATTTAAACTGAGTTATTTCTTCTTAGTGTTTTTGTTCAGTTATTGACACCTGCGAGCTGAGTTTAACTCAGTTTAATGTTTTTAAGATGAAACATCTAGACTATATCAAGATTGGAACATTAAATATATATATATATATATATATATATATATATATATATATATATATATATATATATATATATATATATATACATATATATATATATATATATATATATATATATATATATATATATATATCAGACCTTCTGTATATATATATATATATATATATATATAGATATATAAAGTTGGATAGATAGTTCGGTCCCATTGTTTTGCGGTACTTTATTTTCAGAAATCCTCATCATGATATCATTTTATACAAAATTATTTGCTGGAAATATTGCAGCCATATTGTTTTCCAAAAGATGTTTCAAAAGGCTTTCTGTGAAAATGTTCTAAGATTCTCATAGGTGAATGACATGGTTATTTTTAATCAACTATTTTTTTTTTAAATAAGGTGGCCGTTTGAAAAAGCTCTGGTACCGCCTTCTGTAAAATCGTCCTCATATACACACATATATACTCATATATATACATAAACACTTGAGTTCACAGATCAAGTAAACTTTATCTCCCTGTGAGAGTTAAAAACACTGATACTGTGACACAAGGGGAACCCCCTTCAGACAACACTCATAACATGGCGAACATTCAAACAGATACAGACAAAAATTGAATGTCCACATTTCAGAAGCTTTTGCACGATAAAGGAAGAAAAATATGTATCAATGCACTACAGAAAACAACAATTGCTATTTAAGTCATAATATTTATCGGAACATGAAAAATTGTGCCACAATACAATGGGTATCCAATTTATATATATATATATATATATATATATATATATATATATATATATATATAGTTTAAGTCATAAAAATAGTATAGATGACAGTTGCTCATTTCCTTGACAACTTGGCTCAGTATCTCGCTCAATTAATGTACATGTATGCTGCTTAAAGGTCTTTCATATGTAGAATTGTAATATTAATTGGATATTATTTATAATAATTTACACATGGAATAACTGTAATTTTTCTTCATCCCTAAAAGAGTCACAAAAACATTCAAACAACTTTTAAAGTTGATTTGGAGATTTAAGCGGCACCTGGTAGGCATTTACAAACTTGACGTCAGTGGGGGATATGCTACATAAAATGATTATTGTTTAAAAAAACCTACTTACACTCTTGACCGCTAGTTACTTTCATGTTCTTATACTGTGTAATGGAAAAAGCAAAAAGGTCACATGTGACAGATGCTCTCTCAATTCAGGTGGCCCAATATTTGGCCTTGAAAAATAAACTACTTTACTTCACATGTTTCTGTTTTTGCCTTTAACAATACTACGTACCCTTTCGAAACTTTACATCTATTTTAAGTTCAAGCTCAACTGATAACGTCTTTCTGACATAAACAATCTTGAGTATTTGTTTTGACTTCCCTTTTTGCAAAACTATAACTTTGGTATGATGTTTATGATTATTAGCTGTAGCATTAACACTCTTTGGTTACCTGTCGCCATTATTATGTCAAAGTGTTCTTTATCTCGCCAATGACAAGAGTACATTGATAATCGCACGTACAGTTACGTTGTATAAGAAAGCTATTTGGATCATCTCTCTGTGGAATTTTTAATTGGAAAAATGTCCATAGTATTTCATTATTTTATATTATTTACATGTACTACCTACTGCTTAGCTATTAATACAGTTCACTTTCCCGTTCAGAATCAAAATTGTATGTTAAGTTTGATACAGGAAATATTTATCTAAATATAATTTTTTTCATCAACATAATGTTTATCTTTTTTAATTTATTTTAGGACTTGGTTAGATTAGTACACATGTCGATTGCCTTAAGCTTTGTGATGGTACTATTGCAAGTGTAGATGATTTAGTATCGGCTTGTAAAAAGTTGGCAAAAATGCACGCAAAACCAAACCAAGTCACACTTTTACAGAAACAAAACTTCAAAGACAATTCTTATTTTATGAGTATATGATAAGAATCACCATCATTTAATCTCTGATTGTTTCACTTGAAATTGCACTTTAGTCCTGACTAAAGTCTGTGAACTTTTTTTTTTTGTTTCAACCATCGTGGTATGAATAAAAGACTTGCATTGTTCATTTTCCTTAGAAAAAAATCCAATAAACTGTACTTGAGTACTGTAATATGGACCAGTCCAAGTGAGTCTACAGGAAGAAATGAATCAATGTTGGGTCTAGTTTAAAATGATAGTATTTCCCGTTTTTATAAAAGTGTTTATTCGTCTGATGCATTATGTCTTACCATGAATATTATATAAATAACGAATATCAGTAAGGTACAGATACAGATCATTCCATTGGAACGTTCCAAAAGGAACTGCAAGTTTTACTTAAGGTATTGTTTCTATTTCGCTTTTTTTATATAAATGTGTTTGCCACTTTTTATCATTTGCAGATTCTTTAGTATTATTATTATCTCTAACATAAATAGAAGCTGTATTTTATATTTATTTATTAACTTTTTGTTTGGCTTGACATGCCTTCATTGTAAAATGGAATACTCCAATTTTAATATAATGACTAGCTTTAGTACTAACAACAGTTATGCATGTAATACTAACAAGCATCATGATATTTCAAGAGTGAATGCGATGTTTGGTTTTTACTTATATCTTCTTATATACATTTAATTACTTATAGTTCTTCAAAAAGTCTTTGATCTCTTAGATGAATCTCATACTTACTGATGTCAGCGTGGGTTCGAGTCCCACTGGAACCTAAGCTGATATTTGTGAGAAAGTTTGCGAGTTTACTTGCGGAAGGGCGTTGGTCTCTTCCTGGGTACTCTGTAACTGGGTTCTCTCCTCCTTCATTAAAAACTGGCTGCCACCATATAACTGATAAATTGCTGAGCGTGGCGTTAAACAACATTCAAAATTCAAATTCAAAAATACTTACTGATGTTAGATTAATCAAATTTGCAATATTCTGATATGTCAACGTAAAAGATTTTTTAAACATAGCAGTCGCTGTAATGTAAAAGAATCAAATTTTTGATGAAAATATAAGTACTTTTCACAAACACAAACACACGCTTTCCTGATTTTCTGTGGTATATAAACATCATTGGTATTATTATATTGTTTATTTATTAAATTATTTCAATGCATCAAAAATGATTTGCCCAAGAAATGGATGACTCCCTCCATTCAGGTTTCCTTATATTTGGATCTGAAAGAAATATGTTGTTTTACAAAGTATTACGAATTATGCGATTAAACATCTAAATGTTGTTTGTTGAAATGTGAAATTGTATGTTTGTTTATTGTAATTTACAGATATTATGTTGTTTATCAATATATCGTAAATAAAGGTTATATTTACAAGCATATTTATGTTGTGTCACTAATACTCACAGATGAAACATATAGATAAGGTTCATTGTGTAAAAGAACTTTCTCGGCATTGGAACAAATTTAAAACCTGGTCTTATTTCTAAGCTATTTGTCTATATATAGCCTGACAAAGACTGCGAGCCAAATTGATGTATATTGGTCTTCACACACACACACAAAACACACACACACGTTCCTACTTTTTGTGAAAATAAGATCAGGTTCAGTGTTGTATGCATATGCTGAAAGGAAGATCGAATTAATAATTCACAAACGAATAATGCTGGGTTTCTCAAGCAAAATTCACAAAATGTATGCATGTAGGAAATTGAGAAATTTTATGCCTGTGTATATCTTTGTTATGAGTAGTAAAAAAGTAATTAATTATTTTAAAAAACACAGTTAATGCCCCTTAAAAGAATAATCTTGATGATTCGAAGATCAAGGATACGAGTACATTTAATTGTCATTTGTTTTGTTACAATTTATTCGTAAGCTCTCTAGTTTTTACATATTTCAACAGAAGATTACAATTCTTGATACCCGATCAATTTGCTTTGGTGCTGCGTTAACCCTGTGTTATACTTGTATATAGAATGAATATAACTTGGAGCTGTAAAATAACCACATAACATCGAAGTAATTAACCTTCGCAATTTCGGGGATACTCATATATGCCCTTGTTCTTGTTATCTTACATATAACTCGGAAATGATATAAAAATCACAGATACCAAAGTATAAATCGAAATAAGGTTTGTGAGACAATGTATGTACAAATCAGATGAAAATTGGACAAACGCGGACCTCTGATAATCCAGAGATGGGGTCAGGTGTCATGGAGGATTACTCATCCCCTGTAGTCCGATCACATCCGTCGTGAGTGAAATATTTGAAGAACGAATCTTCGTCATAATCCGTAAAGACGATAGAACAACCACTATCGAACATGGAAATTCAACATTTCACTTAGTGAAACACTGTAATTGCAAACAAAACCATTATAACGACTGCAAAACTTGCGAAATGTTGACATTAAACGCCATTCCTGGTTTCCTTGTGACAACAACTTATCAGTAAGAAGAGTTCTAAAACTAAATTCTATGCAAAAGTAAAATTTTGACCTTATTTTTTGACAATCTTTACAAGATTATCTCCTTTTCCATGCCGATCTGTGATGACAGAATCAGATGCTACATAGGGTAACTCACTTATACTAGACATGTGACGGCTTATTCGAATCACAATCATTTATTTGAATATTCAGCGTTTTCATTTGGATTGGACTTCACGGCTGGTGTGACCGGTCAACAGGGGGATGCTTTACTCCTCCATGGTAACTGATCCCACCTCTGTATTTTAGAGGTCCGTGTTTGTACAGTGTTCACTAAATTTGTATACATAAATCCTGGACATCCTGAAGATTTACACTTTATTATTTTAGATTTTTATATTACAAATCAATCGGTATCGGAACAAAACCATTGTTCTTGTATGATACCACTTTTTCTTTCGAGTTAAATTCGAGTTCAACTGATGAAGTATTATTGACAGAAACGATCATATGAGCATTTCAGAAAACTATAGCTTTGGTATTGTTAATGATAAACTACTCACTGACAAATTATTGACACAGGGATATCGAAAACCGCGTTTAATGTCAACGTTCCGCAAATTTTACGGTCGGTATAATAGTGTTGTTTGCGACTACCCTGTTTAACTAAGTGAAATGTTGAGTTGCCTTTTCGTTGGCGGTTGTTGAAACGTCAGTACCAATTGTGACGAGGATACACTCCTCACGTGTTTCATTGGACTTGACTGTGGACTCACCGCGGGTGTGACCGGTCGACAGGGGATGCTTACTCCTCCATGGCACCTGATCCCACCTCTTGGTTTCCAGAGGTCCATGTTTGTCCATTTTTACCGGATTTGTATCTTTGTCCTGGACATTCTATTGATTTATACTTTGGTATCTGAAATTTGTTATATTTCAGCTTTAAGATATCTAGAAAAAAAACCAACTCGAGAATACTGCAAATGAACAGAAAATATCCGACTATTATTTTTATTGACGAACTTTCATATGTAGAAATGTAACACTCCTAGACTTCGGTTTACTATTAGTTTTGTGACTTCCACGGCATTAACGATTTTCAATCCCATCCGTACGGACCACGATAGAAGTCATCAGATCGACCAAACGGACCTAAAATAAAGGATTCAAAATTATAGATTTTGTTTAAATGACACTTGTATAAATGTTACTCTGCTAAAAGTATAAAGAGCAAAAGATATGAACAATTGTAACATGTAAAATGAAAATTGCTATTATATAATTTTGTTTTCAATACATGTATTTGAATTGGGGCTGAATGGGTGAATGAAAAAAAATAAAATAAATTAAAAAAAAAACAAATAAAATAAAATAAATAGATAGATAAATGAGACAAATAAATGATAGATATAAAATGATAAATAATTTTGCTCTAAGCATATAGGTCTACCAAAATAAATTGGCATATGTTTACAACCACAATGACTCTAAATAGGACCATTACAGGGCAGCGGGTTATTGGCCGTCAAATAAAACCTTTAGCAACACTACTGAGTTGCGAGGCAAAATGTTTGACCTGTACATCCTGATTTATGGAAAACAGACAGTAATGTTTTGGTTTCTGACGTTACCCGGATGTGCTATTTTATCGTGATAGACTTAAAGCGTTACATTAGACCTGTGTTTGTTTCAGTTTATAAGATACCTATATATAACTAGCATTTAGAAAGAGTACTAGAAATATTCACATCAATTTTGATAAAAAGAGCACAAAATCACTATAGACTGTGAATTTTAATACATTATATCGGATTCTAAAAAGCAAATTCAATTTGTTAATATTGATTCGGAATATAATCAAAGCATTATAATCCGAAAGATTACGTTATAGATAGTC
>BROG01000195.1:1005000-1030000 GCA_030159075.1 Atrina japonica | reverse complement strand
GTATCTATTTATATCTAACATACGCTATTCATATAGCCCATGTTGCAAAGACATATGTGTTATGAGAATTCTATAGAAGTTATACAGATACGACAATTTCATTTCTTCCATCGAATTCTTGGAAAAGGAACGCTCATTATCAGCTATGATGTTTAGTGGTATTTTGTTCTCCTCGCAAGCAGGTGGTCCCGGCACCAGGTCAAACCTAAGACTTAAAAAGGCTAGTGGCTGTTCCTTCGCCAAGCGATCTGCATAAGAAGTGAATGTAATGGGACTGAAAACCAAGCTCAGGTGTCATAACAGAACAAAACGTAAAAAATATCCAGTGTATTTGCATCAGTCCATAGTGCAGGTCTAAATTTCTGGAATTTGGAATTCGAAGCTGGTAGCATGGTTGGATAGAAAAACAAAATGAAATAAAAAACAATCATTCTTTAATTGCGCTACATGACAAAAGTGTTCAGCTGAATATTACTAATGTTTTAACCCTTTCACCCCTGAATATCTGAGTGGTATACTGTTTTCTATTGTTTAGGACCAGTCTATTATAGTCTGTAGGGTTGAAAGGGTTAATGTAAATTTACCATGTTCACATTAGATACTAAGTCTGTATTACTGTCATTCTAGTATAACAATAAATTAGTAAATTTGATGTACTCGAGAAAATATTGAAAAATTGTGAAAAACTTATTGAAATATGATTATTATCCGAGACATGAACTTAAATCGATTACATTAATACAATTTTGTATCAATTTTGTGTCAATAGACGAGTCGCTATAGATATATTTTTTTCGATTGGTCGACAAAAGTGGTTCACATGTACGTAGATTATAAGGCAATAAAAGGAAATGGGAAAGGATAAAATAAACTAAATGTTTAAGTTCCAAACACTTCACAAATATTTCTTTCAGAGAGTGAACAACTAGAAAACGAGCAAATATACATAGTGATTCGTAGAAGCCTTAGAATAAACAATCTCAATAAATGAAATAGCTATATTTAGTTTCATCATAACAGCATAAATATTCGGAATACCTCGGGATTATTCGATACATTATTCAAGTATTAAACTTTAACAGTCTGCTACGTTGCGTGAAAAGACGTACAGTAGCTCGTAACCATCATGGACAAAATTACATCTCTTGGTGTCACCAAATGTTTTGCCGTTGCCTGCACCGGAACTTTTACGGGGGCATCAATTTACCTCAACGTTGTGAGTATTCCTTCCATAATGACAGTTAAAGATACCTCCGCCGTGCTACAATACTGGAGAACGACCTTCTTACGGGCGAGTAAAATGCAGGTAGGCTACACTTATTTTTATGAAAAGCTACAGTTTTACTAATTGATTTTATCAATTATAGATACTACCCAACACCGTTGCGGTTTATATATTGTACAAACAAAATATCAAATAAGAGAAGATTGTAGTTTTTCAGCTCTTTTGATTATAGAAAAAAAATATCAGTTTTTTTGCAATGTTTATCCTAAATAAATCAGTTATACCTATGACTGAATTTGCCCAATTTTATCTAATATTTGTGAACATAAAATGATGAGATTAAAATTGACGAGGCTTCTTTCAGTAGATTTAATGATTGCTAGGTTTACAATTTATATACCTGTAGGCCTAAATGTGACATTCTTTTACATACTTTATGTTCAGTTAACACATATAGTAAAACTTCAATAAATCCAATTTTAAAGGGTAAATAAGAAACGTTGGAAACATCAGATTCTGGCACCACAAAACTTTTGTACTCATCTTTGGCTATTCTTGACACGAAACAGGAGTACAAAATACAAAATAAGATAGTACAAACCACATAAATAAACATTTATATAATTTGTTTCATGATTGTATCTGTTTGCTTAGATCCGATACCCTAGGTTATAGTGTTGTTGGTTTAGGGGTATCAGCTGTTTTTGTCCCTTTTTTACTATTAAGATTGATATACAATTAGACAAAGGAGATACAAAAAGGCATAACAATTCTTTAATTCCAACATATTTTGTGAAAATTGTTTTCCAGTTTTCCAGGTTTGGTTCTTTTTCAATTGCAATTTTGTAACTCAAACGTAATATTTGTATATGAATACCACTGGTCCTGAACACTTTTAACAATATATATATATATATATATATATATATATATATATATATATATATATATATATATATATATATATATATATATATATATATATAAGAATAATTTTTTTATGCCTGTGTATCGCACTTATTTGTTATTGTAGATCAAACACAAGTAGTAAAAGAAAAATGGAATCGGGGGGGGGGGTTAACTCAGCTAATGCACCTTAAGTGTTTATATATATATATATATATATATATATATATATATATATAATATAACACATGGCAAAATCTATATCGCATATCATGTATTGGTCGAGGGTTGATATGGCATGCGATACAGATTTTGTCATGTTTTGTTGTTTTTATCATATATATATATATATATATTTAATATATATATAGACAAATATATAATATATATATAAATTTATATAATCGCGTCTATATCAATATATATAGTATATATATATATATTTAAAATTACCACACTGTTTGACAATATAAAAATACTATAATATCAATGATAAAAATACATTTTTAAATTGTTTTCGATTTGCTGGGTTATAATCGCGACTTGCGTCCGTCAATGGAAATTCCTACAGTACAGTATATTTGGGCTGAAATAATTTGTATTTTATAGTAAATATTTTATTAGGATTTATTTATATAACGGTAGGGACCTACAGAAACTTTTAAAAGAACATTCAATAAAAACCCATTGTGAGACTGTTCACGGCAGAACATTGCGTTGAAGCGAATAGCCTACGGTACCTAGTACTCCAAATAGGGTGTATTACTCGAATCTTGATCTAAAAATATGAAATGCACAACTGAACCCACCTTTCCGGTACACTAGAAATATAACCTTGGTATCATTCTAATCAGTAAATGCTATAGATGAAAAAATGAAGAAAATCCCAATTTGGCCAAATATGTCACTGAGGTCCCTTTTCGCTTAACGCGTCTCAATTATTGGTATATTCTAATAGTATTATATATAAAAAATATATATATAGGTATAACGCGTATATTATATATATATATATATATATATATATATATATATATATATATATATATATATATATATAATATATATATATAAATATATATATATTTATATATATATATTTGTGTGTTAAGGTGTTATAATATATATATCAATTTCAGGTAAGTTTAGCATTACTTGGATCTGCATCTTCTGGAGTCGTGTATTACTACAGTGACTCCGAGTACAGATGGTTGTGGTTACTCGGGTCCGGATTAATCGCTACCATTTTCCCATATACAAAAATTGTCATGTTGGGAGACATAAACAAGTTATTAAAAGATAACGTCATGACGGAGAATGGTATGTAAGCGACTTTGTATTGATATTATCAATAATATTACTAATTGTGATAAATTTGGTAGAAATAATGTAAGTAGAAAATCGTCAAAATCCGCCTCCGCCTCCTCCTCCTGCTCCTCATCGTCATCGTCATCGTCATCATCATTCTCTACATGCATTTTGCAGATATCAGTATCAATACTATAGTAATAGCAGCAGCAGCGGTAGTAGTAGTAGTAGTAGTAATGGCAACAGCAGTGGTAGTAGCGGTAGAAATAGTAGTAGTAGTAGTAGTTGTTGTTGTTGTTATTGTAAAAGTAATAGGAGTGGAAGTAGTGGTAGTTTTAGCAAAGAAAATTCAGTACAAGTATTGATGAAATATTATTGAAAAATTACTTTATATCAATCGTAAACTACTAAATATAAATATGTATGATATAAGGTGTTCTAAGAAATCATAATTTTCATTACATTTTATCTTATTTTTAGGCGAATCCTGGGTGAGACAAAAGATCAGCTTATGGAATAAGCGAAGTATGTTTCGTTCTGCTGTGTCTGACATTGCCTTTAATGTCATGTTACTCGGGATGTACTTGACATGTTAACAATCTAGCTTTTACTGTGAATACAGAGAACAACTCCATAAGTGTACAAGCGACAAAGAACTAATGAAGTATTATCGGAAAACGAGAATGTTTGAAAGAAGAAGAAAAAGGACCCTAGTCAACAAACTATAATAGAGAATCGGTATCTCTACCCTTTGTATATTTCTGAGTAACGTTTTTTTCTCAGATGACATCATTGTCTGATCACTATTTATGGAAATAGTCATGAAACTATCATTAAGTAAACTTCTGTATTGAATTAAAATAAAAAATAAAAATTTAAATTCTTGTTATTCAAGTATTGTAATTTCTTGTTACTTAGATGTCCAGTTCCTCCCTGGGATATTTTCTAATTTTGGAATATATAAAAACTGTTGATTTAAACATGCATGTAATTATTTGTAAATAATCAAATGGATTAAGCACACGTTATCACAGTTTGCTAGGACTTCTACTGTTAATATGATTTACAATAAATAGAAGTAGCACGTGATGTTATGACTGTCATAAAATGTACAGTTTATGAGTTGTGTTGGAAGTAGGAAAATTTAAATAAGACTGAAATAACAATAAGAGGAAAATGTAAAGACAGAAAAGTAGAAGAGGGAAAAGGGAAAAGGTGTACAGGATGGTAGAATTTAGTTGCAATGGCTGTTCCATTGTAAGGTAAAAAATAAAACACGCTGAGATTCTATGACTACTGCACTTAAATTAAACAGGCTTTAGCTGTGTTTTTTTATTCAAAAATTTATTTTCCTTTTTTACAATAAAGATTGATATACAATAACACAAAAGAGATATACAGCGGCAAAAAAATTCTTCATTTCCTATATATTTTGTGAAAATTGCTTGAGAAACCCAGGTTTAGCGCTTTTTCAATTGTAATTGATTAACTCACTGTGCCTGACTTTATTTTCACAAAATAAATAGAAATATAAGATGTTCTATGCCTGTGTATAGCTCTTATTCATTATTTTACAATTTTTGGGTAAACGTAACTAATGTCCCTTTAATAAAAATTGATGTTGGAACTTTCACAGTAGGTTTTTATGCATTGAAGGCGTGTTTGTTTGAGGATTTATTTGTATCAGCTGATTATTTTGTACTAAGGTGAAATTTCGTACGGATATTATAATTGTTTATATTCTAAACAGCATTAAAACTACGATAGTCATCTTTTTGCAGAGGATTTTCTTAGGCAGCTTTAGCAATACACTTACTTTGAGTATTAGATAGTTTTAATGCATTAGTAAAGTTAGACAACGGTTAAGAATTGTGTACTAAATTTGGCACATTTTCCTTATTTGGGACGGGAAGACCTTAACCAATCAAAATACACTACTTCAAATGAAAATTTTTGCAGGATGAGGAAAATTGGGTACTGATAGTGTATGCAAAATAATTAAAATGGTAAAAAGTAACCCGGATAATCTAATCGTTATATTTCGTTCACCTCGATTACTATACTAACTTAACATTGGAGGGACTTTGACCGGAAGAAGGCGTTGTAATCATTCTTCGAGTTAGCTAAAAAGTGGATTTAGACGTTCACCATGACAGGACTTTCTATCTCGACTAAGCAGAAACCGATGATGTACAAAATGAGGCTTAACGGTTTTCCTCCCCGACAACTCATGACTTCCCATTTATCAGTGTTGGGATATCCTTACTGAATACATTCCTGAGTAGTTTATAATACACTGTAGTGATTTAGCAATATCAACGTAAAATAGCGGAAAGACTCATTTCCGCTTTTTTTGGTTGGAAAAGATAAACATGTGTATTTGGTCAAGTAACAGCTATTTTGACACTTATGCAGACATTTCGTCTTGGTCGTATTGGATTCTTTTATCAACGACAGTGGGATTCATCCGGTCGCTGTCAATTTCATTTTCTAATATGAAATTTACTTTGGTAATATGCCAAATTTCGCTTAAAAACTTGAAATGTCCAGCATAATAGTAGTATACATGTTAATAGTTAGTAAGAATCGGAGCCTGGCGGATTCACAGTTCATCCGATTTCGAGATATTGAGATTCATCTGTATTCAACACATTATCAGATTCCTATTGCTATATAGTAAAGGTACAGTATCTTTGGTATTTTATGAATACAAAATTAAAAATTGCAGTTATTATTTGTTGACCATTTTTTAGCCTTTTTGGAAAACTGTAACTTTGGGTTAGTATGTTTATGATATTGTCAAACACATAATATTTAAACAACTAAGATTCTAGCACAAACTGTAGAGTCAATGTGCTTTGTGAACTTATGACATTTGTATCAACCTTCTCTATAGATCATAACGAAATTTTACTGGGCAATAGTGATGTATATTACGTTGTATGTTTCTGTAAAAGTAATCGTAGACAAATACATGTATGCCATATGTATTTTCAAAAACAGTATTTTTTAAATCATGAGTTTTAGCGGTACAGAACTAAAACTTGGTCGTATCACATATTTCCTTTTTATTTACCGAGGGTAATACCAAAAGCGGTTGTAAGCGAAGCCGTTATACCTAAAGTCAAAACATGATAAGTAGTTAAAAGAAAAAATTCAATTTCGAATGTGACGAATTAGTGTTGAAGATTTTTAATATTTTGATTATTTCAATAATTACCTTCCGTGTTTCAAATTACCTTAATCGGTGTTTATTACAAACGATATGCGGAAATGGAATTTTTACCTCACTATCTAACAATAATATTGACAACACCAAAGTTATTGTTTAACAAAAGGGGCCAAAACAAATGCTCAAGACGATTCTATCTGTTGATAAGACTTCATCAGCTGAACTCGATTTTAATATATATATATATATATATATATATAGAGAGAGAGAGAGAGAGAGAGAGAGAGAGAGAGAGAGAGAGAGAGAAAGTCGGCCTGGCTCAGTCGGTAGCGCGCTCGACTCTGGATGGTAAGGTCGTGAGTTCGAGTCCCGCTGGCGACAGGTTGGTTTCCTGTCTTTCGGATGAGACAGTAAAAACTGGAGGTCCCGTGTCACAGTAGGTGTCGGCACGTTAAAGAACCCTCACTGCTCAATGGCCGTAAGTGCCGAGCATAGGCCAAAAATTTGAAGCCCTTCACCGGCATTTGGTGACGTCTCCATATGAGTGAAATATTCTTGAGTGGGACGTTAAACAACAATAAACAAACAAATGTATATATATATATATATATATATATATATATATATATATATATATATATATATATATATATATATATATATATATATATATATATATATATCCGAAAGAAAAAGTGGTATCACGCAAAGCCGAATGATAAATCTAAATGACTTGCCAAATCCAGCTAAAGAGTACCCATTGTAAAATGAATATCTTAGCATTTGAGACTTGTAGAATTTAAATGGTGTTATCTCAGCGAAGTATTGCTTTCTAACAGTCTTTCTCCGTTTCCCAGTGCATCATTTCCATCCTGATTCATTCCTGGGGCATTCACGGCCGTGTGGTAAGAACAATGAAATAATTAATCTGTCATCAACGCAGCGTAAAACCTTGCCGGAACCTAAGCTAGCTTCGTGATCAAGTTTGTCAGTTTACTTCAAGAACTGGTTTCTTTCCGGGTGCATCGTAAACGGATCGGATCATTCTTCCGCCATTAAAAACTTGTCCCCACCATATGAGTGGGTCATAAGACACCATTCAAAACAAAAAATTCTGGCAATATGAAACTACTGTAATATACTGTAATATAATGTAACAGACAATGTGAGCAAATACACCACTGCATTTTACATTCAAATATTCACATCGTGTCAGGGATTTATTTTTTTTTCCTCTTGTGTAAAACTATATCATTTGGTATTGTTAATGCTATTTATAACAACTGGGTCGTTGTTATGGCTGCTGAATCGATTGATTCCCCCATTACGTGGTATTTTGATACCAGCCGATTGTTTTATACTGCAATACTAAATCCGTAAAAAAAGTAATATTTCGATTAGATTGCATCATTCAAATTCTAAACTTACAAAAGCTAAAGAAATATTTATTTTATTGTGGGTAATCTTATATGGATTTGCAAATATATTTAGACTTATTATTTGGTCGAGCCGGCCTGGCTCAGCTCGACTCTGGATCGTGAGGTCGTGAGTTCGAGTCCCGCCGCCGACAGGTTTGTTTCTTGTCTATAGGATGAGACAGTAAAAACTGGAGGTCCCGTGTCACAGTAGGTGTCGGCACGTTAAAGAACCCTCACTACTCACTGGTCTTAAGTGCCGAGCATCGGTCAAAATATGAAGTGGGTATTCTTGAGTGGGACGTTAAACAACAATAAACAAACAAACATTGTTTGGTCTTGTTTATACCAGTTTTTCGTTTTGGAAATATATATTTATTTCAAATTCGAGCTCACCTGATAATGTCTTATTGACAGAAACGATCGCCTTGAACATTTGTTTTGACGTCCTGTGTAAAGCTATAACTTTTACCTCGTTCACCCCTAAAGTCTCATTTCATATATCATTACAGAAATTTACAGAACAGTCCATTGTGTATTTTAGGCCATAAGGGGTTGGGTTGATGTGTTAATAATATTAACTGTTCTTCCGCGAATATACTAACATTCGTTTTAGCTCTAAGATAAATAAATACATATTAGCCGATATTCTACAATATACTAGTTAACTTTAAAACTACCAGTTATTTACCGCCATTGAATATTAATACACGCAAAAAAAAACATATCATTTATCAAAATTAGTTGATAAAGACTGTAGGATTATTAAAACCCTTCTACCCGCAGGTAAACAAACAAACGTAATACTGGCTAATCAAATACCACGAAATGCATTCATGTGTACCTTCAGCCTCACATGGTTTTGAATAAGAGACGCATGACATTAGAACACATCTATTATTACATCGAAACCGGTATGTGAAATACTATATTACACTTGCACACGTACTGCTATTCGGAATACCTTTTGGATTTTCTAACATCTATATATAGCCTAAAATTATCTATAAAACGCCATAACTCAATCTTCGTTTTCAGTGCATGTTAGCAGTAATATGGATAAACTTACAAAACTCGATCTGGGAAAATGGTGTGCTGTTGGATTTGCCGGTGCTTTCACTGGAGCAGCTTATTACATCAACATTGTACATATTCCATCAATTATGAAAGGTAAAGACACATCTGTTGTGCTTGAACAGTGGAAAGAGAGTTTCCCAAGGGCACGTAGAATGCAGGTAAAATATGAATGTCAAATCATTTTAAATATACCTTGCAAATTCAGATACAAAGAAAAAGTAAGAAATTGTCATATTGAGCCCCGAGTTTTTACGTTTATTTAGTTGTAATGTATGTATGTATGTATGTATGTATGTATGTATGTATGTATGTATGTATGTATGTATGTATGTATGTAAGTAAGTATGTATGTATGTATGTATGTTTGCATGCATGCATGTATGTGTGTGTGTGTCTGTCTGTTTGTGTCTATCTGTCTGTCTGTATGTATGTATGTCTATCTGTCTGTTTGTCTGTCTGTTTGACCTGTTAAGTCATAATGTATCGACCCACAACCAGATGGTAATTTATCATACAGGAAATATGTATAAACATATATTAAGAATACCTTACATACACAGGTAAAACGCTTAGTCGGTGAATGTATTTACAGATAGTGTCTAAACGATACATCACCCATTCAGTTTAATTGACAACAAGATCCAGATACAGTCCTGATATCTATGTTACTCAGTAGAGTAAATACCTATTATCTATTTTTATATCTGTATAAGTTTCCGTTCGTTTTATATTTAACGACACGGAAATGTATTAATCAGTTGTATGTTGAATAGGAAATTGAAGCCCTACAGTGTATGTTTCTTGTAAAATTATTGCCTGCAAAATGGATTAGATTTTTTACAAATGAAAGTGACATTTGTATAGAATAAATCTTCTTAATCTTATTTTCTTACTTCAACAGAAGACAATATAACAAATGTTCAACGGGCATTAGCTGTGTTTAGTTAATAAAATGTTTATTTTTACTTCTTAGATTGATATACAATAAACAATAGATATACACAGGTATAAAAATTCTTAAATTCCTATATATTTTGTGAAATTTGTTTAAATTTAGTCTGATTGTTAAAAAAGATCAATTTACTCCATTCTTGAGGTATGTTGTGCCACAGGACCAACACTTTAAATTTTCTGTCTTTCCTTTTTATACCTTTTATAGATAGAAATTTGATACAATGATGAGTGTTATAAAATGTAATCAAAACTGTGCATCAAAATTCATATTTCATTTCCACTGGTTGTACTTACGAAAATGAAACACACACACACACACACACACACACACACACACACACACACACACACAGATATATACAATTACACAATTTACTCCACTGTTCCCTTTGCATTAATTTTAACAAGATATAACATTTCGCTTGCCAAAAATAAACGATCATCATTACAAAATTCAAAATACTGATTTTTGTTTTGCTTTTTATTTCTATCGAAAATGTACACCGTAGGTGTTTATTTGTTTGTTTTTAATTTATTTTCATTACTTTTTAAGAGTCATTTCAATTTTTCTTAATTCTAATTCTAGGTAATGTGTGCAGTACTGTCATCTGCATCTGCTGGAGCTGTGTATTACTATAGTGACTCCGAGTACAGATGGTTGTGGTTACTCGGATCCGGATTAATCGCCACCGTTTTACCATACACAAAAATTGTTATGATGGGGGACATACAGAAATTGTTAAAAGATGATGCCATACAGGAGAATGGTATATTTAGTTTCAATTTATCTTCCCCATTTTACAGAAATATGCAAATATATTTATTATCAGACAAAAAAAGGGAGCTACCGTTTTATGACATCTCTGTTGGCAGCACGAGAGACCTAATGGGTATCCAGATAAACAGTTAAACAGTTTCTATACATTTAAAGGCAAGGGGAGATAACTCTCATGTAATATCATTTTACGTCTCCAATATTAACAAAAATTTATATCTAAGGGCAAATTTATTGACAGAAAAAAGTTTTTCTCGTTCATCAGCTTAGGTAAAAAATAGAACTTACTTTGTAATCTTGCGCAAACCGGGTTAAGTTGATACCTAAGTGTATATTTTGTCGAATTATAAAGTATCTTAAACATTATCTAATCTTTATCTTAGCATATTATCAAAACTTTATTGATAAAATAAAGTATGCCACAGCAAGTCTTTCACCTGCCCAATACTGTTGTGTCTTTTGCCGCCATTTTTGCATACTTTGGACTGCATGTAAACCACTGTAAGTACCTCCTGAGGTAGGTTGGACGGTCTCCCGTAATGGTTTGAAAAGTGATAAATGAACGAAAGTCCAGTCTGGTTCCAAACGATTTGGGTGCAATAAATGAAAGATTTATCCAGCTATCTATAAACCAGAGCCAGTTTATAGACTACGTATTAACATTTACAATAAGTCGGATGTATAGCGCTTTGGGAAAAAAAGCAATTCTCAGATCTCCAACGATATGATACTTTTTCTAAAAAAATTCTAAAAACCAAAGCATTTTAAAGAACCTTGAATTTGGTGTTTTATATTGGTCCAAGGACGAATACACATATGTAATCAATTACCAAACGGTTATGACACTGGTTTAATATTCTTTAATCTATGAATTCCTATTTTGTATTTACAGGGGAGTCATGGGTAAGACAGAAGATCAGCTTGTGGAACAAGAAACACATGTTCCGTACAGCAGTATCTGACATTGCCTTCAATGTTATGTTACTGGGGGTATTTTTGACACGTTAAAACATATGTGATACATATACCAAACACCAAGACAGACTTTAAGCTACACTTAACGGATTGTAAATCCATAGAAACAACTCTCTGATAAGTGTTTTCTGTTCTGTGTTCTGCAATATCATGTCAATGTTTTATCTTTCTGTTGTCAAAGATACTGTATTCATTTTGATTCAATGTAACGTGTTATTTTGTACATTTATAAATTTGAAATAAACACGACTTTGTTATTATACATTCATGCAGACTTTTTACTTTTTAACCCTTTGGGTGCCATAGTAAATACTTTACAGAGTGCCAGGGCAAAATTTCTCTTCACAGAAAATTTGAAAATCTGTGACGTCACAATATACGTCTATTACGTCATAACAATGGGTTTCTTCAAAGATATGTCTCACAAAAATTTATATTCTCGTAACATACGGTTTTTAAGGCATTATATTACGATATTTCGGAACTAGATATAGATTTATACAGATATAAACATTAATTTTGAAAATTTGTAAACGAAGAGCACTTTGCGCTAACGGGAGCATCCCAATCTTTTGAATATACAAAATGTCTGTCGACTGATAGTCCGTGCGAAATCAAGTGACATTTCCAGACAATACACACGTGTTTAAAAAGGTACATTAAAGACCTAGGCTTTGCAAATTGAATTGTAAATGACCAATGATTATTGAAAAAAACGCGAGTCAGTACACTTACAATGATCAGCAGTCATTTTTCATCATAATTTTGCGATAATCTTGAGAAACTGCATATAAATATGTGTGTGAGAGAGTGATATCGCAAGCGCAATGTATAGATTAATCTTTCGTTCAAAATTACACGTTTATCATTAGATATTCAAGATGTTATTGTGCAGAATTTTATATGTACTTATATATCTAGGCTATTATCTACTCAATTACACATCTCATGAAGATGGTCCCCTCTTGTGTTTTTGATAATCTTGGATTTTTCTCACTAGACAATATTGTTTGATAAAATGTTTCAGCGTTTGAAAATCGACGTTCGATAGCGGATCTCCCCGTGTGCACCGGTTCTAAAACAAATATTGAATAAATAACGAGATCATTCGATCAATCAATTACACCACTGGTACGAAAACTATATATTGAGAACTAAACTTGGCGTAACAACCGAGGCCTCGGTCACATGTAAACCGTGGTTTATATTATTATTATTATTTTCCATTTTTAGGGATCGTTACGCTAACATCTACGATCTCTTGCTACTGAAATGGCTGCTCGAAAACGGTCGTGAAGCCGAAGGGACAGTAAGTGTATCGTGAGATATGAATAAATCTGACGTGCTAGTCGCCCGTGTGAAACGCAACTTTCCGTTTCTCGACTAGGCCGACCTTTCTGCCCAGATTTTAAGCGTTTTAAGGCCTAACTTTCTTCCCGATTTTAACCAATTTTTGTTTTGGTAAAATCAGGGGGTAGAAGTCCTCCTATATACTTTCTTCCGTAGCAAGATGTTATGACATCATTTTGACAGAAGTTCAGCGATCATTTTAACTATATATTTCTTATCGCTGACGTCTTTATATTTTGTGATATGGTTACTTGATCTTTTAAATTTATAAATCCATCGTCACCAAGTTTCGACATGACGGTGACATAAATTTCCATTCATATAACCTACGTAATTTCAAGCTACTGCATGTTTTAATATTTGAATTTAACTCTGGGGGGGGGGGGGGGGAGGGGTGTTTAAATACAAAAAATTAAAACGTTTTATTATTGTATCCCCCCAGAGTAAATTCCAAAAAATTAAAACATGACACTACCCATCATTTTTACTTTACATTTTCCATTTTGAACATAAAGTAAAATCTAGGATGTTCGTTCGATTCCTTTGATCATAAATGCATATTCATTGCCCAGCTTCACAGACACGATATATTTTTTTATCACAAAATACAGGCCAACACTGTCGGAAGCAAATTCAAAGTGGGGGTGGGCTAAACCCAACTTAAAACACACACACACGCCAGAAACAAACATCTAGGCGATAAGCCTTAATTTTTCAACACCTATTTCTATCTTTGCCAAAAAGTGTGGGGGGGGGGGGGGGGGGGGGGGCTTAGCGCCCCCCGGTTCCGACGCCTATGAGAAGTATACTTCACTGACTTTTTTAATTCTTAAAAGACCTGCCAGGCCATATTGGAGCTTCAAGACACTAAGTCAATACCTGTTTATTCTTTGAAAAAATTATTATATCGATAGATTGATTAACACCAAAAAGTCAAATGGAAATTAAGCAGAATAAGTCCAATGCTAGGTAGGTCTATACTCTCCCGGTACCTTTGAGAATTTACAAGAAACAAATAACTACGGCAGGTATTCCTCCTGGAAGTCCTGAGAGACCATTCTGAGTCCAGAAGCTACATTATGAGATGTTTGTTTCCGAATCTTGTAATGACCAGTATATCATACTCATTGGTCCTTTATGGCGAGTGTCGGGTAATTAGGTAAAAAAATGATTGCTTTAAAAGTAATTTGATCAGCACGACATAACATTAACTCATCAATCCGGAGACACAATGAACCTTTCTATAAATCAATGATTTAAGTCAGTTCAAATTTGTCTTTAGGGGTGAATGAATTAACTCGAAAAAATATAACGAACTTAAACCATATAATTTTGAACTTTGTGGTTTTAAGAACTCAAACCTTCCTTTTAATGACTTTCTGTGGATAACTTGAAATGTTTTATGAAATAAGAAATATAAATATGTATAGAAGCGTATTGCTTTCATAAGATAAAAATAATATCTCAAGTTATCTACAATTTTGAAAAAATCTCGAAAATTGGCACAGCTATTAATTACGGATATATTAACCTGCCACTGTACATAATCTATTACATTTCTTGACATTTGTCCAAGATGTAGTATTGATATTTGGAAGACACATTACATGTGATGCATAATATAATATTCAGAGAGTATATTCTAGGATATTTATATATATTTGTGTGTTATGCAGCTTCATAACGGATTACATAGATATTTTATAGGTAAAATAAGTTTGATTTGATTGGCTAACGTGCAGGAAAACTGAACTACATTTATTCACTACGTACGCAGACTTCGTTCATTTGAAGGTTGACGATGACGATGACGTCACTTCATTCATATGAGGGTTGGCGATGACGTCACTTCCTGTTTGTGCCGTCACTTGAACTTGAATAGGCACAATCGAATAAAACGTGTATAATTTTAAAATTTAGTTGTATTCAAGTCGGTTTTTAACGGATTTTTATCTATGTCCTTGACATTCTATTGATTTATGCTTTGGTATCTGAAATTTTTTACATTTTTACCAGCAGTATGTATCACTTCTGGTGAACATATTGTCCCCGAGGATACTTATCACTCGGTACATATACATTTAATGGATAAATAAGTACCCAAAATTTGCATACTGGATGGCACGGCGCCCAGTATAAAAATGTGTCCTTCTATGAAGTCTATCGGGAGCACAGACCTCGCAGAGATTGTTTTGTGCTCCTCGGGTTGTCCTTCAGGACATTACCAATTTAACATTTGTACAGTCAAAAAATTGACCAGTTATGGTATAAAACATAATAATGGCTTTTTATGTTCCGATAAAAAAAAAAATGTCAGATTCTACTTGACGACATTTTTGATAGTTCATTTTCAAATGATATACCAACAATTTCTAAATGTTCTGTCAAAAATTGTAAAACTTGTCATATATTCATAACTGATCAAGTGTTCACCAACAATCTGACAAATAAGCATTACAACACCAGAAGCTGGGATCATCTAGACTGCAAATCATCTAACGTTGTTTACGGAATTTTAGTGTAGTGTACCTTGTGTGGTTTGATTTATGTTGGCGAAACTAAGGGGCCCTTAAATAAAAGAGTATCTGGTCATCGATTCGAGATTAATATTGGGGGTAACCAGATACTCTATCTATCGACATTTCAAACTCTCCTGACCATTCCTTCTTGTCTATGAGAGTGCGTATAATAAACAAAAAAAATATACCACTGGACCAACAATCCAACCTTGAGTACCCCTTCCGTAGACAAACGTGAAGAATTTGGATTATTAAAACAGCTTGGCACCTGAACTGCACATCCCTATGGATGTAACGTATAATATCAAAGTGTAGGCAATCTATCAAGCCCACTGTGTAATGGTGTTAATGTGATGGAACTTTTTAATTCTAACGTAAGACGTAAAACGAAGTCTCACGGACATCGTTCATACAACGACCCTACATACACTTGATGTCACTTTTTTCATCTCTTTTACCTTACGTTAACAAAAAATTGGGTCTTCATCCACATTACCCACAGCAAACTTAATTCTGTTCCTTTTACAAATCTCAATAAAACTTTTTCAAGAAGCAAGAATGAACCCGTGCACGGATTCTTCACAACCCCAGAATAAATACTGAACTCCATTATAATGGACATCGCTTATCACAGACTGTTTAAGCCTGCACCCGTTACAAACGATGACTGTTCTGAACAGAAACGTCTTTTCCTTAAACTTAAATTTACAAATAAAGGCATAGACGCTTTAAACATTGGCATTATTCTGAATCACAAAATAGTTCAGTCCTGTATTCCACCATATTTTAAACTGAAGACCACGCCTTGCATTTCATATAGCTATACACCTAGCATCGCATCCAAGCTATTCAATTACAAAAACAGGTTTTGCAGTGCCTAGACATCACCATCTACACAACACACTGTCACATGTTATGTGCTTCATCTCCTTTTCAAATAATATCCTATTGGGCATGTCATTACCGGCGACGTTTCTATTGTTTGAAAATGAAACGCCTCACAAATATTATTTTTAAGGGGCCCTAAATACCGGGAAGCCCGTTCCTTTGATTGGCGTCAAGAAATCTTCAGTTCGTTTAGTTATGGATTCTGTCGAAGATTATGCCAAACGATGGGCCAAACATGAAGATGTAGAACCAGACAGTTTGTCTGAATGGCTGAAAGGCATACGATGGTTGATAAAATATCGTATTCGAAAACTTAAAGGGACTATGAAAACACGTTATCCCTCTGTAATTTAATGATCCAGAAGTAGTAACTGAACTGGGATATATTACATGACCAAATATGTACTGGTACCAGCAGACAAAGCCTCAAATTAATATAGTTTTTTATTTGTAAGGCACATTACTATAACTGTTTATTAGAAGAACTTGGGATTAATACGGATTCTGGAAATCCTACATACACACATAGCTCACTTTCAAAGGACGAGATCCTTCAAAATCACGTATCCGTATTACACTCATTTCATATATACCTGCAACGGATACCGATTTCGAGCTACCACATTTATATTGGATACCTAAACTTCATAAAACCCCCCATATAAGCAAAGATACATAGCAGGATCCAGAGCAAATGTTCTACCAAACATTTACATCTTTACTCCTTACCAAGACATTGACAGCCGTTAAGGAGAAACTTCAACAATACTGTACAGTTCCTTATTCCAGAAGCGGTGTAAATCAGATGTGGATACTTAAAAATTCTAAACAGCTTCTAGAAAATTTGAAGGCACACAATTTTTCTCAAATTCACAGTATCAAAACTTATGACTTCTCTACTCTTTACACAACTATTCCACATAAAAAATTAAAAGAAAGACTTTTCAGCATCATAGACAACTGTTTTTTCACTAAAGGTGGTGCCCGAAAATTTAAATATCTAGTGATTGGCTATCAGCATACTTATTTCGTCAAACACCACTCTGATTCGACATATAAATACATTGAAGTTGATATAAAAACATGCTGGAATTTCTAATAGACAATATATTTGTAATGTTCGGAGACTTGGTCTTTCAACAAACTGTTGGCATTCCTAAGGGAACCAATTGTGCTCCTTTATTGGCCGACCTGTTCCTTTATTCATTCGAAGCAGACTTCATTCAGAAAACTGCTGAATTAAAAGAAGAAAACGTTAGCGGTGAAAAAGATAGCGGTGGTCCTTTAATTTGACATTAGATATGTCGGACGACGTTTTTGTCAATTAATAATGACAATTTTCATACATATGTCAATGCGATATATCCAAGCGAACTAGAAATTAAAGATACAACAGAATCAAGCACACACGCTTCATACTTAGACATTTTACTTAATATAAACACAGACGGGAAATTAACAACTAAGCTGTACGACAAACGCGACGATTTTGGCTTTCTCATCGTAAATTTTCCACATTTAAATAGTAATATCCCTCAGTCACCCGCATATGGAGTTTATATTTCACAAATGATTCGATATGCCAGGGCGTATACAACATATGACGATTTCATATACAGAGGTAACCTACTCACAGACAAATTATTGACACAGGCATATCGAAAAAGCCGCGTTTAACTGTCAGCGTTTCCGCAAGTTTTTACGGTCGGTATAATAGGCTTGTTTGCGACTCTACTCTGTTTAACTAATTGACAATTGTTTAGTTGCCTTTTCGTTTGTGGTGGTTGTTGAGACGTCTGTCACAATTGTGAAGAGGATACACTCCTCCACGTGTTTCATTAGACTTGATGCTGCCTGGAACCTCACGGCGGTTGTAACCGGTCGATCAGGGGGTATGCTTTCTCCTCCATGGCACCTGATCCCACCACTCCTTGGTTTCCAAAGAGTTCGTCTATCGAATGTCCTTCATTTTTACCGGTTCACTGTATCTATGTCCTGGGCCTGACTTCTATTGATTTACACTTTGGTCCATCTGAAAATTTTTTACATGTAAATCTAAATATCTCTTTTAAAAAATTGCAAAATCCACTATCCAACCCATGCTAGGTTAAATATATGTATTCAAATATAAGCAATATTTACAATATGTTATGTGCACTTATTTCCGCGCAATTTATTTACCTATTTGGAATAATTTGGTCAACTCGACAGAAAGGAGAACATATAATCTCAACCCCAGTAATTAAAAATGCATATATTGCATATGTTTGATCATATGATAAAAAGAATCTGTCACAAGTTTCTATCACATTTATGACGCTCGTTATGAATTTTCCATTTTTGCTCGCGAGAGTATATGTACTTACTGTTAACAGTACCTCATTTGAGTACACCAGATACTGTTTCAAAAAACTTCGATTTCAATTCTCGGAAGGAAAGATAACTCTGCCTGTTTATATGTGACAGTGTTAAAACTTCGTTGAGTAACACACTCGTGGGTTCGACAGTTTATTAATAATTATGCCACATAAAGATGATGTCTATATCTTTTTTATTTGTTTTAACTCTGAAATTAACTTAAAGATAAATTGATGTGCATCCAAAATTAAATTACATCTTAGTGCTTCATTATAAATACACTCATTTTTATCTCTAAGTTATAATTCAAATATGTAATATTAATATTATCTGAAAGAGTTATTCCACTTTACAGGTAAGTGATTAAAATGCAAAGTAAAAAACACAAACATTTGAAGAAAATTATCTATCTATTTACAAAACTGAAAACGAAGTTGATCACATAAATCCACAGTAATACATACATATATATATTCTAAACCTCTTCATACAAATGTATACATCTATTAGCAGGCATGATAAAATGGTAGTCTTTTAAAAAGGACAAAATATATCAATTCTACTTAATATAAAGACAGACGGGAAATTAGCAACTAAGCTATACGATAAACGCGACGATTTCGGCTTTCCCATCGTAAATTTTCCACATTTAAGTAGTAATATCCCTCAGTCACCCGCATATGGAGTTTAATATTTCACAAATGATCCGATATGCCAGGGAGCGTGCACAACATATGAAGCTTTCATATACAGAGGTAAACTATCTCACTGACAAACATTATTGACACAGGGATATCGACAAACCTCGTTTAATGTCAACGTTCCGCAAATTTTACGGTGTCGGTATAATAGTCTTGTTTGCGAGCTACTCTGTTTCACTAAGTAAAATGTTGAGTTGCCTTTTCGTTGGCGGTTGTTGAGACGTCTGTACCAATTGTGACGAGGATACACTCCTCACTTGTTTCATTGGACTTGACTGTGGACTCACGGCGGGTGTGACCGGTCAACAGGAAGTGCTTACTCCTCCATGGCACCTGATCCCACCTCTTGGTTTCCAGAGGTCCGTGTTTGTCCATTTTTACCGGATTTGTATCTATGTCCTGTACATTCTATTGATTAATACTTTGGTATCTGAAATTTTTATATACTAAATGATATAATAGAAACTTTATAGAACCTCTTTTTGGTTTGATTCAAACTCGTAAGTCTGGTTATCAATCTGGTGATCAATGTACTGTTGTTATCTTTCTGTCTGGAATTTGCCAACTTAGCTTCTATCCCGCTTCCATGAGTTTTAAAAATTTTTGCTCCCAATTTTCCGTCTCCGTCTTCCGTTTTTTCAACTACAAAAATCATCATTTCCTCTTCCCTTTCATAAGTTTCTTTTTTCGTATCGTTAAAAATGGGATTGTTTGTTTTTTGTTTGTTTATTGTTGTTTAACGTCCCACTCAAGAATAATTTACTCATGTGGAGACGTCACCAAATGCCGGTGAAGGGCTTCAAATTTTGGCCTCTGCTCGACACTTATGGCCAATGAACAATTCTTTAACGTTTCGACACCTACTATGACACGGGACTTTCGAAAGACAGGAAACCAACCTGCCGACGGT
This sequence comes from Atrina japonica, assembly GCA_030159075.1. Lineage (NCBI taxonomy): Eukaryota > Metazoa > Mollusca > Bivalvia > Pterioida > Pinnidae > Atrina > Atrina japonica. The sequence goes on along the minus strand of BROG01000195.1, from coordinate 1,009,467 downwards.
GGGACTCGAACTCACGACCTCATGATCCAGAGTCTGAGCCAGGCCGGCTCTTAAAAATGGGAAGCTGGTATGCAGCCAAGAGGGGAAATTCGCGTGATATCTCGTATAAACTTCCGGCCAGTAAGTTTTAATGATTCATGGAAATTGTAACTCCAAACTTTGACGTGATCGAAGGTGCATCTTCAGTTTTAATTAGTTTAATGAGTAACTGATCATTGCAAAACTGAATAAGTAATTCTGGGTACCGCTGGCCAAAATATCGGGAAAGAAATTCCAGAGAATCATAGTTTATTTTTTTTTTCAGAGGTTTTACAATGTGTATGTGACTGCTTCGAAACCACTTAATTCATATACAATCATTCTCATTCTCATTAATGGTTCATGATAAAATTAACTTAATTTTATGTTTATGAGAACAGGAATACCCATAAGGCAATTTCGTATTCATCTAAATGTTCGATGAATTTTCGTTGTTTTTATAGAAATGGATCATCGAGAAATTTCACTTATAAAATTATAGACTTATAAAATGTTATAAAATATTTCTAAGTACCGTTAAATAAGAGTTTTATTCGGAACTTTGTGAAAAGTTTGAAACATCGAGAAATTTGAATCACTGAAGTTCCACTGTGTATGAATCTACAAACATCAGCTAACGCTAAAACTACTGTACGCCAATCAACAACTTTGGCTGTAATATCGAAATCATGTTTAGCTCAGTTATTTTAGCTATCCACTCTGGCTTTAAGTATACACAAATATACATTTTTACGTCAAATAACATGCTGTATCATAACTAAAATATTAAACTGAACAGTTCAATTAAACGTAACTTGTAAGTTGAAAAAAAATAACTCGTTCAACACTCTTAATACGTATACGTCATTCAATATACATTTATGCTAATTTCCAGCTCAAATGAGAAAGTTTAATTAGCAGAAACGATCGTGTTGACGATTTGTTTTGGCCCCTTTTGTAAAACTATAACTTTGAATGATATTTAATCAATACCTTCATTTCGCTTCAAGACAGCCTAAAGATGGGGAATGGGTATGAAATAATGAAAAAATCTAGACTCTTTGGAAAATAACGAAATCTAAAAATCAAACAGAGCGAAATAAAGAATATGCGTAATTAATTAAATGAACATATCAGCAAAAACATCTAACAAACCGAGGACCTTATCATGAGTTTTCCAGACAATTTGCATCCTGTAATTACATTAGATGTGTTATAGCAAAACAGATGTAACATTACAAATCACCTTTACATCCACGTGTAGTGACGTGTTACTATCTGTTAAAAATGAGGATTGAGTGTTCGATTTGACAAACAGAAAGTTAATTAAAATTACAAATCACCTTTATATCCGCGTGCAGTGACGTGTTACTTTCTATTAAAAATGTGAATTGAGAGTGTTCGATTTGACAAACAGAAAGTTATTAAGATTACAAATCACCAAACGAATCAAAATCCGTATATATCAGTAAAAGCACTTAACGAGCAAAACCGCATGCGTATATATATATATATATATATAATTGGACGCGTTCTATTTTTCCACTCACTTAACGAGTACATCGCATGCATGTCCACACACACACACACACACACACACACACACACACACACACACACACACACACACAAGAAAGATATTTATATATATATACATAAAATTTAACATATTATATCTAACACACACACACACACACGCATATATTATATTATATAATATATATATATATATATACTATAATATATATATGTTATAGTATATATATATATATATATATATATATAATATATATTTATATATATATATTATATATATATATATATATATATATATATGTGTGTGTTAGATATAATATGTTAAATTTTGTGTAAATACATGTATATATACACGCGCATGTAGCGATGAGAAACTGCAAGAACTCACTTACATTCTTAGAATTTGCTGTATCATAGCTAGGAAGAACTATTACATCAGGGTAAATTAACAAAAATAATAAATTTACAATTAAATGTCTGCCATTTTTATAATATCATGATAAAAGTTTTCTCTAATTAGCTACAATCTAAAATCTGAAAATTTTGAAGAAATTATCTGATTATTCTATCATGAATTAGTGGGTGCTGCTTCATCCTGGGATTCCTAGTTTAATAGTATATATTTCAAAATATTCCCTACTACAATATTTGAACTCAAATGAACAGTAATGTCGAAAATAGCCATTCTTTAGCTTATTTCTGAATCAAGAGAACATGAAACATCACTGAGAAATGGGGATTGGTCATACTAGGTGTTGTACGTCAACTGTATTACATTCCTTGGTATTTTTATCTTCCTCTCTGGAATTCGTAATATCAATTTCTATCCCGCTTCCATTAGTTTCAACATTTTTGCTCCAAGTTTCCTTCATCTTTCCCTTTTTCCTGTTTGTCATACACTTCTCTAAATTTCTTATCGTTAAAGATTGGAAGCTGACAGGCATCCACGACTGGAAATTCTCGTGATATCTCGTGAAATCTTGCGGCCAGTAAGTTATAATGTTTCTTTCTAATTATAACTTCAAAATCCGACGTGGCCGCAGGCGAATTGGCAGTTTTTATTAGTTCAATGAGTAGCTGATCATTACAATACTGAATAAGTAATTCTGGGTACCGCTCGCCAAAATGTTGGAAAACTAATTCCAGAACACTTGAATGTAAAAAGCGATAGGAGCCTGCATCCGATTTTTTTACTATAGAATCTAAATAGTACTGTAAAATTCTATCAATGCATTTCAGATCAGCTTTTTCTAACTCTAAATTTTCAATTATATTCTGAAACATTTTTTCGTTTTGTTCGGAATCGATTACTCCCCCTTTCAGCATAACATATACAAACACAGCATACTCGTATCGCTGACTGTCCATTGTAGAAGGATTGTTCGACCTATGCAGAATACCAATGTCTTTCATGGATTTATATGGATTTTGGAAAAATCGAACTCCTTCCATAGTATATTTTCTTACTCTACAAAATAAAGAACACGCTTCCGGAAAGCCTAAAATGCACACCTTACTTTGTTGTGTTTTCACTAGTTTATTTAAAGTTTGTCTCTTTATCTTCACTTCTATCGCAGTATTTAGAATTCTTCTGTCTTGATAATTTTCCTTTCCTCCTTTCTCTTCGCTATCTTCAATTATGTGATAGTTAAAATGTTTGAAATGGGATTCCAGAATACGTTTCTTTTCATCTTCATTTAACACAAAATTTTCATGTGAAAGATCAACAACAGCATTCTTTACTTGGTCGGGCAAATCCTTTAAACTGCTGCCAGTTATTGAGCGCATGGTAAATATTGCATATAGTTTGCCATTGTCACAACAGTGTAAGATTTCATCAAAAATTGATAGATATGTATCAGATGGTTCTGACGGCCTGTTCCATCGTCCAAAACAAGCATCAAACAGAATGCATGTACGCGAATTACTTGATAAAGCATTTTTCCATCCACTGATCGAACTCAATACTTTCCAACCCATTTTGGTTCTACTTGTCCCACATCTATGGAGTAGCTCTAAACCATGTTCTGTTGTCCCACTTCCTGGTGACCCAACTAATATGACAAATTTGTTTTCATCAAGCAAACGTTTGGCTTCATCGAATGCCCGTGTCTCGATGTACAATTTGTCGATCAGGTGATCTTTCAGAAGAGCTGAAGTTAAACAAAATATTGTATGTATAACTGACATAACCATTCTATTCAATACAGATGTGTTGGCACGCATTATATTATAGAGAAATGCCGGGAAAATGTCCAGAAAGTTGGAGTATGGATTTACCAAGGTGCTAAGCACTGCGGTCAATTCAATTTCCAACTTATTGGACATTTTTGAGGCTTCTCTCTATACATAGTATACTGTTCTAATATTTTTAGCACACCTGGTGTACCTGATATACCTTAATTGGACAGTTTTTTATTGTTTGTACCTGTCCATGATTTTGAAGTATAGGGTGTGGGCAAACGATGACCGGTCAAGCATGTGAGATGATATGCAGGTACATGTAATATCAGGAGTCAACATGTAATCAGGGAGGGAAGACCTATTTTGACACAGTTGAAATGTTAACATTGATTCAGAAGTTGTACTTAGTGAAATATAGGATTCAGAGCACGAAATAATAATTAAGCTGTATACAAAGGTCTAGAGGTTCCCAGGAGCCTGTACAGCTCACCTGTACTAAACTGACCAACATTAATTTAAAATTTGCAAAGCAGTTTAAGATGTGTTTCCCATAGGATCCAATGTTAAACAACTTTACCCGTTGGAAGCCTTCTTGGATGGGATGTGGACCTGCTGAACACAATTTTTACAGGGGACCAACCAAACACTATTTTGACCAAGTTTGTTCCAACTGGCCTGCTGGAGATCGAAAAGATCTTTTTGAATGTGTTTCCCCATTGGGTTCAATGT
>BROG01000195.1:965000-1000000 GCA_030159075.1 Atrina japonica | reverse complement strand
ATTGACGGAATATAAATCAACAGTAAGATAAAATAAGAAACTCGAATACTATCTCGACAAATATTTTTAAACAATAGTATACAACATTACTATTGATTTGCATGCATTACCTGGCGACTTGGTCTTCACTTTGTGAGTTACACGCCGAATCTGAACATAAAGTAAACACTCATTTAATATGATAACGTAACATGCTTTCTTTACATGCTTTGTTTGCTTTATATTTTTGAGTAACACTCGTAATGCGTGTATATAATACATCGGAAATACCTTATTTTTTCATTATAAAATGTATCCTCATGTAACATATAGTTATAAGTAAACGTTCTAATAAATATTATTCAATTATAAATTCTTATCTTTGATACACACAACACATCATTTAAAATTAAATGTCATTTACATGAGTTGAAAATGTATAATGTTTTGTTGCAAAATCTTTATGGGTTATTCACATCAATGAAAAGCTTACTGTTAGATTTATTCTTATCAGTTTAAGTATCACGTATGTGCGATATAAATAGTAACACACACATACGCACACACACACACACACACACACACACACACACACACACACACACACACACATACACACACGTACACACATACACACACAAACACACACACACGTACACACACATACACACACGTACACACACACAAACAGATCCTAACATTTAGAAATTGTACTTTGTATATCATGTAATTTTAACCTTTAAATGTCACAGTTGCCGTTTGATATTTAAGTCACGTGTACATAAATATATTCAAGTGTGTAAATGGATAGACACAAAAACACATACAGTCGTCCGATTAAAATCACATGACAAAGGAATATAAGTTATTAACAATATGCACCTGATTTTAACTCAATTTTATAATATCTTCGTTAGAACTATTTGGTTTATTTTGTGTAACAAATGTTATATATATATATATATATATATATATATATATATATATATATATATATATATATATATATATATATATATATATATATATATATAAACACGACATAACTTTCTGTATCAATGTAAAATGTATTCTCCTTATGTACAATTTATTTGAAACTGAATATTCCGATCAATATTGTTCAACTATATAAATTCTTATCTACGATATATAAAATATCTATTTTTTTTAAAATTAAATGCCATTTATTTTGAGTTGAAAACGTATAACGGTTTTGTAGCAAAATTAAGGTGGGTTACTCACATTGATGCAAAATTCAATGTTAGGTTTATTCTTAACACTTTTAAGTTTCACTTATGTGCGTTATAAATAGTAACATACACACATACACATACATACACACACATACACACACACACATACACACACACGTATTTAGGACTACGAGGCCGTGCTTACATTTGAAAACGTGTTGGGACAGATACACAGCATGAGGACATTTTCCTTTCGATTCATCACATGGTATTGTGTCAATTCTACTTGCGTCTGTATTAAAGATGGAACATGATTCTGAAATGTTATTTAAGATAAAATCAACTATAATAGGAAACATAGCATATTGTAAATATGGAGAAAGGGCTAATGTAAATTTCAGAATTGTAACTGGGGCTGCTAGGACAGAAACTCCTAGTCAAGTTTTCTTTCAGTCTTGCCATGCATTAGTACATGTAGACCCTATACGCATCCAGTCAATAAATGTTTAGCAGCAGATTGTCATGGATAATGCTAAATATTGTCTTTACTCACTGATGCAATTATAGCTAAAGCTTCTATAAATATCTCTCAATTACGAATCATACAATTAAAAATTAAAACAACCGTAACACCTGTTCAATTATTTCTAAAATCGTTTTTGTATAACGGGCAGACGAGAGGTGTGGTTATGTAAAAGATATACATGTAGTTGATCAACTAACTACGTTCAGGATAACATCATTTACATGTATTACACAAATTTTTGTAACATGAAGCTTTCTACAAATAAGAACAAGACAATAATATACCTGACTCAATCCACGATGGCAGCGTACATACTTCCCGCGTTCTCCCGAACTCATCTAGAAGGCAATGGTAAATATCAGACGAATTACACGAGAACTGTTTTTCAGCCTTCTCCCAATCTTCTTGGTTTGTTGGGCAGACTGTCACCATGATTGTTTTCAGATTGTTCTATAAATAGTTCTACCTCTGTCTATAAGTTGTATAACCCTCATTGGTGCACCGGAAATGACAAAAGATTTTAAATTGAAAGCGAAACAAAAAAATCCCAACAAAATGAATAAATTAAAATATTTTTTGTACCTGGATACAAACATTGTACCAATGACATAAACATTTTGCAGAATGCATTTATACATCAATATTTCCCACAAAAGTCTCATTTAACGAATGAAGGCTTGTCAGAAAAGGGTGCCACCCAAATGCGTCCGATAAACGCACTCTGATAAGCGTTCATTCGTTATATTTATATATCATAGTTTTCAAACTGAAAAACAAAATAAATGAATAGAATACCCCCGCCCACCCTATTACGTGATCAGTATCATTGAAGGGGAAGAAGGGTACCCAGGGGTATACAAAAAGCTTCTCATAATTTTTTTCTTTTTTTTTTTGCATACTTATTCATAATGAATGTATGAATTTAATAGAATAAATAATCTGGCACATCTGTGGGTATATAAAAAATATTGACATTGCAAGAGTTATGCCCCTTTACAGAATTTTGATTCTTTTCAAAATAAAAAGCCGTTATTTTTTTTACAGAACTCATTTTTCTAGCTAACTTGATAAAATTTGATCAAACGCCATGATATTAATGTGCTTTTATGCTTTTATTAGAACTGATAGATAAAGAGGACGAAAGATTGAAAACTGTGACCCCAAATTACCAAATTTTTAAACACTTAAATGTTAAATTCGGTTGCTATGAAAAAAATTAGAAATCATTTTTTTTTCTGTAAATGATTAATTCAGAATGGTACAACAATTATTTATTGTCGATAAAAAAGCTGTGGGTATATAGCGAAGAAATAACATCTTGAAGTATGCCGAAAGTGACTGTACCAACATTTGACTTTGAGTGTGACCTTTGTCATGACCTTGACTGAGCGATGCACCTTATTCACAATGAACCTTTCCTGTAAGTTTTACAAAAGTATCATATACAATAAGAAAGTAATGATAATTTATGTCAAAATATGACTGTACCCAGATAAACAGACACAGGGACAAAAGATGCCAAACAATGTGAAGCTGTGTTTCATAAATGACACAAAAACACAGTTTATATTACCTTATTGACATTCTGGTCACATGACCAGGTGTCCTTAACGCCCTTCATGTGATGGGACAGCGAAGTTCAAGTTATAACCGTAAAGTATATTTTTAATGAAATATCTTGGTGTGCCGTCAGGTTATGAATGAAGCTACATCATTATGTGACGTCATATGAGGATTATAGGTGATATGAACGGCGTATAGATTAACACTGAGTCTATGGGAGACTGCTGCTTTTTTTTACCTAGATACAAACATGATTACAGTGGCTGGTTTAGGACACATAAATTATTTTATTTTATCTCGTTATCACGAGATACCATTTCGTGATAACGAGATGATTAAGTCGTTATAACGAGAAAACTATCTTGTTATTACGAGATAATTAAGTTGTTATAACGAGAAAACTATATCGTTATAAAGAAATGGTTAAGTCGTCATAACGAGATAACTCTCTCGTTATAACGATAATTAAGTCATTATAACGAGAAAACTCTCTCGTTATAACGAGATAGGTATTTCGTTATCACGAGATAATTAAGTTCTTATAACGAGATAGCTATCTAAAGGAAGAACTAACTCATTAAACCAATTCAGTTACATGTATCTCGTTATTCTTATGTTATACAATGTACTAACGGTATGTGTCACTTTCCGAATTTGTGTATGTTGCATTTTAATGGTGCATTTTATCTAGACCCTCTATTATCCATGATTTTAGTGTATAACTTTGGTACAGATAATATATTTTGGTATCCATATGGTCCGCCCTGGGACACATGCCCGGCTAATATACAGCCTGTTGTACTAAACCATTGATATGCACTAATAACAAACACCTATCACTATCACTACGAGGCGTATTGTGTAATTTTACATAAATGCATATTATTTTGCAACACTCTTCAGCATACCGCAGTTGAAAATTTGAAGATAAACATCAATAATTAAAGAGGTAGTGCGCGCCTATAGGAAAAACACCTGCTTTGTTTACAACATGGGCGCAGACATTTTGGACACCCAAAGTTGTGCGGAGGGAAAAATGAGCCCAGAGATCTGATTGGTCATTAAATCAAAAAATTAGTTTGGCCATTAATAAGTGAAATTAAGGTGATAAAAAAGATACATGAATATTGGTAGTACTTTGGAAATTATAGGGTTGGCGGATGAAAATTGAAAGGGAGGGGTCATATGAGAATAGATATTTCCCTTTGGTGCGGAATACTACGAGTTGTAAACAAGTGAAAATTTGAAGTAGAAATGCAACGGCAACCTATACTTTTGATTGCATATTTTGTTATCAAAAATATTGATCTTTCAGCACAGGGTACTTATTTGACCCAGATTTAATAAATATGGGAGTGACAGTGACCTGAAGTTTTGTAAATTAGCATTGAGGCCTATGGGAAAATATTTGATGGTGTCTGTCCTGTAGGCCTAATATAATCAGTATAATCGTTAACCAATAACGTTATTGTTCAATATTTGTTCGTCATTATTTTTACACTTCATGCTATGAATAGACCATGTCATACAACAACATTCACTCGGATATATTTGTTCAAGTTCGCAGAAATTGAGATATAACCTCAATCACTTTTATATCACTTCTTCACGTATACAAAAACAAGAAGCAAATGCAAATATGTACTTTATTTGATAAATTTGGGTATTGTCTTCGAATAAGTCGACTTGTATTCTTGCGCTCGCTTCCGTATTCACGACTTTAATATCTAAAAATACAATTACATGTATCACTTTCACTGTTTCCCTCCTTCCTACGGTTAAATTATCTCGTTATAATGAGAGTTTTCTCGTTATAACGAAATAGTTATCTCGTTATAACGACTTAATTATCTCGTTATAACGTTATAATGACTTAATAATCTCATTATAACGAGATAGCTTTCTCGTTATAACGAGATATTTATCTCGTTATAACGACTTAATTATCTCGTTATAACGACTTAGGTATCTCGTTATAACGAGATAAAATAAAATAATTTATGTGTCCTAAACCAGCCACCGTACATTATACCAGTGACTTTGTAGAATACATCTATAGAAGTTTTAACATTGTATAATTAATACTTTCAGAATTAAAAATGCACTTCACTACACAAATTATATTGTTTGCTTTGTATGCCCCATGTTTGTTTTCTACGAACCGGATTAAGAATCACGATATACAACTTTTAGATTCATCATGATAATTACTAAAAAAAAGTTAATGCTTATTTTTTTTTTTTTTTTTTGGCTTTTTTTGGACAATGTGAAAGTTTAGTTGCATATTATATAGATCTACAAATTCAAGCTATAATAACGAAACATTCCCAAATTATCCAATTTGAATTTCAATTTCAGATTGGCAACAGGCCAATCTATATCTATCTGAACATACATTAACAGGCATTAAGGTGCAGGGTAGGTGTCAGGGCGGGTGTGTCTCTGGTCTGCAGGGAATACTTACTCAACTTAGGGCGGGTGTGTCTGGTCGGCAAGGAAAACTTACTCAACTCAGGGTGGATGTGTCTGGTCCGTAGAGAATACTTACTCAACTCAGGGCGGATTTGTCTGGTCGGCAAGGAATACCTACTCAATTCAGTGTGGGTGTGTCTTGTCTGCAGGGAATTCTTACTGAACTCAGGGTGGGTGTGTCTGGTCGGCAGGGATGACCTCCTCAACTCAGGGTGGGTGTGTGTGGTAGGTAGAGAGAATACTTACTGAACTCAGGGAGGGTTTGTAGGTCGTCAAGGAATACCTACTCAACTCAGGGCGGGTGTGTCCAGTCTTCAAGGAATACCTACCCAACTCAGGGCGGATGTGTTTGATCGGCAGGAAATACTTACCCCTTGACACCTGATCGTATCTAGGTGTTCCGTTATTGCTACTGCACTATATAGGGCCTACCTACATTTTGTCATCTGGAGTTCAAAACGACTGACGATTGACATAGGGTATATATGTCTAACTGTGGGTACTTTGTCCCACTTAGTTGTTGTTTGATACTTTTGATGTTAAAAAATGAATAAATGAAAAGTAGCATAGTAGGATAGTGGCTGACACAGTGCCCATTATTAAAAAGTGTCATACTGCATGTAATGTTGAGTCTGCCGGAAGTACGGCCACACCAATATTGAGAGAGAGAGAGAGAGAGAGAGAGAGAGAGAGAGAGAGAGAGAGAGAGAGAGAGAGAGGAGAGTGAGAGAGAGCTAAACGACAATGTGTTCTTAACTTAAATAGGGCTACTGTCCTGTACTCATTTTTAATTTATTACAAATTAAATATAAGTAAAGGACATGTATGTTAAATCACTTATCTATGTATTATTAGATATTTATTTTGCATCATTATCTGATACTTGTATTTTGAAAATAAAAAATAAACAGAACAAAAGGAACTTTTCTGTTTTAAAGTTACTGGTCAAATGTGTATAAATATCGAGCTTTACATTCGTGAAAACAAATTAAAATCAAGACGGATTGTCACCTGTATTAGATATACAGACACATCTTTATTCTAGCACAGCGTTGAATATAATTACTTCAAAATCAAACTTAAAATTACATTTTCGATATATTTTACAAAATGATTTACCCATATTTCATAGTAAAAGACTATATGTATTTCTACATTGAATTCACTGGAGACTAATTCTATTGGATATGTTCAGGATGTCTGGGATAAATATACAAATCTGGGAAAAAATCAACAAATATGGACCTCTGAAAATCAAGATATGGGACCAGGTACCATGGAGGAGAAGGCATCCCCTGTTGACCGGTCACACTGCCCGTGAGTCCAAGGTCAAATTCAAATGTAATAAGCGATGAACGAATCCTCATTACAATTGATACAGCCGTCTCATTAACAACAGCTTTCGAACAAGCAAATCAATATTTCACAGTTAGTGAAACAGAGTAATCGCAAACAAGACCATGTATGTATATATATATATATATATATATATATATATATATATATATATATATATATATGAAATATACATATGCTGAAAACGCCCTGGCATATCGGATCATTTGTGAAATATAAACATGATAACAATGTAGCACCATCATGTTATTGCAGATGTTGTTATCATTCTGACTAAATTCACACATATCAATCATTATAAAAGGGTAATGGAGCACCAATGTATTGTCAAATTTGTGTTGCACCCGACTACATAAAATAGTCCTTACTTGTCCCCCGACAAAACTTTGATTTCCATCGATCAATACCATCTCTATTTGGTCCCATTCCCTGCAGCAGTCCAATCCACCTATTTGATGTATATTTTTCTGACTACAATTTGATGCAAGAAAAAACACCCCGAAAGTATCAATAGTCTTCAAGACGTCAATGTCTATATTACACAAATGTATATATTCAAAGAACATTTTACATATTGTCATTATCAACTGCTTCAATGGGAAAAATATATTTAACATATAAATGCTGCTTTCGAACAAGCCGATAGCCAATGAAATGTTTTTTATATCTGATCACCATCTTTTTTTCATTTCCCCTGAAATTTGAAAATAGGCGGGAACCCTGTATATCATAAACAATATATTTGTTGTCAATATAGGTCTACCAAGTTAAAGTGGCACATGTTTACAAACACAACGAGTCTAAATTGAATTATAACAGGGGTGACAGACTTGCCTTTGGCAACAAAAATAGTAGTTGCAGTGATACATGGAGTCACATTTTACCTGTGCATTCCTTGTTTTTGTCTAATAGACCATATTGCTTTTGTCAGACCCCGGATGTGTCACTTTACCCTGGTAGACCGGTACATGACACAAATATCTAACACAAGGGTTATATAGGAAAAACAGTGAATTGTATGATACCACTTTCCCTTTAGAAAATATGCATCTTTTTATAAACTGGAGCTCAAATGATGAAATGTAATTGACAGAAACGATCGTGTTGAGCATTATAACTTTGGTATTATGTTTATAGTATTTATAACCACTAGGTCGTTGCCGCTGCTGGTGAACAGTTTGATCCCCCCGAGAATATACATAAACCTAGTACCTGGTATTTCGGTAACAGCTGATAATATTATACTAAAGTAATATTTTGCACTTATAACACCATTTAAATTCCAAATTCTTCAAAAACTAAGATACAATAGTGATCTCTTGATAGTGGTTTCTCTTAGACGGATTTGGCTTTGCATTGCTTTAAATTTATTATTTAGCCTTGTATGATATCATTATTTCTTTTGAAAATAATTTTTTAAATTGGAGTTCAACTGATCAAGTCTAATTGACAGAAATGAGCGTCTTGAGTAATATAACTTTGGTATTATGTTTATAATATTTATATAATATCACAACTAATCATTAGTGTCACAGGAAAATTAAAAGAAAAAATCAATAATATGAAATGCGTTAATTAACGTAAAATGAAATAATTATATTCATGAAAATCAATTTCAGTTGTTAACTTGTTAAGCAATGTTAAACAAATACACCTATCACTTAAATATAGAATATAGAAATTACGTATACGAAAAAAAGACAAAGAACCTCAAGACTTGAATACAACCTATGTATAATTTCTTCCAAAACGGTTTAAATGTAAATGGATTTCAGATTTAAAGAAGTAAAAATGAAGAAGTACCAATTAATAATCACAGTTTAAGTCCATTAGAGCACGAAGAATTGGATGTGCAATGGTCTCAACGGGATAGGACCGGGTGTCCGGAGGGAGTCAGCATACTCTGCTGGCATGCCACACCTCGGTCGCAAATATTACATGGAAACCTTTCAAGTACGATCAACGGGTCAAATTCGGTGAAAAGATCAAGTTTGGTGAAGAGGTCAAGTTCGGTAAAAAGTATGATAGGCGAAAGAGAGTCACTGTCCGAGGTTGTGCTCCGGAATACTATCTAATATTATTGAGATATCAAAATTTCAGATACCAAAGTATAAATCAATAGAATGTCCAGGATATAGATACAAATCCGGTAAAATTGGACAAACACGGACCTCTGGAAACCAAGAGGCGGGACCAGGTGCCACGGAGGAGCAAGCATCCCCTGTCGACCGGCCACACCCGCCGCGAGTCCACAGCCAAGTCCAGTAAAACAAGTGAGGGGTGTATCCTCGTCACAATTGGCACAGACGTCTCAACAACCGCCAACGAAAAGACAACTCAACATTTCACTTAGTGAAACAGAGTAGTCGCAAACAAGACTATTATACCGACCGTAAAATTTGCGGAACGTTGACATTAAACGCTGTTTTCGATATCCCATCGTCAATAATTTGTCAGTGAGTAGTTTACCTCTGTATAAGAAATATTCATATGTTGTGCACGCCCTGGCATATCGGATCATTTGTGAAATATAAACTCCATATGCGGGTGACTGAGGGATATTACTTTTTCTTCTTTTGATTCAGCAGTTTCTGAATGAAGTCTGCTTCGTATGAATAAAGGAACAGGTCAGAAAATAAAGGAGCACACTTGGTTCCCATAGGAATGCCGACAGTTTGTTGAAAGACCACGTCTCCGAACATTACAAATATATTGTCTATTAGAAATTCCAGCATGTTTTTTATATCAACTTCAGTATATTTATGTATAGAATCAGAGTGGTGTTTGACGAAATAAGTATCCTGATAGCCAATCACTAGATATTTAAATTTTCGGGTACCACCTTCAGTGAAAAAGCAGTTGTCTATGATGCTGAAAAGTCTTTCTTTTAATTTTTTATGTGGAATAGTAGTGTAAAGAGTAGAGAAGTCATAAGTTTTGATACTGTGAATTCGAGAAAAATTGTGTGCCTTCAAATTTTCTAAAAGCTGTTTAGAATTTTTAAGTATCCACATCTGATTTACACCGCTTCTGGAATAAGCAACTGTACAGTATTGTTGAAGTTTTTCCTTAATGGCTGTCAATATCTTGGTAAGGAGTAAAGATAAAGGTTTGGTAGAACATTTACTGGATCCTGCTATGTATCTTTGCTTATATGGGGTTTTATGAAGTTTAGGTATCCAGTATAAATGTGGTAGCTCGAAATCGGTATCCGTTGTAGGTATATCAAATGAGCGTAATACGGACACGTGATTTTGAAGGATCTCGTCCTTTGAAAGTGAGCTACGTGTGTATGTAGGATTTCCAGAATTCGTATTAAACCCAAGTTCTTCTAATAAACAATTATAGTAATGTGCCTTACAAATAAAAACTATATTATTTGAGGCTTTGTCGGCTCGTACCAGTACATACTGGTCATGTAACCTATCCAGTTCAGTTACTACTTCTGGATCATTAAATACAGAGGGATAACGTGTTTTCATAATCCCATTAAGTTTTCGAATACGAGATTTTATCAACCATCGTATGGCTTTCATCCATTCAGACAAAGTGTCTGATTATACGTCTTCATGTTTGGCCCATCGTCTGGCATAATCTTCGACGGAATCCATAACTAAACTGAAATTCTGACGCCAATTAAAGGAACGGGCTTCCCGATATTAAGGGCCCCTTTAAAAAAGATTTTTGAGGCTTTCATTTTCAACAATAGAAACGTCACCGGTAATGGCATGCCCGATAGTATTGTATTTGAAAGGAGATGAAGCACATGAACATGTGACAGTGCTGTTTAGAAGATGGTCGATGTCTAGGCACTGCAAAACCTGTTTGTAATTGAATAGCTTGGATGCGATGCTAGGTGTATAGCTGTTTGAAATGCAAGGCGTGGTCTTCAGTTTAAAATATGGTGGAATACAGGACTGAACTTTTTTGTGATTTTGAACATTGCCAATGCCAATGGGGGGCTTCATAATGTTTAACAAGATGCCCGTATCGACCATAACATTTCTTAAATGACGATTTCCAGCGTTCAACAACGTAACCTTGTGTAACTAGTTTATTGGCGAGTCGTTTTCGCTCATAGAACATAAACATTCATAAAGAAGAGCAAGTTGTGAAATGAAAACGCCATAGGCAGGAGAAGATGGAATATTACTACTTAGAAATGGGAAGTTCGTTGCGTTTGTCATAAAGGGAGGTATGAAGTTGATTGTCCTTTCTAATCGACAAGAGTAAATCTACGTAAGAAGCAGATGTGTTGCTCCCTGTCGTCTCATTGATTTCTAGCTCAACAGAAAATATCTGGCAGAGGTAATTCTGAAATTCTAAATTATTTATGGACAGGACGCAATCGATATACCTGTAAGTAAAATTGAACTGAGATGCTAACTGTTTGTTTCCTTTGGAGAGCAGAGACTGTATAAATTCCGCTTCATATGAATACAAAAAGATGTCAGCCATAACAGGTGCACAATTGGTACCACTTGGAATGCCGACAATCTGTTGGAAAACTTCCCGCAAAAACCACGAATATGTTGTCCACCAAGAACCCCAGCATCTTGATAATATCGTTCTCAGTGTATTTGTTATTGGAATCCGAGAGATTCAAATCCACATTGCAATTTTATAAAATCTCTTGCACGTCTTTGAACTAAAAAATAGTTTTCCTTTTTTCGAATATGAGTGTGATCAATACTGTAAACGTGGAAATAAACGTGTGTAGTTACTGACACTAAATACGCATCAGAGAATTTTTGGGGTATATTACCCCCCACCACCACCACCACCACCACCACTATACCAGTCTTAAAGTTGTGCTTATGAGCTAATAATTGTCGTTTAATACTCGACTGCTAAAGTAAGGTATGGCATCGCTTAAAAAAGAATTAAAATGACTAACAACACGGACAGAAATGGAGTCAAATTTCCTTCTTCAGGACTAAGATATTACAATAACATAAATAACACGTACACAAACACACACTAACACACACACACACACACACTCAGAATACACACGAAAAACTTCATGTTTAAATCGAAATCAAACAAGTGTTAGTATAAAGTCGCACTACCAACGATATAATGAAATGTGAATGAAATAAACGAATTTAAAGAGCCGGCCTGGCTCAGTCGGTAGCGCGCTCGACTCTGGATCGTGAGGTCGTGAGTTCGAGTCCCGCCGGCGACAGGTTGGTTTCCTGTCTTTCGGATGAGACAGTAAAAACTGGAGGCCCCGTGTCACAGTAAGTGTCGGCACGTTAAAGAACCCTCACTGCTCAATGGCCGTAAGTGCCGAGCATAGGCCAAAATTTGAAGACCTTCACCGGCATTTGGTGACGTCTCCATATAAGTGAAATATTCTTGAGTGGGACGTTAAACAACAATAAACAAACAAACAAACGAATTTAAATAGAATAAACAAAACTGTGATATTAGCAAGAAACTATAAAAAAACGAATCTGGTCACCCAAATCATGTTAAATTTACATGGTATCGAACCTGAAAGTAAATGAGACCTGGTAAGAACAATATATACATGCAAATGACAATATCGGGTGGGTTTGATACATCATAAGTTCGTACCAAAGGGATTCCATCATTAAAAACGAATGAACGATAGTGGTTTCGAGTATAAATCAATTCGAACCGGGATTTTTCTTTCCACATCGCTCCAATTTGACTTTTGATCAATAACCATGACTATTATGTCCTACCGGTTATGACTCTCAATTTGAAATGTTCACCCATATGTATCTTGAATTTTTTAGTTTTAATGGTCGATCGGTGGTTATTGATGCGTCTACCGAGGTCTTTAGTTTCACCAATATATTGTTTCCAGCAAACTTTGCAAGTGCTTACATAGACGCAGTTGTTGGTGTTGCATGATGTGCTTTGTAAAATCTTGCAAATACGTCCTATATATATATATGTATATATAAACAATATATAGACAAATAAAAATCCAATATCAACTTAAGTTTGATAATAATATCAGTAAAAGCACATAACGAGCACATCGCATGCATATATATATATATATATATATATATATATATATATATATAATATATATATATATATATATATATATATATATATATATATATATATATATATATATATATATATGTTAGATATAATATGTTAAATTTTGTATAAATACATGTATATATACACGCACATGTAGCGATGAAAAATTGCAAGAACTCACTTACATTCTTAGAATTTGCTGTATCATAGCTAGGAAGAACTATTACATCAGGGTAAATTAACAAAAATAATAAATTTAGAATTAGATGTCTGCCATTTTTATAATGTCATGATGAAATTTTTCTCTAATTAGCTACAATCTAAAATCTGAAAATGCTGTAGAAATTATCTGATTATTCTATCATGAGTTACTAGGTGCTGCTTCATCCTGGGATTCTTATTTTAATATTTCAAAATATTCCCTACTACAATATTTGAACTCAAATAAGTAGTACTGCCGAAAATAGTAATTCTTTTGCTTATTTCTAAATCAAGAGAACATGAAACATCACTGAGAAATGGGGATTGGTCATACTAGCTGTTGTACGTCAACAGTATTACTTTCCTTGGTATTTTTATCTTCCTCTCTGGAATTCGTAATATCAATTTCTATCCCGCTTCCATTAGTTTCAACTTTTTTTCTCCCAGTTTCCTTTATTGGCTCCTCGGGTAAATCTCCGGTTTCTACAACTACATAATCATCTTTCCCTTTTTCCTGTTTGTCATACACGTCATACACTTCTCTAAATTTCTTATCGTTAAAAATTGGAAGCTGATACGCTTCCACGACTGGAAATTCGCGTGATATCTCGTGAAATCTTGCGGCCAGTAAGTTATAATGTTTCTTTTTAATTGTAACTTCAAAATCCGACGTGGCCGCAGGCGAATTCTCAGTTTTTATTAGTTCAATGAGTAGCTGATCATTACAATACTGAATAAGTAATTCTGGGTGCTGCTCGCCAAAATGTCGGAAAACGTTTTCCAGAACACTTGAATGTAAAAAGCGATAGGAGCCTGCATCCGATTTTTTTACTATAGAATCTAAATAGTACTGTAAAATTCTATCAATGCATTTCACGTCAGCTTCTTCTAACTCTAAATTTTCAATTATATTCTGAAACATTTTTTCGTTTTGTTCGGAATCGATTACTCCCCCATTCAGCATAACATATACAAACACAGCATGGTCGTATCGCTGACTGTCCTGTGCAGAAGGATTGTTCGACCTGTGCAGAATACCAATGTCTTTCATGGATTTATATGGATTTTGGAAAAAATTAACCCCTTCAATGGTGTATTTTCTTACTCTACAGAATAAAGAACACGCTTCCGGAAACCCTAAAATGCACTCCTTACTTTGTTGTTTTTTCACTAATTTATCTAAAGTTTGTCTCTTTATCTTCACTTCTATCGCAGTATTTAGAATTGTTTTGTCTCCACAATTTTCCTTTTCTCCTTTCTTTTTGCTATCTTCAATTATGTGATAGTTGAAATGTTTGAAATGGGATTCCAGAATACGTTTCTTTTCATCTTCATTTAACACAAAATTTTCATGTGAAAGATCAACAACAGCATTCTTTACTTGGTCGGGCAAATCCTTTAACTGCTGCCAGATTATTGAGCGCATGGTAAATATTGCATATAGTTTGCCATTGTCACAACAGTGTAAGATTTCATCAAAGAATGATAGATATGTATCAGATGGTTCTGACGGCCTGTTCCATCGTCCAAGACAAGCATCAAACAGAATGCAAGTACGCGAATTTCTTGATAAAGCATTTTCCCATCCACTGATCGAACTCAATACTTTCCGCCCCATTTTGGTTCTACTTGTCCCACATCTATGGAGTAGCTCTAAACCATGTTCTGTTGTCCCACTTCCTGGTGATCCAACTAATATGACAAATTTGTTTTCGTCAAGCAAACGTTTGGCTTCATCGAATGCCCGTGTCTCGATGTACAATTTGTCGTTCAGGTGATCTTTCAGAAGAGCTGAAGTTAAACAAAATATTGTATGTATAACTGACATAACCATTCTATTTGATACAGATGTGTTGGCACGCATTATATTATAGAGAAATACCGGGAAAATGTCCAGTAAGTTGGAGTATGGATTTACCAAGGTGCTAAGCACTGTGGTCAATTCAACTTCCAACTTATTGGACATTTTTTAGGCTACTTTCTATACATAGTAAACTGTTCTAATATTTTTAGCATACCTGGTGTACCTTATACCTTATTGGACAGTTTGTACCTGTCCATGATTTTGAAGTATAGGGTGTGGGCAAGCGATGACCGGTCAATGATGTGAGTATGATATGCAGGATTCAGAGCACGACATAATAATTAAGCGGGATACAAAGGACTAGAGGTTCCCAGGAGCCTATACAGCTCACCTGTACTATACTGACCATCATATACAACCATACAGATGTGTTGACACAGAATATGTGACATAAGTCAAAACATACTAAAACCCTATAATCTCGCTTCAAAAATGTTTCTTTTCGTTCCTGTAGAAGTAGATAAAAAAGTTCAAAGACCTGTTTATTCAGCCAATCACAACATAAAATGCCAGACATACCACTATTAAAGAAATAGATAGACGAATTTTAATGGACTCAACATATACTTGTCATTTTCCGAAAAGATTGCAAATATCTAAATGCAAAAGTATATTATAATAGTAATTTAACTAAAGCTGAAAAGGACTACCGCAAATAACACCATGACCACCCTTCATTTAGATCACCTACAATGTTACGTTGTATGAATCGTTTAGAAATATACAATTCTGTTTTTGTGGAATCCGATGTTCTGATTTCATGATGATGATGATGATCATCATGATCATGATAATGAATAAAAATGCACTCAATTAGATGTATAATTTTCCGAATTTGTAACAGTGTAAAATATATATACTTACAAAAAATACAGACTACCAAAGAGGCATGGATTGAAAGGGAGAAAAAGCAACATGGGCAAGACAAATGGTATGGTACATTTCATGAAAGTTTTGACATTCTGACGCAAATAACAACTGACTAAGTGAAAGTTAACAGATATAAATTGCATTTTAAAACATTTTGGTTTTTTAGTAAAACAATTTGTTCAAATTATGCTCAGTTATCTTTATTTTACATTCTTTCGATCGAATGGATTAAGAACTCTAGAAATATAAAAACCTCAGATACCAAAGTATAAATCAATAGAATGTCCAGGACATAGATCCAAATCCGGTAAAAAATGGACAAACACGGACTTCTGGAAACCAAGAATTTATCCGAATTTCAACCTGGGCAGCTTTAAATGGTAGAGAAGAAAAGGTGCATAGGAAAGGACCATTGGGTTTTTGCAAGAAATTGACTAACAAAATTCAGCTTACTCTCCCACGGGATATAATGTCCATAAGAGCGACAACATTTTGAGGTATTTCACCTTTTTTGACGGTATAACTATCTCAGTGAAGCGCCAAGAGGTAAACAGACCAAAACAGTCATCTGAAGAAGGTTCGATATAATTTACAATACTGACCGACAGTGTGAACTACTTGTACATGGACAAATGAAATGGGACAATGCTATATTGGACTGTCTGATCAATATGAATTAGGTTGTATTTATTGTCAAGGAGAAATTGAGATGACGCAAAACCTAGAAACAGAACCCCTGTTTCAAGGACCCCGATTTTCTCAAATTTTGTAGAGGACTCCCCATTGTTATTACAGTGCACTTTTTAATTTTTTATGTCCCCTCGTCAGTCAGACTACAACAATCTTATGTATTTTTACTATATACATAGAAGTGCACAGTAACAACCGGACTCCTTACATATAGGACCATGAAACATCAAATTTAATCATAGGTATCTCCCCTCCAATGTGATTTTTTTTCTGCTGCTTGATATCCAGTAAAGCAAACCTAATGCATTCCATCATACAAGTCTACAGTCACAACACTGAGGCTGAATGTCCAAAGGACCGGGAATTGTTTATTGAAGCCACCTCGTCCCACTTTCACAATGTCCTCTGTTCTGTTGGTTGATTTCCAGAAGGCAAAGGTGCGAGATTAGTACTTCTCCCCCGCCTTTGCATTGTCATTCTCTCTCCCTCAAATTTCACAATTCCAAGGCTTCATGCTCTTTTTAGAAATTTGTTTAACATTTCTTCACAATAGGCAGAAAAAGAGAAGATTTTCTAAGATGAAGTAAATTTCACAACATAGGATATATTTGTCCCACCTCAGGCACTAAACCCTTAACTCTGATATTACACGCAACAATGTACACTTCCTTAATACATGTGTAAAGAACAATTTAAATCCCGGGGTCATATTTATCGTCAGAAAGTTGGTTTCAGTCTTTGGTTACTGGTTTTAACATGGTTTGAAACTAGCTTCGTTAAGTTTGAATATATGCAGTAAATGAGAGGTTTACAATTTCAAAATAACCGACATATTAGAACTTGCTGTATACTCCTGCTTAAACATGCTTAGTGTATATCAAGTAAGACATAGAGTATCTGAAACATTATCTAATCTATACTGAACCATAGTGTCAAATCTTTATTGATAAACATGAGAGTCATAGCAAGTTATTCATCTGTTTCATATGTGTCTTTACCACAATTTTTGCATGCTTTGGACTACATGTAAATCGCTGAAACTAACCTCGCATGTAGTTTGTCAGTTTCCCAAATAGCATGTAGTTCAAAGTTGTTAGCGATTAATGAGGGTAACGAAACCAGTTTCAAACCAGTTTGGTACTATAATGAAATGTTTACTAAACTATTTATAATCCACAACAAGTTTATAGACGATATATTCACCATAGGTTATCTACTGCCGTTTCGTCCCCACCCAAAGGGATCATTGAGCACAACGATAACAAAATTCAGTTCTTGTTTCCCCAGAATCTATATAAGCGTCTTACAAAATTTGAAGATGAACGGCATGGTAGTTGTCAAGAGGAACAGCGGCAGTAGGTCGCCTGAAAGACTCGAGACACTTAAAATAGAGTGTATCTCGCTTGGTACATAATAATAAAGGCAAATGCCCCATAGTATAAAACGTCATTGTTGTAGTGTCATGTTCTTGATCTTGACGAAATACATTTTATTTGTACTATCATTATGTTTCGTTCCTCACGTATTTAATTTGGACCTGACTGTTGACTCACAGCGGTTGTGACCGGTCGACAGGGGACGCTTACTCCGCCATGGCACCTCATCCCACCTCTTCGTTTCCAGATGTCCGTGTTTGTACATTTTTGCCAGATTTGTATCTGTGTCCTGGACATCCTAAAGGTTTGTACTTTGGTATCTGAGATGTTTTATGTATGCAAGCGAGTTTTTGCAATATCTCCTAGAAAGTTGTTTAATGTGGACTATGATATAAAATATCAAATATCAAAGTATTATAATAAATCTTCAGGTTATCCACAAGACATATGCAAATTTGGTGAATATTGGAAAAAACATGGGCCTCACTTTGTTATCTGAAATGTTTTATATATTAATATATCTACCATCCACTGGGTTAAAGTCACCTGACCCTTAATACGACGAATATTTGAGGCAGGGAAACTCAATAGTTCTGGTGATTATATATATCAAACTCAAGGAGATGAAATGACTTACGAGGAATCCCATCACTGGATAGAAGAGGATGCTCCTCTGGTGTTGGTTCTTTTTTACCTTGAAAAACAAAGCAAACATTGGAATTATAATTTAATAACGAAGTCACAATGAGTAGATACATATAGTAATACTAACAAGACATGGGGGCTTTATCTCATTTTCGTAATTCTATAAATTGTATGGGTCCTAGAAACCTTTATTATACTTAAAACATACATCTGTGGTAGTAAAATTTTGACTTACTTTGTCGTCTTCGCTTAAAAAAGATGAGTAATAGTACTGCCACGACCATAGCTATCAAAACAAGTACAGCAATTCCGACGATGATCCAAATTTCATTAGTTCTAAAAAATATACATAACAAGGTTTATTTTTGTAATGGAACCACTACAGGGAGCAATAACTGAAGCTCAGTCATTTGTCAACTGTTACTCATATGTTTACCCATATGAAGTGTATGAAAGAGAAATTCACAGACTACTAGACATTCAACCAGAGACCTCGGTTACACAAAAAGAAAAACGTTTGATAAGGGAATGAATTCTACACTTTCTTATTCTAGTATTAAGCGTAAAGACCTAAGATCGTGACAATGTTCAAATAATTAATAATATGTGGTCTCTGATTGAAGGTCTTGACAAATTTATGTGTGAAGAAGAAGAAAAAGAAAATGAAGAAGAAGGAAGAGGGGGAGGAGGATGTCGAATTGAAGAAGAAGAAGATGAGGAGGAGACATACTGATTAAACGGTTAATATATTCCAAAAAACTTAATCATATTTTAACAATGAGAAGAAAGTCTCCACGTGTTTAAATAGATCTATTCAGTTTCATTATTTTTACAAGAACCAATTGTCATATTTTGAATCAAAGTACATTAATTTTACATAACCTATTTATTTTTTCCAAATCCGTGCCATTGTAACAATGATGTTTACAAAAGAAATGAGTTACAACCCCTTCCATGTAAGGCGTGGCACATTAAATGGGTTATTTGGCAGATTTTTCGTAACCTTACGTTTTGGTTATTTTCATGACGAGAAGGTATTTATAATTCATATAATTCTACGTTTCTCATCCATTAGTTTTATGAAATTTAACTCAAACGGTACAGTTTTTTTCATCCCCATGCATCCGATTTAGGAGAGGCTCATTCAGACGGGGTCGCGGTCGGTATGCATCCTTAATGTTTGCAAAAATATAGCAAACCTTTTTCTTTAAAAGGTGGCAAATTAGTAGGAAATTACAAACTTTTTCGGCATCGGTACGCCTAATGAAATGTTTTTGGCCATGTCCCCTCCCATGTAAAATCCTGGATCTGCGTTTTCTTTTTCAAACTATACAATAAATGATGTACTTATATAGTTAATAAACACATTTTATGATAGACAAAATAATACAAAAAATATCATGAATTTCGGAGTGAAAGAGGACATTTAAAAATATCATAACTACGGACCAAAAGTTATCGCTCTTTACCTAAATCTGGTGACATCGCCATACAGGTGAAACATTATTGACTTGATGTAAAACAACGACAAAACATACATAGAAACTCGAACACTATCGACAAATATTTAAATAACAATACATAACATCAGTATTGATCCACATGTATCACCGTGCTTACCTGGCGGCTTGGTCTTCATCTTCATCTTGTGTGTTACATGCCGAATCTGAATATTAAGTAAACAATCATTTAATACGATTACGTAATATAGTTTCTTTACTTCATGATAATATAAGGGAAGTATTCGAATAAATCGATATTAAACATTCTATCTATAGTTGTGATGTGACAATGATTTGCTCCTTAAAATGTGTGTATGTGTGTGTATGTGTGACATGTACATTCTATAGTTGATTTGTTACCAAAGAAAGAAAATCTTATATAATTCTGCGCACACATACACATACATACACACATACACACACTCACACACATACACACACGCACACACACGCAGACACACACACATACACACACAGACACACACACAAACACACACACACACACACACACAAACACAAACACACAAACACACACACATGCACTCACACACATACACACACACAAACACACACACACTCACACACATACACACACGCAGACACACGCACACACACAAACACACACAAAAACACACATACACACACAGACACACACACAAACACACACGCACACACACAAACACACACACACAAACGCAAACACACACACATGCACACGCACACACAAACACACACATAAACACGCACACACGCACACACATGCACACACGCACACACACACACACACACACAAACACACACACACACACACACACAGATCCTAACATTTAGAAATTGTACTTTTGTATATCATGTAATTTTGTCGCATATGCTATTTTAACCTTTAAATGTCACGTATGTAATTTGATATTTAAGTCACGTGTACATAATTATACTCAAGTGTATAAATAGATAGACATAGTGACACATACACAGTCGTCCCAATAGAATCACGTGACAAAGGGATATTAAGTTATTAACAATATGCACGTGCTTTTAACTGTTTCATAATATCTACTTTAGTTCTGGTTTTTTTTTATTTTTGCGTAACACTCATGCGTGTATATAATGTATCGGAAATACCTTATTTTTTCATTATAAAATGTATCTTCATGTAACATATAGTTATCATTAAACGGTCTAATAAATATTATTCAATTATAAATTCTGATCTATGATACACACAAAGTATCATTTAAAATTAAATGTCATTTTACATGAGTTGAAAATGTATAATGTTTTGTTGCAAAATCTTTATGGGTTATTCACATCAATGAAAAGCCCAATGTTAGATTTATTCTTATCAGTTTATGTATCACGTATGTGCGTTATAAATAGTAGTACACACACACACACACACACACACACACACACACACACACACACACACACACACACACACACACACACACACACACACACTATCAAACCCTACTTACATCTGAAAATGTGTGTGGACCAATACACAACATCAGGACATTTTCCGTTCGCTTTATCACATGGTATTGTGTCAATTTTACTTGCATTTGTATTAAAGATGGAACATAATCCTGAAATGTTATTAAAATTCAACTGTAATATAAAAAATGGCTTATTATAAATACGTGAAGAGTGTTAACGTATATTCAAAGAACAAATCAACTGTGATATGAAAATAATCATATTGTAAAATTCTGTAGGTGAAACTCAGAAATATCAGAATGTTAGGGTTCAAGATCCTAATCAAGTTTAATACATATAGCTTCGAACAGTCGTGTCATATCGTGTCATACATTTGTACATATGTATCCCATCCACAATATATTTAGCAACACATTGTCATGGTTGATAATCAATATTTTTGTTATTCACTGAAGCAATGATATCTAAAGCTTCTATAAATATCTCAGTGACGAATCATACTATAAATACTGCATTATTTAATGAAAAATTAAGAAATAAAACAAAAGTCACACCTGTTTAGTAATTTTTAAAATCGTTCTTTGTATAACGGACGGTCAAAAGGTTTGGTTATAACCTATATAAAGATATACATGTAGTTGATCAACTAACTACATTTCAGAATGACCTCATTTATATGAAACGCACATATTTTATAACAGGTGGCTTTCTACTATAGTAAAAATGCATACAAGACAATTTACCTGACTCAATCCACGATGGCAGTGTACATACTTCCCGCGCCCTCCCGAACTCATCAAGGAGGCAATGATAAATATCAGACGAATTACACGAGAACTGTTTTTCAGCCTTCTCCCAATCTTCTAGGTTTGTTGGACAGACTGTCACCATGATTGTTGTCGGCTTATACTAAAAATAGCTTCACAATTGTCAATAGATTAAACAACCCTCGTGATGTCCCGACGTACAAATACAGCATTGTGTTATAACAGCTTCATCATCATATCATAGGATATTATTATTAGTTACGATTTATGAAAATTGATAATCATTTACTGAATAAAGGAAAGGCGTATTGCATAACTCATTTTTTCGGGCTCAGCATACCGGGTAAATA
This sequence comes from Atrina japonica, assembly GCA_030159075.1. Taxonomy (NCBI): domain Eukaryota; kingdom Metazoa; phylum Mollusca; class Bivalvia; order Pterioida; family Pinnidae; genus Atrina; species Atrina japonica. Next base: position 977,176 of record BROG01000195.1, on the reverse strand, counting down.
TTGGTGCACCGGAAATGAAATAACATTTTAAATTAAAAGTGAAACAAAAAATAAATCTGTAACTTAATTATATTTAGTTATAATTACCATTCTTTATCATTGGTTCATTTCTGCAGCCTAATTTGTATTATTGCATTAGGTCAAGTAACGTACCTTGTCTGTGTATTGTGACCTGTACTTGGTTACAGTGTAAATGTCGGTGTTCTAGATAAAGATGGCTAAAACTAGTACAGCTGTTGTGCTTCATTCTTGATGTTATTGTCTCAACCAAAACACGTTATAAGATTATTAAATTTATTTTTCACCTGGATACAAACATAATACCAATGACATGAAACTTTTTTAGAATACATCTATAGCATTTTAGCAGAGTATAATTGATAAATATAGTTTCAGAGTTAAAACGGCAGTTGTTGTGGTAGCGGTGCTCCCTTGCAGAAAGACTTCGTGCAAATATTTGCAGCAATGATGCTGCAAATATTTATTTTTCCTAAGGAAATGAGTTTTCTTGCAAACATTTGCTTCAATATTGCCGCAAACATTTGCAAAAAAAGTTATAGCTGTAAATATAGTTGCGGCAATAACGCTGCAAATATTCATTTTTCGTATGCAAATTAATTTTCTTGCAAACATTTGCTGCAACATTGTGGCAAACATTTGCAAGTAAGAATATACCAAGAAAAGTAATAACTCCAAATATTCACCCTTTTGTATTCTAGTACCTGTACTAGTTTTCCTGCTGTAGAATGAGAAGAAACCAAAGTTAAGCAATAACCTTGATTCCTGTCCATCTATAACTGGATACCCACTGTACACAGGAATCCAGCCAAATAATTACTAGGATCCCTGCTGTATTCTTAGTAAGGTTCTCGTTTCTGTTTATTTCATGGTACAAAAAACCATGTCTCTGTCTAACCAAATACATGTATGGAAAAACAATAAAAAAAATTAATTTTCTTTTATTTTTAATGGTTTCAAATGTATCACATCATTATGCCATAATGACATCTATATGTCATATAATTATATATAACTTTATCTGTACATATGTCACACATTTATTAACTCCTCGTATCAAGTTTGTCTTTGTTTGACAATTCCTTTCTTTTTACACACATAAAGTCTGCAACAGACGACAAAACCAAAATGAACATGTTTATGTATTACATAATAAAATCAAAATTGTTGTACAATTATACAATTTTAGGAATGTTTGAAATCTCATACTACATTGATTGACAGTATATGTAAATAAATTTGCATGTGAAGTTTATTTATATTTATATATTTTAAAAAAAATAGAATGAACATTTTTACATTTGCATTTACTCTAATGAATAAGATAACCTATAATTTAAATTTCTATGATACCCTGGTTAAATCTGGTGGTGGTTTTAAGCCAGTATCTGACTTTGGAAATAGCAAGCTCTTCTCAATTTACAATTTTCTAGCTATTGTAATGATGATCATCAGTCAATCAGTAATTAGGAATGCTGAAATATAAATATTTTACTTCATGTATTGCACTTCAATGTCAAGCAACTGATCAATTTATCTGTAAATATTTGCACTCGCAATGTACTCACCAAATGTAGGTTTTACATTCACAAAATGTTAAGGTCCATGCATTTATAGATACTAATATCAAATATCAAAATACTCAGAAAACAATATCAAAGGAAAGTGAAGGGAAAATGAGGTCCATATACTTCACATCTGATCAAAATAGACGCAATTTAACACATTGGTGCATTAAATATACATTTACATATTAACTAGAGATCATAGTAATATAAGAAATGTATCTATTTTTCTTGTAATGGCCATTGTTGCACAAAAGCAGGATATAAGCTTAGAGCCATATGAGGAAATGGTAAAAATATAAAACAGTTTAATATGTCTACTTTTGATCACAGTATGTGTTATATATTAGAGCTAAAGAGTATTTCCTATTAGCATCTCATTGTGTCACAGTAAGGGGGGTATGACCATTATAATATGAAAATTTCAGATACCAAAGTATAAATCAAAAGAATGTGCAGGACATAGATACAAATCCGGTAAAAATGGACAAACACGAACCTCTGGAAACCAAGAGGTGAAATCAGGTGTCATGGAGGAGTAAGCATCCCATGTCGACCGGTCATACCCGCCGTGAGTCCAAAGTCAAGTCCAGTGAAACACATGAGGAGTGTATCCTCGTCACAATTGGTACAGACGTCTCAACAACCGAAAAGGCAACTCAACATTTCACTTAGTGAAACAGAGTAGTCACAAACAATACTTTTATACCGACCGTAAAATTTGCAGAACGTTGACATTAAACGCGGTTTTCGATATCCCTGTGTCAATAATTTGTCAGTGAGTAGTTTACCTCTGTATATGAAAATAACAAAACTTATTGTGTCAAATGTATGATACTTACCATTGATTCTGATACTCCAATGCATTCTTCTTTGTATGACACCTCTCACTTTAAAGTCATTTGATGAAAGTTTATCATTATGTTTTGTTAAATCACAAAGTAGTAGTTTTCGTCAATATAAAATGCAGGCAGAAAGCACACAAGCATCGGATAACTCAATTGGAAAAAGCGTCCTGCTAGTGTTAGGAAGATCCTGGGCTCGATTCCCGGTCTGGTTGTCCATTTTATCTCGCCTACTACATAGTGTTATCATGGTATGTCCCATATACATATAATTTCTGGAAACGGGATAGAGAATAACGATATACAAATTTGAGACTCACTAGGATTATCATTACAAAGACTTTAAATCCACTGCATAACCTTGCGGTGGTCACTGAGTTATATAGTGGAGAAGAGAACCCAGTTACAACAATATACATAATGGATAAATCACGAAATGGGGTTGATTGTTTGTTTGTTTATTGTTGTTTAACGTCCCACTCGAGAATATTTCACTCATATGGAGACGTCACCAAATGCCGGTGAAGGGCTTCTAAGTTTGGCCTATGCTCGGCACTTACGGCCATTGAGCAGTAGGGTTCTTTAACGTGCCAACACCTACTGTGACAAGAACCTCCAGCTTTTTTTTTCTGTCTCATCCGAAAGACAGGAAACCAACCTGTCGCCGGCGGGACTCGAACTCACGACCTCACGATCCAGAGTCGAGCGCGCTACCGACTGAGCCAGGCCGGCTCCGAAATGGGGTTGAAAAAAGTACAGAGAATATATACCCACTCGAGGGTCGAAGGCCCGAGAGGGGTGTTGTTCTCTGTACCATTCAACTCCATTGAATGAATTATCATACTTAAAAAATAACCCTTTACTGTACCCCAATGCATGATTAGGACATTCATCTAAACAACGTTGAATATTTGAATAGAATCTAAATTTACTTGGTGTGAAGGTAGTTCATGCAATGTTGAATGTTCACCGAGGTGTTACGATACAAACATATTAAAGTCACAAAAGTAATCCAATATAGCTATATGGACAGTGACAATACTTTATTTAGTATAAAGACGTCTCACCTGGACCAGATACATATACTTTGATACATGATGTACTAGACATGGAGGAGATTGACGTAGAAATATGAAATATTATCAACTACAGAAAAATTTATTATTAAAATAACAAATGAACATTTCTCGAAGCCAACTCCAGATAAAGAAAAAGATATCATTACGAAATCAAGATTTTCCCAGAAAACAAGCAAAATCCAAATGGTCTGTAAATTTATTTGAAGGGTAGCTAATTAAAAAATAGTAAAGTTTTACAGAGAAATACTATTAGGTCAGTATAAGAGAAGTGAAATGGGATTAAAAAATGACAGGGGATTTACTGCTAGAGCAGGAATGGGGGGCTTCTTTCACAAAATTCTTTACGTGCTGCCACAGTTACAGTATATCTGCCGCAAAAATCGGTGAGCAGGTTATTGTTTAGATGCTGTACGGAATTACAAACATACAAATGTTAACCAGGAAAATCAGGCGAGTAATGTGATTCAAGGATCTAAACGAAAACATGATAATGAATTTGAATATATGCCTAAAACTCAACATGGATTTATTAAAATCAGGCAAGGGGATTTAAGAATTATCATTCCCTTATACATGAATAATCTTTGTTGGAAATATTACAGAAAAATAAATTTATTTGTTTGAAAGTTAAGATACTTTTGTTTTCAGATGACAGCTCGACAGTGGAATAGTTTAAATGCATTCATCTATTCAATGTCTAGCTGTTGTGTTGTTGAATAGGACTGAACACTATTCATCTATACAACACGTATCTGTAGATACCTATGGAATAGAAAAACAAAATATATAAAACACACAAGATGATGGTATCAAAATTTTTAACAGAGAAGAGATCAGTGTCCTTTCGCAGGTAAATGACTAATTGCTGTTGGATTGTTGTTTAACGTTCCACTCAAGAATTTTTCACTCATATGAAGACGTCACCAAATGCAAGTGAATAGCTTTAAATTTTGGCCTATGCTCGACACTTATGGCCATTGAGCAGTCAGGGTTCTTTAACGTGCCGACACCTACTTTGACACGGGGCCTTGGTTTATACTGTCTCATCCGAAGGACAGGAAAAGCCAGCCGCCTCCACCGAGGCTCGAACCCGCGACCCTCATGAGATTCGAGCACTCTACTGCGGAGCCACGACGGCTCTCATAGATGGAAAACGTTCTCACAAAATCAGCATAGCTTTCAGCAGGTCTCAAAAACGCGCTGACTAAATGTGATGGACTTACGGTTAAAAAAACGATACTCAAACAACTCTACCAGAGAGATCTAAAATGTATAATCAAATTTTCAAAACTTTAAACAATTAATTACATAGAAACTACGATGCATTAGCTTCGAAGACTTACCGATAAATCTATGACATATTTGTGATGCAGTTCGTACATAATGTTTACGTGACGATCGGCGAAGATATTTGATGTACTGTATCTTGAGTTTACGAATAAACACATTAGAAATCAAAATTTTTTTTTTTCACCGTGGAGTGAATATGTAATAATGATCCAGAGAATGCAACAATTCCAGTCTAAAGTGCAAGCTTTACGGTCAATATAGCTGTCTTGTTCGTAATACAATGCTTCACATAGTAACCGGTTCGTAATTGTTGTTGTTGATTTGTCTATATTTAGTGCCACGAGGTTTTATTCCGCATTTATTTGAAGTTCGATTGAACTATGAATTTAGGCCGGGTGTGTCCGGTCATCAAGGCATACTTACTCAGCTCAGGGCGGGTGTGTCCGGTCGGCAGGGAATACTTACTCAACTCAGGGCGGGTGTGTCCGGTCGGCAAGGCATACTTACTCAGATCAGGGCGGGTGTGTCCGGTTGGCAGGAAATACTTACTCAACTCAGGGCGGGCATGTCCGGTAGGCAGGGAATACTTACTCAACACAGGGCGGGTGTGTCTGGTCGGCAGGGAATACTTACTCAACTCAGGGCGGGTGTGTCCGGTTGGGAGGGAATACTTACTCAACACAGGCCGGGTGTGTCCGGTCGGCAAGGCATACTTACTCAGCTCAGGACGGGTGTGTCCGGTCGGCAGGGAATACTTACTCAACACCGGCCGGGTGTGTCCGGTCGGCAAGGCATACTTACTCAGCTCAGGGCGGGTGTGTCCGGTTGGCAGGGAATACTTACTCAACTCAGGTCGGGTGTGTCCGATCGGCAGGGCAATACTTACTCCTCCTTGACACCTGATTCCATCTGGATGTTCCAGAGGTCCGTTATTGCTGCTTCACTATATACCTGCATGTTGTCCGTTAACGGTTGGCATCTTCACAGAGTATATATATCTAATTATGGGTGCTTTAATTACACTTCTTGACACAGCTCGATACTTTCAATGTTAAAACATATATGGTCGCGAAGGCAGACCATATAGCTCTCCTGTTTTATGCCCGTTATAATTTGGGTCAAAATTAGGCCACAGCAAGTAGCATCCCCTGCATTATTGGGTAATGACCCTAGACAATGTGCATGTAAAGTATCATGTCTGTAGCTGCAGTACTTTGCCCACAATGAACTTAAACAAAAAGCTTAACGCAGGACCATTCATATAATAAATGACTCAGGTCCAGTCGAGCTAACCATTTGGGTCAAAATAGGCCACAGCAACCAGCATCCCCCTACATCGCCGAGTAATGACCCTAGACAATGTAGTTCTTTGCCCACAATAGACTTAAACACAAAGCTTTACACAGAAAAAGGAGGACGCCGAGACAGCAATAGCTATTTTATTCTTCGAACAGGCGAGCTAAAATGGAAAAAATGCACAGTAACATACTGGCTGATACGGTGCCTATAAATAAAAAGTGTCCTTCTGCATGTAATGTCGAGTCTACCGCAAGCATGGATTCACAGTGTGTGTGTGTGTGTGTGTGTGTGTGTGTGTGTGTGTGTGTTACAGACAGATAAAAGATAACTAATTTGTTCTTAACTGAAATATTGTTCCGTACCCATTTTTAATTCATAACGAATCAAAAATAAGTAAAGGACATCTATTATTAATCATTAAATACTTATTTATCAAACATCATTAGATAATTATATGTAGACTATTATTTGATACTTGTATTTTGTTAACAGAAAAAACAGAACAACAGAAATGTCATTTTTCTCTTTAATGATCAAATGTGTATAAATAACAAGCTTTACTACAAGCTGTGGGTCTACTGAAATAAAATAAAATGAAATAAAGACCCAATTGTCACCTGATTAAAAATATACTTACACAGCGCTGAATATATATTCTACAAAATCAAACTCAAAATTAACATCATCGTTAAATATTTAGAAAATAATTTACCCTTTTTAAAAGCCACATTTAAAAACTTACAGTAAAAGATTATTTGTACTCCCATATTGACTACAATAGATACGAACTTTACCAGATACCCGTGAATGCGCCTCATCTACAAAATCTGTGATTCTGGCGTCAAAAATGGATCTTTTCCGTTTTACCTTGGCTTTGTTATTTTGAACAACACAATGATACATCCCCCAAAACAGAAATGACGCCATTTTGCGAGAATCAATACGAAACTTGTAGATACTGTATACGTGAAAATATTACATCTCGTTTAATTTTCGCTATTTATCGGCCTTAAATGGAAACATTTACAGTGAAATGGAATTTTCAAACTTCGATAAATGAAGCACGGGCATTCATGACGACCCACGAGACTATCCTCATCAAGGGCAATATACGACTTAATAAATAGGTTAAAATAGGCGAAAATAAGCAGGGGCGAAAATGTTCAGGTATACAGTAATTGGCCAAGCGGTGATATGAAGACGTATGAAATGTTCAAAATTTCACTTACGAAGGACACCAACTAAACTAAATGACGAGTGAAAGAGGGAGGCTATAGGTCATCTGAGTAACAAAAAATCACCGGCGCTACCCAGCTACCACAGGGAAATTGAAAACATATTAATAGTTTACCGTAACAAAACACAGTAAACATGATAAATATGCAGCACCATCTAGTTATTGCAAATACTCTCATCATCCCGACTAAATTCACACATATCAATCATTATAAAAGGTAAATGTAGCACCAATAAATTGTCAAATCTGCGTTGTACTACGTAAAAAGTCCATACCCCCACCCCCGACAAAACTGTGATTTTCATTGACATATACTACCTCTTGTGGCCCCCTTCCCTGCAGCAGTCCAATCCACCTATTTAATGTATATTTTCTGACAATAATTTGATGCATAAAAACACCCCAAAAGTATCAATAGTCTTCAAGACTTCAATGTTTACATCACACAATGTATATATTCAAAGAACATTTTACATATTATCATTATCAACTGCTACAACGGAAGAAAATATGTATAACCCTTTCACCCCTGAATATATGAGTGATATGGTCTTTTCTATTGTTTAAGACCAGTCTATTAATGTATGTAGGGTTGAAAGGGTTAACATAAAGATACTGCTGTCGAACTGGTCAATGACACAATGGATTTTATATATCCGATCACAGGTTTTTTTTATATCCCCTGACACTTAAAAACAGGCGGCAACCCTTTATATTCGTAAACAATATATCTGTGGTCAATATTTAACACAAAAATTTTGATATAATACAAAGGTTGCACCAGAAATACATGTAAATTGGTTCACATATAGTATCATCAACCATCTTTAATGTCACATGGGTATTTAAAATCCCAACAATAAAAGACGCAACAATGCACGTAAAATTACATAATGATAAAATGTATCCATGAAAATCAATTTGTATTGTTAACTTATGAAGCAGGTAGTAAAGGTAAATAAATACAACATATTATTTAAACAATAGACTATAGACTATAGAACACGTTTATGGACAAAGCCAAAGAACCACAAGACTTGAGTCAAACCGAAAAAATTGATTATTCCAAAAACAGTTTAAATTTAAGTAAATGCATTTCAGATTTAAAGAATTCAAGTGCATATTGGTATCTTATAAGCTCTCTTGCACTTTTCCAACCAAAAATAGTTTTGTATTTCTCGAATATGTATCTGGTCAAAACACACACACACACACACACACACACACACACACACACACACACACACACACACACACACACACACACACACATATATATATATATATATAGCACGCCAAAATCACATTGATGAATTCAAACTATTTTTTTTTTCTCCATTTCATCCTAGTTTTCTCTTAACCCACATTATCTGGGGAAAAACAAGGTTTAACTGAGATATATATCGCTGATTTACGATCCTTTAGCAGTACATGGTTTAAACCAATGGTATATTTGTGATTTATGATGGATCTTTTAACACATGGCCTAGTACATAAAATACCTTAAAAGTACATAAAAGACCTTAAATATTTACTGTATAATGAAGAGACACTCAGTTATCTGAACCACAGAACAGGCAACGATCTAAAACTTAAGTCTAAATTTAAAAACCTGTATCAAGACTTCCTGGTTGTCGGTTACCTCTGTATCATACATTTCACAAGTAAATATCATCAAATTTTCTCCCAAGTACAAAAGTCAGTTTGATATTGAGTTAAGTAGTATTTATGTTGAAGAGTTTTTACATTACACTTCAGTTGAACATCGCTTTTTAACCATGGATACTGGATTTAATGTAATAATTCAAAATCCACTTGACACGCCCAATTAATCCGTCAGTGCCATAGTTGTGTCTCGTGCGTCAAAATAAATTGGCAAAGAGAAACCTGCTATTAATATACCAGTACTTAACAAGATAAAATAAACAAGTACACAAATAATGGGAAAGTACAATATGTGAAACCATGGTGACTTAATTCAGGTGCAAACGGAAAAAGTGCAAGCTTTAAAGAATTGTTACTAATCTACCTTGACGTGTTTAAAAATTAACTCTGCCTTGTGCATTACGATAACACTTCAATGAAATCGTATACTTCAAAAGTCCCGATTTATTACCAATATTTCCCAACTACGTATTCCAGACTCAATAATAATTAATACTAAGTATCATATATTCATTACTTTTATGCCCTTTAAGAATACAAATGCGTTAACAATGTTGCCACAATTATTATGAATATCTAACTGAAAAATTCATGTCCATGAGAGATTACAGTTTATAAAAAATGGAAAAACATATGTTTGTTAAATATACATGCCCCAAGCATGAAATAAAATCCAGGGATATCAGTTTATTACACAATAGTACCGTCTCCTACCAACTGCGATCCATTTTATTGAAAACATTCACATTTTGAATTGTTCATACAGATTTAACAAAATATGCATGTCGACCTTTGGAAAATTTTACAGGTTGAAGTTGTGAAACTCAATGTATATGAAAGGTTAACCCTTTAAACTTTAAACCACAATAGACTAGACCAAAACATTTGGAAATAACATTATTTTAATGTACCGGGGGATGAAAGGGTTAAAGTTATAGACAGGAAAACAGAAAGATGGACAAACCCGAATGGAAACGTCTAGGTAGTAATGTCACCACTTTTTAGGATTTCAAGAAGAAAAAGAATTTATGCTGCACACAGTTGAAAAGTGTGATAAAAATCAATTTCCATTCAAGAAATATCAAAACTCAAATTCTGAGTACCATTCCATTCTCAAAGTATTTACATATACTACTGAAAAATCGTTTGTTGTGAATGAAAAAAGTGTGAGTTTCCTAATATAAAAATTTCAGATACCAAAGTATAAATCAATAGAATGTCCAGGACATAGATACAAAGCCGGTGAAAATAGACAAACACGGACCTCTGGAAACCAAGAGGTGGGATCAGGTGCCATGGAGGAGTAAGCAACCCCTGTCAACCGCCTCACACCCGCCGTGAGTCCACAGTCAAGTCCAATGAAACACGTGAGGAGTGTATCCTCGTCACAATTGGTACAGACGTCTCAACAACCGCCAACGAAAAGGCCATTCGGGATTATCTACATACAAGTATACTGTCAAAATGTTGTATAAAGCCAAAATTGAGCTAGAGTATTGAGCGAATTTTGTGACGTCGGTCCCAGATTTTTGAAACAGAACAAATACACAAGTGGCTATGATACTTGTATAAAGAGCACATGGAATATATCATACACGGATTTGGACTTACCAAGCGACAAACTTCAAATCAAATGGCAACACTCTTTCAAACAGAATATTATTTTTGGTCCCTTGATGTGTTGAATACTAGAGGTAGTTTAATTGTTTTGGATTTACGAATATCTAGCAAAAGCTGTAAAATAACAAGTATAGGAAAATAAACAAAAAAATATTAAATCAAGAATGTACTAAAATGATCAATTTCACTAGTTGTAAAATTCCTAACAAATGAATTTTATCGATTTGTAGTAAAACAAAGAATTGATAAAACGCGTAAAACATGTTATAAAAGTCTAACAAGAAGTTACACCATTGTTAAAAGGCTGCATATATCCCATCTTCCATACACGTCTCTTCTCCCAATATTCCGTTATAGATTATCTAAAAATGTGCCCATGATTCCATTATAGATTGTTCAATTTAAACAAAGTTGCTTTGTCTTTTCTGTACATATATACAGAAAATAATATGTTAATTAAAAGTTTGATTATCTCGAATCCTGGATATCTGAAAGTAATAGAGACTGCTCCGCGAACTTTGAGATCATGAGAAACCATTATATATATATATATATATATATATATATATATATATATATATATATATATATATATATATATATATATATATATATATATATATATATATATATATATCACTAAAATGACTAACAACACGGACAAATGGTTAGTCATTTTAATGCTTTATATATTCTTTTCCTGACTTGTATCTATTGCTTAGATCCGATATATCCATAGAATATAAATTTGTGTTGGTTTAAGTGCTTTGTATGTATGTATATATATATACAGTAGAATCTCATTATATCCAAAATTTACAGGACTGTCCCTATTACTTTAATAAATATCCTGATTTAAAGATGACCACTCGCATAAGGACAGATATATATCTGTTAGACCTTTGTCCTGCCTTGAACCACATATGATGATAATTCTAGATAGCCTATTTCCTGCTAACTATTCGATTGTTTATCAGTCAGTTAGTAAAGATAAACACGCATCAGTTCTCAGAAAATACAACCCAATTAAAAACCGATCTCTAATCAGTCCCGTTTTCTGAAATCGCATATAAGATGTAACACAATCCGCTATGGGATCAAGTGCAGATGTCCTCATATGAGTGTCTTTTTCAACCACAGAAATTGCTTTTTAACCCTTTCATCCCTGAGTTTCTGAGTGGTATATTCTTTTCTATAATTTAAGACCAGTCTATTTATTGTGGTCTGTAGGGATGAAAGGGTTAATAAGATTGCAGAAAATACTGATTATGTTCTATTTTGTCAGTAGTAAAGAAGTAAATAAGAATCAATAGTCTACAGTACTGTCAACTTCCTGATGAAGTAATTATTCATGATTTCTAGAAATAAAGATCACTATTATCACCTTTAATCTGATAAGCAGGAGGTACCCCAAAGGGCTGTCAACTTCCTGATTATATATGACATAATATATTAATACAACGAAGTAATTATTCACGATTTCTAGAAATAAAGATCCCTATTATCACTTTTAATTTGATAACCAGGAGGTACCCCAAAGGACAATGTTATGCTGTTT